>JALXJV020000004.1:2231515-2342727 GCA_024633595.2 Lepomis macrochirus | reverse complement strand
AGGCAGATGGCCACCCACCCTGAGCCATGGTTCTGCTTCGAGGTTTCTGCCTCTTAAAGGAAGTTTTTCCTTGCCTCTGTCGCCTAGTGCTTGCTCTTGGTGGGAATTGTTGGGCTTCTGTAAATAACTTCAGAGTGCGGTCTAGACCTGCTCTTTATGAAAAGCTGTGAGATAACTGTTGTTGTGATTTGGCGCTATATAAATAAAATTGAATTGAATTGAATTGAATTTATGGGAATACACACAATACAGAATGGAAAAAAATGTCACGTCTGAGCAACAACAGTGAATTAACAAAAAGGACTTTAACGCCTTCTTTAAATGGGAAACATAAGAAATGTGCGCTGATGAGTGAAACAGACCTGCATTTTGCCTGAGGACTGTTTTTGCTGCAACATCCTGATCTTTTCTCCACTGCAAAGTCACCAAGCGAAGTAAAAACGTGGGGGAGTCAAGATTGTCTTTGGCATTTGTGATGTGACTACACTTTCAAGTCTAAATTGGTCTTCACTTCTTTAAAAGTCAACGTTAAGTCAACTTTAATGGTACGGCAAGTCTTCAGAGAGCCTTTCATTTTCCACCAGACAGACGTGTAGAGACAGAGGAGAGGGGAGAAAAAGAAAGACACAAAGAGAGAGATCCTTTGTCTTCTTCATTTCCAGCCTGTTGCATCATTGTTTCCCCATGTGATTCTTTTTTTAAATCCCCGTCTCTACTTGAGAAGTCAGTCAGTAATAGGTGAGCACTGGTGTCCTGCAGGGTATGTTAAATTATTTCGTCCAACTGTGCCAAGTTGCATAACGGTACATTTTCAATATTTCAAAAGACCATGAAGTCAACGGTTGGAAAACGTGTGTCATTTCAAACTGACTGATATACAGGTAATCATGTTAGAGGATAAACATAGTTTTAGGACATCGTTTTGCAACTATCTGCTGCCACTTCACATGGACAGGTTTGTTCCAACGCTGGTTCGTGACAGCTTGGAATATTTCAAAAGCTACTCTTACAAAATGATTGCTGACAGTGAATGTTAACATGAAACACTGAAGCACCCTCTGCCCGACCGTTCTGAGACCTTTATTATCCTTAACATCCTTGGACACTGCGATTACGCAATCATCGTTATTAAATCCTGAGTTGCGGGTTTAAAGCTTGTTGTCAAACAGTGTGTGAAATTACGGAGGTTATATGTGACTGGGTTATAAAGGGCGAGTTGAGATAAAAGCTTTAATAGTGCTTTATGAATTGAGCCATGCTTTATGAATTAGCGGAAACCACTTAACTTCCACTCAGATATTATTTTGTTCACTAGTTTAGGCAACGAAGTGACAGGACAGGCATTTAAAAACATAGGTGCTTCTGCATGTTTAAGCTTATTTGCATAAAACTGTATACTTAAATGTACCACAGATCACTTCCCAAATCATTCCACAGCTATTTTCTTTGATCGTGTATGTGCCTCTGCCAGGTGGCTACCATTTTTTAGTCATTTTTCTTCTGTCAACTTTGCGGTTGCCTGAACATGCAGTTGAAAGCACAATACATTTTTGAGTCTGCCACTGCTGTTTGCAGTGTGAAGCTCTAAAGGCTTAAGGCCTCTCTAATGTGGTTAATCTGAGTAGGCCGCAGAAGCATAGCCAATGTTTAATCATCCATACATTTCTAAATGGAAACCTTTGGTGCTTACATAATAGAAATGCGGATAATGGTGCAGAGCCAAAGGCGAGATACACCATGGAAGCAATCTAGTATCAAAGGCTGAGACTCTGACATGTGACTCTTTAAAGCCACCCCTCCTACGATCCATCCACACCAGTATTTTCACTTATTAGTTTCACTTAGACCTCTTCTCAGGACGTAGGAGTACCGACTGAGCCTGCTTGACATCTCTCTCAGTCTCATGTTAGTTTTGTTGGGAAATCTTAACGTCTGTATTGTGTTTGAGTTCATGGATCTTTACCGATCTCACCCATCTTCACCCTGAGCGCTGGACTAATCATCCAGAACACTAGTTTTCTAACTGAAAACACCTGTGTGGTTGTGGAGGACTTTGTAGCCTAAATATCCAGTGAATGAGTAGCTTCTTGAAACTGACACTGAGACACTGACTACCTGTGGAACAACATATTTACTTTGTGTTTCCAGTGAGAGACTCCGTGTTTCCAAGAGCTTGAATTAGTGGCACTTCCTTAGTTTGGCCAATAGCAACATATCCAAGGCCCTGCAGCATTTAAACAAAAATGTACTATTTGTGGACATCTCGATCAGGGGAGTCCTGCAGGTCATCTGTTTCACTGTGCATATGAGTATGTATGCATATGTGTGAGCGTATTCATATATTTTTGCGATAACCCCGTTGATTCTCAACTCATCGTGAACATGCAGAAAAACTAACAAAGTGACTCAGGCTCTAATCTCCATGTTGATATTAGTCAACATTATTTTTATGCCGCCTCATTTGCTGCCCTGCTGAAATTTACATATAACTGAGGAGGGAATTTGATGTACAAAACGCAAAGCAGCATTTGATGTGTGTAGTCATTAGACGCCAGCACTTGAATAAACAAAACGCTGTGGTAAATGTCACCACATTTACATATTAATTAGGGTGAATATATCTACACCGTCAGCATCACAGGACAGGGGAGAGAAAAGCAGGGCAGCCTGCCTGAATGAAGGGCTGACAGACAAACAATAAGGTAGATGTCCAGTCGTCTCCCTCTCTCTTTCCCTTTGTCCTCTTTTCAGTACAGACTTCAGCGTTCGACCACGGGACAGTCTGGGACCTCTCTCTCTACCTGTAGTCGGTCCAGATGTTTTGAATCTGGATCTTCATGCTTTCCTTGTCTCTCGTTCTCTGTGTGAATGATGTCATTGTCTAGTTCTCTGTGTGAATAGTGTCATTGTCTCTCTCGCTCTGTTTGAACGGTGTCCTCGTCTTTCTCTGTGTGAATGATGTCCTTGTCTTTCCCTGTGTGAAATGTGTCATCTTTTTCTGTGTGAATGGTGTCCTTGTCTCTCTAGCTCTTTGTGAATGGTTTCATTGTTTCAATCTCTGTGTAAATGTTGTCCTTGTCTCTCTATTTCTGTGTGAATTGTGTCCTTGTCTCTCACTGCATGAACTGTGTCCTTGTCTCTCTCTGTGTGAACTGTGTCCTTGTCTCTCTGTGTGAACTGTGTCCTTGTCTCTCTCTGTGTTTATGTGTCCTTGTTTGTCTATTTCTGTGTGAATGCTGTCCTTGTCTTTCTCTGTGTGAATGATGTCCTTATCTTTCTCTGTGTGAAATGTGTCATCTTTTTCTGTGTGAATGGTGTTGTTGTCTCTCTAATTCTGTGTGAATGCTGTCCTTGTCTCTCTCTGTGTGAATGATGTCCTTATCTTTCTCTGTGTGAAATGTGTCATCTTTTTCTGTGTGAATGGTGTTGTTGTCTCTCTATTTCGGTGTGAATAGTGTCGTCTCTCTATTTCTGTGTGAATGGCGTCCTTGTCTCTATTTCCGTGTGAATGGTTTCCTTGTTTCTCTAGCTCTTTGTGAATGGTCTCATTGTCTCAATCTCTGTTGTAAATGTTGTCCGTGTCCTTCTCTCTGTGTGAATGGTGTCCTTTTCTCTCTGTGTAAATAGTGTCCTTGTCTCTCTCTCTGTGTGAATGGTGTTGTCTCTTTCTCAGTGTGAACTGTGCCCTTGTCTCTCTCTCTCTGTGAACTGTGTCTCTCTGTATGAATCGTGTCCTTGTCTCTCTATTTCTGTGTGAATGGTGTCATTTGGCAAACACAGGGTGTGGTGTGATGTACAAATTTCAGGGCCCTTCTGCAAGCAAACTTCAGAGTTTGTGTGAAGCAAACTGCGATTTTGGCCTATATAAGTCAAATCGACTTGACCTGACATGTAACAAACAGACAAATTCTTGCTCTTCACAGAGACAGTAAGACAGACAAATGTGCAGAAACACAAATCACACAAATCCCTCTTCAGTCAGAGAAACAGGTTATTATGATTCCTACAAGCCTCTTAATAAGATCAATCTAATCATCCAGTCCACACCACCAGCCTTTTTAAAGTCCATCTATGCACACTGTTGCCTAGCAACTCTTTGATTGGCCATTAAGTATTACATCAGCCCACAACAACAGAACTAGGGACATCTCATTAAAAGCCAGACAATAGTCTTATTTGTCCCAGTGATGAAAGAGCTACACGACCTGACGGCAATTACTGGCGTTCTTGATGTACAGCGCTGAACTCCAGGAGTTTGGTGATTTAGAAGTCCTCTTGATCAGAGGAAATGCGAAACTGAAAATAAAGTAGCACGATATTGTTTTGTTGAGGACAGCTATGTACCCTGTTTTTGTAAGGGAAAATTAGGACAACTGAGATTTTGCAGCTGAAGACTGGGCATAATGTGACATCTCATTTTAACTGCTGTGGATGGATGTCTTTCTCTTTCTTTTCTCCCTCTTTGCCTGCAGTATGCTGGTAGACAGCTAGTCAGGCTATTATTTAGAGATTCATGTGGACATTATTTAAAGGACTTACTCTAAACATGAAACAACACTTGATGTTAAAAATCACAAAAGCAGGCAGTACACTGATGCGGTAATTCAATCTTGTGATGCAGCGACTCAGTGGAGAAAATGCCACTGCAGCACTCGGTGACTTGAAAATACAAAATGCAGTCCACTAAAAATATCAGGAATTCACAATCACACACCCAGCTTGACATATGCTCCTCTTCTCCACACGAGGGAATTTGTTTTGGAATGGTGTTTGATGTGTTATGTTGGCAAAAACAATTGCTCCCGGCCAATGAGGACACCAGAAGTAGAACCAGAACTGAATTAATGGAGCTCGGTTCTTTCTCTACCAGAGTTAGAGCTTCATCTGCATGCTGCAAATGCACGCACACATGGCACAGAAAGGCGCTTTGGGCAAACATACAAACCAAAATGTAATGTACAAACTCCAAAGTTCCTTCACCTGTTCCCTTCTGCTTCTCTTTGTAAATTAAGGATACTCAGACCATAAAGTCTTGAGGGCTGATACGCTGGGCTCAGAAGCTGGAATGAGTTTTTCTGTATGATGCCATCTTGTTAATGAAATGGGGAAAAGATTAATGTCTAAATTCTGATGTTCTCACATCAAATTTGGAAAAGGAAGAGTAGTTTGATTCAGGCATTGCAGTGCCGCCTACCTTGTTTGTTTGAGCCACCCAAGTCATGTAGAGCTGCCTCTCTCGCAGAATGATCTGCTGCCAGCGCCTCGCCTGGACTGTCCTCACCTACCAGAAAAAGAGTGTAAGAGTCAGTAAGTAGAACTTTTTTATTTAACTGGACCGTGACAGGATGTTTAATACTTAAAGAAGAGCTGTCTCTGTGTTGCGTCTCCGACGGAAACCAGACAGGAATTTATCAAACAAGAGTATTAGGGAGCGCCAGAGGGACAGTCACAGGTACTTAGTCTCCCATAGTTATTGTTGTGGGAATGAGAATCCTTACAAAAGCTCCTTGCTGTAGTATTTCAGTCTTCCTCACACATACACACACAAAATGAATTATTTTTTGGTCTAAGCATCACCTTTAAATCTGAGTAGAAAACATATATAAACGAAAATGGAGCTTTCGAGGTGCGCTATCCTTCCCTGTGTTTTGTAAAGTCATATATTTGCCTGCCACTTGTCAGGTTTGCATCTTCAAATGTGCTAAAAAAGCACATTTCTGTGAATGCCATAGCTAGAAAATCCTTCTAGTCCAGGTCCCTGGCTCAGAAACGAGGAACAAGGTTTAGTGGAACTGAGTCTGTAGCCTGTAAAAGTGTTTAATAAATGACTGTTATTCTATTATGATGATGAGTTTGGACTTGAAATGATGTTACGATTTGTGGGCAGGAAACAGGCAGGTTCAAGCGAGCACACTTACAGACTGAGCGGCTCAGACCAGAGAAACCCGAAGGCATTAAATCCAAACGAGCAACGAAACAAAAATCCAAACAGGTTATCAAGACTCCATGAGACAGGCAGGAACACGAGCTGGGAAATAGCAGAACCAAACACCGAACGAGACAGGGAAGCTGAAGCCACAGCAGACAGGACGTAACACGAACAACGACCGGACAGGGAACGAACAGAAACGCCAAACATTTATATACCGGGGTTAACGAGCAGGGCGGGACCAACACAGGAGACCAGGATCAGGGTCAACGAGGCAGAGAGACAGCAGGGGAGAACAGAGAGACACCAATAAAGCCATAGGGCAGTGGTTCTCAACCTTTTTTGGGCCAGCGCCCCCCTAACCACTATCCAGATCCCTTAACGCCCCAACCAAAAAAACAAAAAAGATGTTGACTACTTGCCCTGAATATATTTTGATTTTTTTATTGTAACCATTGTTATTAAAAACATGGAAAAGGTAACAAAAAAGCCAGGTGAAAAGTTATTATATTTAACTAATAAGTGAATGTTCCTCCCAGAAGCTGTGTATGAAGCAAAATACTGTTTTCTCATGGGGCACTTAGAGTGGGGGGTCTGGGGTCCTCCCCAGAAGATTTTGAGCATTAAAGACTGAATTTCCTGCATTCTGGTGAAGATTTCTTCCCTAATTTCTGCCTTTTCTGCACCAATTTAGGGTGGAAATGTCTGAAAACTCAGGTGACAATTCAAAATATATAATTATAATAGAATACAATGTAGTGAGGCTCCCAGGCATTTTTCTTGCTTTTAAATATTTTTCTCCTGTAGATCAACTTATTTAATATCATCCCTGCTGAGTCAACACACATGATTAAGTCTTACCTCCTCTTTTGTGGGGAAGTAACTTATTTAAATGTGTTTATGGTCCCTTTTCATCTCAGTGATAAATGAATCCGTTTTAATTCAGTTACTGACCGACTTTAGCTCCTGTCAGTGTTTCCCACAGAATGACAGTGTAACTGTGCTGCAGCTGTACAGCTAACCTCGAAAACCCAGCTTTATTTTAACATTAACTCAGCTCTCTTCATTAGCTAGGCTCCTTACATGCTTACTAATAACTTCTATTAGCTGGGTCTCCGACATTGGCTGCGTTGTGCACCTGTGTTCACGAGGGAGAGAGAGAGAGAGAGGGACGAAGAGGGTGAGCTCCGCGGCGAATTCGCGCTGCCTGCAGCTCTGCAGTCAAATACAATTTTAAATAGGCCTGGTAAATAAAATATAAATAAAAAATAAATATGTCGCGGTCAGCGTTGATATTGTGGCGGACCGCCACAAATAACTGAAGCGATATGGGAAATACTTTAACTTATCTGCTCATGTTCAAAACTTTCTGCACATTCAGAATCTCTCCCACAGGTCTGTGTTCTCTGACATGTAAAGAAAAAAGACGTTATAGGAGACTAACGTCATTTAAAGCCTATTTAAAGAGAATTCATAATATTTTACTGCATTATGTTACTGATTCGCTTCCCCTCGCCTCTGACAGACAAAACTGAATGAAAACGAAACTAACCGACACACCTGTGATCACACAGGAAGCTCACGATTAATTCAACACAGCTTAACTTCAGCACCTCTGATAAAGTGCTGCTAACAGTCCCCAACAGAGCGAGACAGGGCTTCAGTTTTTTAACGTTACATTTTTATAGCTGACTGAAACTACCTATATGTCGCTTTGGCACAAACTGTCTGCAACTCACAGCGCGAGGAGGGTCGACAACAGTCGCTGGTGTCGCATAACGAAGATGCTTTCAGGGGTGAGTCCGACAGCGGAATATCCCTCATGTAAATGTGTAACAACTCGCGATAACAAGACGTTCAGTATGAATTCTCGTAATTTAAAGTTTAATCTCAGTATTGTTGTGAGTCTTAAGTGTAAACTCACCTTAGAATTTCCAACCAACAAACGCCCCCCAAAAGCAGCTCAGCGACCCCCTTTCTAAAATATTGCTTTCAGCGCCCCCCATCGTCCTTGGAACGCCCCCTGGGGGGCGGTACCGCCCCCGTTGAGAAACACTGCCATAGGGAAACAGAATAATAAAAAAAAATCACTAATCCAGGACAGACAATCACAAATATACAAATAAACTACAACTAACAGGGAAAACAGACCGAACTAAGATTAACAGACCAAAGAGCAAATATGGACCAAATAACAGACGTATACAGACCAGGAGACACTAAGACACAAATAAAAAGGCAGGACAGAACTACAAAACCCTGAACACGACAAGATCAAATAAAGCTACAGAAACAGAATCCAAAACCAAACCCATGAAAACAGATACCAGGTAAACTGTGAATGAATAGAATAATAAACAAAGCTACACAGAGAAACACGGAACCAAAAACAGACTCAAACAGGAAAGACATGAAGACAAACCGCACTCCTAACAACAAGAGACAGAATGCAGAAATCCTTCCAATTAACAATTTAAACAAGCTAATTAAATAAAATAGCATATTTAAAAAAGGTTTACGATTAAATTAGTATTTATGTTATTAATCAGTGCGCACAGTCGGGGGGCTGCATCTGTCTGCAGCTCACGCAGTAACACAGCAGTGAGACCAAACTGCAGACTAAACTCTGTGCAGGGATTTGACGTGTTTGCAGAATCCACTTTTATACTTTCAGAGGGAATGCAGCATCACTAACCAGCCTGACATTTTCTGCCCTCCATTTTGTGCAACATGTTTGTTCTTCACTTGGGTTTAGGCCCCTCTGAGACGCTGCTGATTTCCACCTTCAGCAGAGACACAGAAACTGTCACGTTACAGAGTTTAAACAGCTGTCGTCTGGTTAAATTTGTGTTACAGCCGATTAAACAAGATCTGCTTTCATGTTGTTTAGCAAAAGGCACGAGTTGGATGATATTAGTGTAAAACTATGGATTAGTGATACAAAATACGAGCTCGTGTTTTGTATGTGTTTAGTCAGCTTTTAATGTATCAGGCTAAATCGGTATGTTTTATTTATAGCTTAATTCTTTTATCTCTTTAGGGTGACGTATAACCAGCAGTCCAGGCACAGCAGATGTAAAATGGCCTTTTGGCTCATTCTGTCACATTACACATTTATTTATGTATTTTTAGTGTTCATTATCTCTGCTCAATAAACCTGAAATAAATAAATAAACAGTTACTCAGTTCATATCATGAAATCATTATGAAACTGACTGCGACTATTTTCTGAATATTCTCTGAGGACAACATTTCGGGGATAAACTGCAGTGCTTTCTGTTTGTGTGTCCTCATCCATTTTTATGTCGCAGTGTTTTTATTTTACTCTGTTTTGGAGTAATGTTTGCTTCTGTCCTGGTTCTGTTTCTGCACTGACAGGATGGGGTAATGGAAAATGGCCAAAGGGGGCTCAACTCACTGCAACTTAAAGTTGTTAAAGTTTGATATTTTGGGAAATGTTCCTATTCGCTCTCTACCCGAGAGTTGGATGTTCACATTGGCTGAGCTCCATGTATATAATGTCTGTACATGGTGGTTCTATGTTTATTTGACCTTTATCTTAGTTCGGCCGTGTTCTGTTTTTAGCTGCACGTCTATTTCTGTCACAGTTTGGGTTTGTTGCTCTGTGTTTTTGACTTGCAGATCCGGGCCAAATAGCTAATAGCTACGCTTTGTCACATCTTTTGGCGTCTGGTACCAACGTGCATGGCGAGCTTTTGCGTCATGGTTCAAGGCTAAGAGAACAAGTGGTAAAGTAAGGCCCCGTGTCCACCAAAGCGTTTGTTTTCTGACGCCAGCGTCTTTTTTTCAATTCATTGCAATGGGAGCGCCGCATTTTTCCAAGCTGGTAAAAACAGCATGAGCGTGACGAGGCGCTGAGCGTCTTTTTCGCACCGCGTTTTTTTTTCAGTCGCCGAGAGTTGAAAAATGTTGAACTTTGGGAAAAACGCTGCGTTTGTCACTGTCACTTTTTACCCAGCTGTCCTATCACGGTGCAGGAGGGGCGGCACAAACACCGCACCGAGCGCATCCGATCTTGAACGAAACGATGTGCTCACTCGCCGTGAATCTCATGAACCCGCGTCCGGACAGTCTGCGCTCTCATGTTTCAGCCTTCTCTTCCTGCAGAGCGAGCAGGCCTACGTACTGTGTGGTGACACTTTTACATTCAGTAAATTAAGTAGGCTGCTCTACTTGCAGCACATCGCCTCCACGGAAATTATGTATCATAGCAACCAGTGCGCCTCCAAAACGCACCCTAGCGCTGCCAGCTGGGCGTTTTCAGAACAGCAGGTGACGTTTTCAGCTGGCAAAAAACGCTTTGGTGGACACGGGGCCTAAGGAGCAGAAAAGTCAAAATAAGGAGGCTGTTCGGGACAAAACCTTGACTCGTTTCCCGTGAGAAAGAAAAACATTGGTTCCTTTTGGTGACGTTAAGTAACTTTAGCAGACTAAGTAGCGTTAGTTAACTTAACTTCAGTCTCTGTCCGATCGGCATCTTCAGGCGAGTGCATTATTCTGCTCTGTTTCTGGATTTCCGCTGCGTTCGTTTGCATTTCACCTTACATGCTTTCATGTAAGCCTCGCCGGTGTCCGTCTTTGCACTCTGCCAGTCCGGACAGTTTCTTTCTATTTTCCTGAAAACAGTTTTTGTAACTTTGACAGCAGAGGAGAGAGAGTTGTTCAGACATGGTGGTGCTACAGAGAAAAGTCAGGTGATCACAAAAATCAGTAGGATCCATCTGCTGGGGAACAAACAGTTCATCTCTGTGTGCAAACTAAGTTCCGATCCGACTAATGAGATTTTCATTCTGGACTCACTGACTGACATTGCCGTCCCTGGAGCCGTGTCTCTAGCATAAGAGCCAGAAAACAGCAAGCAAAGGCAGAAAATGGTGAATATGCTGGTGGGAAAAGAGTATTTATGTTTACATGTATGTGCTGTTGGCAGAAAAGTGCAGATCGTGTCCCACTTCTGTCTTAGTCGCTGCTCTGTGTGATGATTCATTAAAAACAAAAGAATACTAGCAGTAATCTGACAGCTGAAGGGATGGTGGAGTGTTTTTATTTGACTTCATCTTGGTCAGTCAGAAACTGACTCCAGTCCCTCAGTGTGGCTGAATCTGAGAGCGTACACTGACTCGTGCTTTCTGCAGCATCAGGATCTACAGACGACAGTGTGGCAGATCTGCAGGCTGATTCACTTCTGTGCGCATTTCTGGAGAATTCAGTTTCCTTTTAAACCGGGGATTCAGCCTCTGCGGCCGGTTTGACACCCTCTCCCCTCTGTTTCAGAGAATTAGAGTTGTTTACTTTTTGTCCAAAGCATTTTTTTTGGCAGAAACCACACGTTTTGTTTCCAGCATGTAGAGCGTGGCGAGCCGGAGGCATCTGCTGCTGTGTGCACTGTGGTCCTTTCACTATTTGAGCATGCAGGCGTTTTGGTCTGTACACTTGGTCTGTAAATGCGTAGTGTGCACACGTACTGCCTCGTTTACACCGAGTCACCTTGGGTGTGACAGCTGTCCGAAGGCATCCAGGAGGGATCGAGATCTGATCAGTTCAAACCACTTCTGGAGGTGATGCTTTAAAGTGCATCCGTTTCTCCAAGATGCATTTATCTTTATTTTGTGTGTGCCTCTTTATATTCACTATGTGTTCTTTACTCTGTGCAAACAGCCTCTCTGAGTTTCACCCCTGTGGCAACGGCGGACGAAATGACGTGGAAACTAGCCGTCTTTCTTCGCCCTGACTCTCTCTGGGTCAGAGAGTGGCGAGACTTTGAGCGCTCGTAGTTCATAAATACACTTTATCCATGTGTTTGTGTCTTTCTGGGTAGTTGTACATTAGCTGTTAGAGCTGTTAGTATTGAAACTAAACTGTAGAAGCTCTTCTTCTGGTGTTTTGACAGTTACCGAACAGCTTCAGGTGCATTAAATTGTATAATCTGTATTTTATCTGGATACTTGATATACTAAATCATCAGCTCTAATCAATAAGGTAATTTTCAGATGAGTGCTAAAGGTTTAAAATCCCATAGCCAGGCAAATTTTTTATGAACATGTTTGTGAATCTTCTGTCAGAGCACTTGTCCGGCGGCATCTCTGCCCAACATGTCTGATGGAATATTAAAGTTACGATATTCTGTTTTTATTCTGTTTTCTCACTCAGAGCTTCTCGTGTTCCTTCTCCTGAAGATGAAAAAATAAAAGGAAAGAGGTAATAAGAGCTGTAACTGCACAAGATAAAGATAAATCATTCCCGTCCATTGATAAAGAGATATTGATTTCAGCTGTTCATGCGAATAACACAGCTTCACAGCTCTCATTTCCCCCTGTGTGTAAAATCAAATAATAATGATAAATGTACTCATGGAGGCACTTACCACTGTTCTCTTAATTTTAATCACATTTAGTAGCCTCTTTTAATTCATAGGAACAGTTTGATAGACTGATATTTTAGCACATCTGCAACTTTTCATAGCACATATAGCCAAATCAGAAACTGAACAGAAGGAGGGAAAAGATGTGATTTTAGTTGCTTTCAAAGTGACATCATGGAGTTTTAACAGGACAGCACAGTGGTGCTTTGAGCTCAATGCTAACACCTTGAATATGGAGAAAATTCATGGGAATCCATCCAATGTAGTTGGAGATGTATTTAGGTCTGGATCCCTCCCACCACTCCCACAAACAGGGGAGGAGGGGTGCGTTCATCAGGACCGAGACGCCAGTTTCATCAGGTTACTTTATTTGTACATGCGGGTAGATTTGTTTTGCACAAGTCATCCTCAAATTTCAGACAAATAAAAGTACTCAAGGTTCCCGTACAAGCTGAGGTGAGTTTCCCCAATCAGAGGCGTGAGGGGGAAGCAACCGGAGCAGCTGCACTCGGTATGTCTCTGCACAAACGTGCTGGTTTTTCTTATTTTCCATCTTAAATGCTCGTTTGACTCTAGCGTGCGATTGTGTATTTGTAGTGTCCACCGTCCGTGGTCTTTGGAAGCCGACTGGTGCCGCGGTGTGTCGAATATCTGCAGGAATTGGTGAGTCTGTTTTTTGTTGTGTCCACTAGCATGTTGCTATTAGCATTGGCATCCCTATGTATTTTAATGGGATTCTCCACTAGCTTAATGCTAATAGCATTAGCCATCTCAATGTGATTCTATGGGCTGTGGTGGCTGGTAGCATTAGCAATGCTAGTAGCATTTGCTCTCCATTTGCTCCAGGAGTTTTTATTGGGTTCGATGAATAATAATGCAAACCTAGCACTTTGTTTTCAATGCTATGGCTTTAACTATTTAAGTGGTTCATTTACATACTGAATGACAAGATTATCAATTGTATTTAATGGAATGTTATGTTGTAGATAATCCTAATATTTATAGGTGTTTATTTACATGCATTTAAGTACTTTTGTACAAGTTGTCATTGTCAGTTACTTATGCTGTATCTTGGATGTTATTGTGTACACATAAAACATAAAATATAGAAGATAATACTGGCTAGTAGATAAATTAAATAATGAGTAGTGATTAAACCATGGGTCCTGTTTATTTAATACAGGCCAGGTGAGGCCAGTTGCGGGTCAGTTGATGGCGAGCTACTATGACCTGGAACAGAACCTGCCTCAACAACCTCATCGCCCCCTGTGGGTCTGGTAGGAGGCTGTTATATCTTTGCTCAGCCCCTCCACTCTCATTCACACACAAACGGACATTCAGTAAGCCCTGGCTCATGGACTATTTGCGTCCCACGGATCGCTCTCGTTACTTGGACGTAGCGTTGTCCTATAGTGTGTTGTGACTGTCCTTATATCCGAGTAGTCCTCAATTTGTTGCTGTATTTTGTTGTTTCTGTGAACTACTGAATCAACCGAACAGAATTCTCTCAAGTGCACTTAATCAAAACCAACGTTTCTGCAGATTGTAAATATTTTGGATATTGTTATTGTTTGCTTTTTGTCTTTATTTCCACATAATATATGGTACCAACACCAAATATAATTATCGGCCTCAGTGTCATTATTTACCTTTTCAACACCTGCTTGAGTCAAAACCTTATCTTCTGTAACCCCACGTATTTGCTACACAGGGATTCACCAGTCAGTCTGGAGCCCATCTAACTATTAGGTCCTGGTCTTTAAGGACAGCTTTCCCGTCTGCAGCTGGCCTCATCAATCAGGCCGTGGACCCCTACTGACATGGACTCCACTCCACGTGATTGAATACAGGGTCAATGAAAAGACACAATTAGACGTAGTCTTCACGCGGGGCAGCGCTGATTGGTGTAAAGACGTGTCCACACCAGATCACAGTGTTCCAACTTCAGCAAAACACTTGAGCACATCGCAGGCCTCTTTCATCTGTTATGGAAGAACTCTGGTGAGCTCTGAGCCAGAACCCTGACTTTGAACCAGGAGGCTGGGGTTTGTGTCCCGTGTGAAACGAAGAGTCTTCATTAAATATTTTTATTTAGGCAAGTTATTTTAACCCACACCAGGATGTTTTCCGAACTTTAACCAAGTAGTTTTTTGTGCCTAAACCCAACCAAACTGAAACGTTTCGCGACTTTAATAATGTGCCGTTTCAAAATGGCGATGTTTCGTGACGCTAGCGTGTTGACACACACAGTCTGTGCCCCGTTGCTAGCTAACATCTGTACAGGACATTGACTGTTTGGGTCGAATAAAAACGGCCTGGCGGTAAAATTTGCACAAATAAACGCATTACAAAAATTTTGTACCGAGCCTGTCGACAGCTTAAGGTGAATCCTTCATCAGTTTTTGATCAACTGGAATTTCTCTCTGTAAAACAAGATGAGCCTCCTGAAATGCAACAAGAGCCCTTATGAATAATTTCCACTGCAGCTGCAGTGATTCTTCACCCAGAGGAGGGAGGGCAGACAAAACAAGCAAACCTGCATCACTGAGATATCGAACCACACGGTTATGAGATTATCAGATGACCTCTGTGTTGGTGAAATATGAAAGGTAGTTTGCAGCAAAGTGTTTACTTCACAAATTACAGACAGGGCAGATTCTCACTTGTCCTCTGATAACAAGACGCCTTCTAATTATGTTCCCCCTTCATATTTCCCTTTAATCTAAAAATCCAACAAACGATAATGTTTCCACAACATGACCTCAAAGTGTTTACTAAATGTTTTTGTGAATAAGCATCTCATGGTCCCATGATACTGTATATGTCTTGTGACCATCAAACTTGCACTTTAATTTTTTCCCATTTTACTGAACACTTCTTATGTTGTCTCATTAATCTCATTAATCTTCACTGTCAAGTGCAGTTTTCCAATGACAGGGTCTTTCTGTTAAATGAAACAATACTCCCTGTGTAGAGGAAGCACACGTCGGTGTAAAGTGTCAGTACTCTGTGCATCAGCTTCCCTCTTTGAATAAAATATAAACCAAATCATATGTCAAGTGTAGTGTTGCTCATCACTGTGTGTGGCTCATTGACAAAACATCTGCTGGAGAGACACATCTGAAAACTGAGGAATCCAACAACACACTTTCAATTATTGATAGTGTGGACGGTAAAGACAAAGTCCCTCAACTAATGATGCCTGGGCAGATCGAGGAAGGTCCGGATAAACAATATATGAGTGCAGGAGAGACATGGAGGAAAGGCTGCAGTCAGACCTGATCCAAAACTGCAAGGTGATCAGTTAAGAAGCAGAGCAGCATTATAATAATGAAAGTCTGATTTGGCTCCGGGAGACCCCGAGCCCCCTTTTATAATCGCCTTGATACATTAGGACGGTTTCCTAATTTTAAGAGAACGGCTTATAAAAGAAGGATTTTAAACTTATGTCGTAGTTCAAAGGCCTGCTACAGAATATGCCTCATTATTTCTGTTTGAGGTCCACAGCTGTAAAACCTGGTTAAATACACTGAACAAAATTATAAAGGAAACACTTTTGTTTTTGCACACATTCCTAAAGAGCTGAACTCAAAGATCTAAGACTTTGTAAACAAAAGGCCTATTTCTCTCAAATATTGTTCACAAATCTGTCAAAATCTGTGTCAGTGAGCACGAGGTAATCCATCCACCTCACAGGTGTGGCATATCAAGATGCTGATCAGACAACATGTGTACTGCACAGGTGTGCCTTAGGCTGGCCACAATAAAAGGCCTTAGGCCGGCCACAATAAAAGGCCTTAGGCCGACCACAATAAAAGGCCTTAGGCCGGCCACAATAAAAGGCCTTAGGCCGGCCACAATAAAAGGCCATTCACACAGCATGATGCCACAGATGTCGCAAGTTTTGAGGGAGCGTGCAGTTGGCATGCAGGCTGACTGCAGGAATGTCCACCAGAGCTGTTGCCCGTGAATTGAATGTTCACTTCTCTACCATAAGCCGTCTCCAAAGGCGTTTCAGAGAATTTGGCAGTACATCCAACCGGCCTCACAACCGCAGACCAGGTGTAACCACACCAGCCCAAGACCTCCACACCCAGCATCTTCACCTCCAAGATCATCTGAGACCAGCCACCCGGACGGCTGCTGCAACAAACAAAGAATTTCTGCACAAACTGTCAGGAGCCGTCTCAGGGAAGCTCGTCTGCATGCTCATCGTCGTCATCGGGGTCTCGACCTGACTGCAACTTCGCACAGCCATTGAAGAGTAGTGGACCAACAGTCCACAGGCCACAATCAGCAACCTGATCAATTCTATGAGAAGGAGATGTGTTACACTGCGTGAGGGAAATGGTGGTCACACCAGATGCTGACTGGTTTCACCGATTTGAGATTGAACTCGCCCCTGGTTTGGAACCACCTCAACTGTGACCCTAAACTGATTCATGCAAGTGTGTGCACACACCTAAGCAACACCAAGAGCGTGTGTTTGTCTGAGAGAAAAAAACTTGTTTGTCTTACATAACTGTCTTCGTACTTTGTTGAACAAATCTTCCACTTCAGAGTGAAATATGACTTTCTGATTGCATGTAATGCAACTCCACAGGAAGTTAAGCAGAGAAGTTATTTATGTCTTAATGACTCATTGCCTGGTCAGCCTTCGGCAGACAGGCATGACTAATCAAACCCGCTGTGTTTGGAGGTGAGACGGAGGAGAAATCACCCTGGGCTGCACCCAACAACAGAAAGAATTTGAGTAAAGCAAAGTAAGTCCACAGTTTATGTGCAAAAACAGCCCTTTTGTTTGTAATTGGATGATTCATAGCTAACTTCTGGTCTAAATGAGCTGGAAGCAAAAGAGAAGCCTTAATGCATGTCTGCTGAGACACAAAGTCATGACTCAGTCCCAGGGTTAATTTGGAGCTGGTAAAACGAGTCAAATGGGGATTGAAATGCTTAAATTCAAAGAACCTGGGACTATATTACAACCTGTGGAATATACTGTAATGCATTTATTTCATTTGGTTATGCACTTAATGGTCAATGCTACTTTTCATTTTTGAAGAGCTATAGTCTGTGCTGCTGTAGAGCTGTTGAGTCTGGATCTGTGGTTGCGGGCATTTTGAGGGGTTTTGGCGCTGTCTCCTGTTGGCTTTTTGTTTTGCATGTTGGCCGCTTTGTTAAGGCTGCTGGACTCAAATGTAGGCTGCTGCTTCTTTGTTTTCCACAACGTGAAGTCCCAACAACGGCTTCAGCTGAGGAACCATATCTGTCCATCGACGCTCAACCACAAAACCATGGAGATTCCAAAATACATTTCATTTAGAGATATATTATTTGCTCTTCAACTTTCCCCGGCGTGTCTTTTTGGTAATTTTTTGATATTTGTTATCTTGATTTTCTTTTCTGTTGTTGCCTTGGAGCTAGATGTGTGCAGAAGCACTTTTTTGTATCATCTCGAGTGTTTTCTTCTCTTGTGCTGGAGCTGTCGTTGCTATTATGTCTAAATCAATTCCAACACTCGTCCCAACTCGTCACATATGGACACTTGGTCAAGACTCCTTGGCGTTGCCTTTCAACGCCCTGGTTAGCCCTTTAGCACTGTTTTTCTACATTTAGGGCTCCGCGGTCAAGTTAACCGACAACAACGTCCGGTCAAGTTAGCAACAACAAATCTGCAACCTGCGGTTAGATATACAAAATAAAAGTACTTGTTAACTTTGTGAAATTTTGCACTTTGGTTAGGTTTAGGAAAAGATTATGGTTTCAGTTAAAATCACTACATTATGTATGTCAGTTAACATGAGTTAAGTAAAGTTAACTTAGATAAAAACATTTAATGTTGACTTTGTGTTTAACGCCTGGTTGAAAGTCCGTTTTCTGGCCCTCCGTCCACCACCTAAATGAGTTTTCTGTTAAATATTCTACACCTGCCTTTACTGTTCAAAAATGATGCTACAGCGCTTCCCACAGTGCGTTGAAGTATGGCACTACGGGGATCCTCAGTGCGTTACAAACTGGTGCAGACAGGTCATGCTTCCATATGTGATGAGTTGGGAGTGAAAACGAGTCGACTCCGACCTGACTTTACTAGTTAATATAAGACCTGTCCCTGACTGACTTAACGCACAGCTGGATACCTACATAAATAATTTACAGCCCCTCCAGCCAGTTTTAAATGTTTTAACATTCTTCCTCAAACAGAGAATGGGGGTGTGGTTAATAGTCGGACGTAATCAATTACCATGACGACCAAAAACTGCCCGGGCAGGAGAGCCTCCGCTGATGCATTGGTAAAACGTCCGTCAGTAAAATGCATGTTGTAGACTGTATATCAGTCAGGTGAAAGTGTGACGCGTTTTCTGTCCTCTGTCCTCCAACACGGTGCCACAGACGCCATAATGAAAATGAACAGAACACTAACCGAGAGGAGGAAACTAAAAAATAAAATCTGTCAGCCAACTTTCTGCAGTAACTATGCTGGCTAACTACAACTTAGTTAACCTTAGCTAACTAAACTAGAGAGACAAACCAACAATCAGACACAGAGAGACAGACCTGCTGTAAGTTCTAAGTAAATGACATGATAAACTGGTTAGCGAGCTCACAGCGATGTTTATCGGTTTGATGCTCTGACTTAACGAGGCGTGACAGTTTTTTTAACGAGGCGTGACAGCGCGCCTGCGCGAGCTTGGAGAATGACGTATGACTTATGGAATTACTATAGTCATACGTCACCACCCCGTTTTAACAGCTAAGAAACTTTGAGCACAAAATTAAGCTATTTGTCAAAAAATATTTGGCGAAATATGTGGTTAATCAACATTGTGAGGAAGTGACTCAGAAAAATATGAAATATCATAGAAATGTCAAAATACACTGGAGGGGGGGGTTTAAATCTTTCAACACAACAAAGGTTTTAACAACTGGCCACAAATCTTTAAACCTTTCAAACCTTTGACATCTTCAGTTGTGCAAAGGAGGAGAAGAACGACGACAAGAGTTTAAATGTCTTAGTTACTGTTTGCAGAACTGTAACCAGCATCTGCACACCAACTTCAGCTGCATGTTCTTTCTACCACTGTCAGTGTATTTGGGATTGCATGTATTAATATCAGGAACATGGGTGTTGCAGGTATTATATTTACCCCCCCACACACACACACACACACACTTTGAGCTTGTCAAAAATAAGTGCATGTGTTTATCCACTCAAATCCATTCAGTTTATATACTGACACAATGCCGAAATCAACGAATCTGCAAACCACATTTTCACTGCAATCTTCAAGCACACTGCCAACGCTGGCTTGTCATTGATGCCCGGAGGCCAGGTAGCTGAGTTGGTGGTTCACACACCTTCACTACAAAATGTTCAGGACAGTCCACTGTCACACCTGCATTCTGAATGCTATTGAAAGCTCTGCCTTTGATTTGGTGCCAATGATGTTGTGCATTCTGTACTTCCTCTGTTTGACCTGCTGCTTTGACTGGGCCCGTTCATCCGGTTTTCCTCCTATTGATAATCTACTCAGCCTTTTCTCCACTTTGAGCCCAGGTGTGCTTGGTTTATGCCGACGCCTGCTGTTGCCAAAATCTCAGTTTGTGCCTGGAGATTTGGATTGCGTTTGAATCCTGTTTCAGGAAAATAAAGCCAATAATGTCCAAATCTTGAGAGATTACACTGAGTTTAACAGCGCAAGAATTGTTAGTGGTAAAAATCAGGTTTTGAACTCAGTCTTTTTAAAATACTAAAAAGATCAAGACCTTTAAAACCAGATTTCAATAATACACAGAGACCTCTATCTTAAATGTCGATTCCCGTTATCCCCAAAGTCTGTTCCTCAGACAGGGATGGATTATGTTAAAGTTGGAGGATTGATTTTTCATTTTCTAGACTGGAAACACTACAAATAACAGTATTAAATGCTGTATTTGCCGAAGCCACAAGAAGCCTGTGGTCCTGGAACTTGAGGCGTAAATACACACTTTGTCAAGAGTGACATGTAGATGGGAAATGTTGACCACCAATTGACCCATCTGAGTACACACTCAATCAGATCTCAATTTACCAAAACACTGAGCGGCTAGAAGTGACCGTTTTCAGTTGTTCAAACTAAGTGTCCCCTTTATCACTTGTGGAGTGTACAAATGATTGTTTGGGAACAAAGCTTTCATTCCTGTGCTTTTGTTATCGTCAGGTTGCCGACGTCTTGTGAGGAGGCAATGCAGAAGAAACTTGAAGACTCGACTTTGTGAAAACAATAATTACCTGGCTGTGACCTGCAGTGTTTCTAACTGAGGCAGAGAGACGGTGACACGAGGAAGCTGTTATTACTCGTCTTCATGCACTGAATCTGCCTGGTCATTTGTCTGCTATTAAAGAAAGAAGAATGTTCCCTGTATCTTCAGATAAGCACTGCACTCCTCGCTGTGGTGTTCGTAGCAAGTCTCTCTAACGTCTGCCCGTTTTTAAACTATAATTTGCATGGATTACGTTCAGAGGGAATTTTTATTCCGTGGAACTAAGGGCTTCATTTTCATACCGAAAGACCTCGTGGGCAGGAGGTCAGGGTGGGAGAGTGTACTGTCAGTTGTGGTTTATAGCCAACTACACATTGGATGCGTAACAATGAAAACACTTAACAGACTACTCAGAAATGTGTGGCGGTAGCTCAGTGTGGACGCTGCGTGAACAACTGCAGAAGATTTTTATCTTGACAAAAACCCAACGTGGTGAAAAAGGAGCACAAGCCAGTTAATAGGTTAGAAAAAGTTAGTGACATGAGGTGACATAGACGTGACGGTACAACAAAGACAAAACGCTGTTCATTTCCCGCCCTGAACGTGCAACCTGGTGGGAAACCGTTACCTTTGTCAGGAGTAATGGCTGAGTGAAGGCTGAGAGCTGAGCTCTGGACCCAAATGCAGACAGAAGGCGAGGTGGTTGCAGTTCGAAGGGATTTATTACAAAACAGAACTAAACAGGCTTACGCTGGGAGCTCAGCGGTAACGTGCAAACAAAAAGGGCACTCCAAACAAAACATAATCCAAAGGGAAAAATCCATCAACAAAGTACAAACCAAAGAAGTAATCCAAAAGGGCGAGGAAAGTACGGGACACTGGACACCGACGACGCAGACAAAGCAGACACTACAATGCAGATAACGTAACCAAGACTGAGGAGAACTGAGGACAATATATACACAGGTAAACGAGCAGGGAGGGAAGCACAGCTGAGATACATCAGGGGCGAGTTCAGCGCAGACAAAACGTAGAAAAACGTTTTCTTCAACGGAAACAGTGGCCCCACCCCGCTGTGAACGCAAGCGCACTGAACTTTCCCACCTTTTTAACGCCGTTGTGTTTATAAACTTGTGGCAGCTGATTGGGTAACACCTGAGACACGCCCAGCAAACGGGAGCAAACAAACCTCGAAGTCCGTTGCAGAACGTTGCGCAGGAAACATGTCGTTCAATCAGAAAACAGTGCAAAACCTTTTGAGATTGAACTTGGCCCTGGTAATCAAACAAAGCTAGACAAGGACACCAGGTACAGAGGATTACCAAAGTAAAACAGGAAGTAAAGTTCACAAGAACACATCTACCAAAGTAAAACCCAAAAACATGGAAAGACAGCAAAATCAGGACACGGACAGAGACGGGACCCAACAGGAGACAAGACTACACTAAAACATGCAAATAAAAGACTAAGGACTAAGACAGACCATCAAGGGTCCCCGGGCGCGGAGCGATTACAGCTCCTAACTGAGATGACTTAAATGAAGAGGAAAAAAAAAAAGAGTTACACGACTTCCACCAAAGAACTGAACAGCCCACATCAGCAGAACATCTGAGACAACATTCATTTTAAGGACTAGAGACAGAAACAGTGGTGGACAAAGAAATCAGATCCACTTAAAACAACAAGAAAGCCTCCTTTTCAGAATAATGTTATCGATGCGTTAATGTGTTCATCTCCTTAATGTTGCAGCTGGTGAGGTGGAGCTACTTTTAATTACTTTATAAAGAGCTGGGTCGCTTCAATAAACTTATCTTACCTGTGATAACACATCATCATTTAGCCTGTTTGTTACATTTAATCTGAGTCTACGATCTGAAGCTGCAGCAGGGAGCAAACAAATATTCACAATATCAATGTTACAATAGCAGAAAAGGGAAAATAAGTAGCTCAAATCTTTACAGTACTTCACAAAATGCACATATTCACCACTGGATAGAAATCATTTCATTTTACCTACAGGACGCCTTAAAGTCAATACAGTAATGTGCTTCGAACATATAACTGATGGATGGTAATTTGCTTTTTATAGTTGTTGTGGCTCTGAACATACTTTGTCAAAGTATAGAACTACTTGCAACATCACTTCCTCGGATTGTATGTATCATAGCAACCAAAGCATTCGGAAAAAACGCCACGCCTCACGACACGGGGCCTGAGAGCCGACTGGCAGCTGATCCAGCTTTAAGTGACGCTTCGGAGGAAAGGCCGCCTCATGTCCCTAAAAACATACGTCCTCGTTCCTTCTCTCCTCGCGTCTCTCCATGCGTCCCCGGTGGGTGGGACTAAAACGCAAGGAAAAGACGGAAGCGAGGGAAACGTGGATGCAAGCGAGTGTATTTCCGCTCTGCGGTTCTGTTTGCCATCCAGCCTTACAGACTTCCCTCGTGGTTCTGATCGTGTTGGCTGTAATTGAAAAAGTTGCTTCTCTTGCTTGAATGTGCTCCCGGCTGGGAGGGAAAGCTCACTGGCAGCCCGCTGCGTGTCGCTGGTTATCCAGGATCACTAATGTCAGGTAACCCACAGAGAGCCTGACTTTGTCATTCAGGCCCTCCACCTGAGGCCCTGCAGCAGAAAAGAGAGCGCGAGAAAAACCTGGCACCGTTTTCAAAGTCCTTCTTCATTTAGTCTGTTTCCTGGCGCCGAGGTCCCCGAACACAACCCTTCAACACGCTCGGCTGCCAGAGACGCTCCTGACAGGATATCTGAACGATCCATCTGCTTGTGTGACACCTTTTTAAATCAGATCAGCTGCTTTCTGCCAAGAAACAAGTTATGGTTCGTGTTAACAAAACACTAAATTCTTGAATGAGGCCCAAACACTTTAGAAGCAGATAGGCTTAAAAATACAGCAACCAATTACAGTCAGTTAGAAGAAGCAGACCTTTTGGTGTTCAGACTGTATTTTTGATGATTTAAGGTGAATGAATTGTGCTTTAATAAACACTTAAAGCTTCGACGAGGCGGTGGGACCACAAAGAAGAAGAAGCTCCACGATAGGTTCAGACTGATGGGCCAGATGGGGAAATCTGACGGAGAGAAGTGCTTGATTAATGTTCTCATCTCTGAAGGCTGCCTGTCGGGAAGCCCTTGAGCAAGGCACTTTATCAGGACAGTAGGAGCAGGGACTCATCAGGCGTCTTCTGGGTCTGAGGGCAAACCTTCATGTGCTGCAGATACACAGGCTTCGCTGCTCTGCTTTAGTTTTTTGTAGCTTAAAGAAAAACGCTCCTATAAAACAGTTCCTGTAACTTCTGGCACTGCAGCACATCTTTTCACCGACTTATTCCATTCATTTTGCACATCTTCCCGAGGCTGACATTGTTTCCTGAGGGTCACGGGACGGCAGTCTTTGGTCTGAGACAGGAGGAGCCTCCCTTCCCTACTGCTCTGGATTTAGAGAAGTTCCCCTGGATGTATCTGGAAGATGCTGATTGAGGAAAAAGGTTTTCAGGGCGTTTAAATGTTTAAATGTTATGATCCAGGACAGTTAGCCAAACATAATGTCACACTTAGTGTCACACTTATTGTAAACTCAGCAAAAAAAAGAAAAGGTCCTCTCACTTTTATTTTTTGATTTATTTTGAGAAAACTCAACGTGTAAATGTTTGCTTGAACATTAAAAGATTCAATATGAGATTCAGTATGATTCAGATATGTCTCCTCATGCCTGAAGTGAGGACAAGCAGTGGAACCTCAGACTGATAAATAACCATTTATTATTTTGATCGTTTGATATTTTAGTAATTGTTTTGTTTTTACATTTGGTACTAATTTTTTTATTTTATTTAGGAGGCTAACCCTACCTGTCGGCGCCTCGGCCGTGAGGCTAACCCTACCTGTTAGCCGGTTGAAATGCATAAATTCAGTGACTTAGGTTTAGGTACTAACATTTCTGATGGTTGTGGTAAGGGTGGGGCTTCGGGGGGCTTTCAACCTTTATCACAAATGTAGGTAACTGCTAGCACTTCCGGTTTGTATGGGACGCCCCAGAGCGTCTCATAGACACTCAGAGACGCGTCTGGAAGCGACGCTTAAGGGTTCCTTTAGCATCAAACAACTACGCTTTGTCACCCTTCTCAAATCGTCGGTAAATGACGCCCTGAGATGAGAACATGACATCCAACGTTGTCAGAACCAGACCAACATAACAAAGGCTTTGAGGGTCCTTAGAAATGTTTTGCAGAAAAATATCACACATGACTAACCTGTTTTGTTGGAAAAGCAGAGGCAGGAGATGTTCAGCAGGCTGTTCTCTGCAGCCCTACTAGCGCTCATAGAAGTGGATACTCCCTCTTGTGGCGTCATTGAACAATTACACCCTCAAAAATACTAAAACGTGCAAAAAATACATTCACATTAAGCCCCTTTTTTTACAGGCTATTACACAAAATATCTTGATAATTGTGAAGGTGTCACACAGACACATGGAGGGACTCCTGGTATAACTCGGACAGTTGTTGTTTCCATCCTGTCCCTGTCTGTTCTGATGTACGGATCCTCTGCAGGTGTTGTTACACGTGATCTGCCACTGCGAGGACGATCAGCTGTCTCCCTGTAGCGCTGCCTCAGGCGTCTCACAGTACGGACATTGAAATTTACTTCCCTGGCCACATCCGCAGCCCTCATGCCTCTTTGCAGCAGGTTCCTGCAGATGAGCAGCGACCCTGGGCGTGTTTTTCAGAGTCAGTAGAGAGGTCGCTTTGGTTTTTATAGACCTTAATTAGTGTCTTACTGACTGTCCCACAGGTGCGCGTTCATTGATTGTTTTTGGTTCATTGAACAAGCATGAAAAACATTTTTACACCCTTCACAATAAAGTTCTGTAAAGTAATTTGGATGTTTACAGAATAAAAGTGTCCTTTTCTCGCTGAGTTTATTTCACTCTAAAGCTTCGTTTACACTTCTATGTTAAGGGGCTGCATCATGAAACAACATAAATATGGCGACTGTACAGAAAAGTCGTCTGTAGATACCTGCTGCTGGACCCGTTAACCCCTTCCACCAGGCACAGCTCAGGTTTGCCACCCAGCCGTCTCCCTCAGACGCCGCTGTGCTGACACAGATGAGGTGATGTGGTCCAGGAGTCCTGACTGCTCCTCTTTGATGTGATGCTCCGCCTTCTGTCCTGCTGTCTGGAAATCACTGTGGATGTGACCGTCTGCCGCCGCCTCGTCTCTCTCACAGCTGCTTTTCACACCAGTTATGTTTCTAACTTGTGGCTTTTTCACAAGACCAGTGGAACTAGACGAGCAGGGATGGTGGCGATGGAGCCGGAGCCTAAGCAGACAGAATACAGATGTAAGGCCGGGTTGAGCTCACGCGTGTCTGGGGTGAGGATTCGAGGTCAGGGCTCTGGGACGCCGTCGCCTGTCAGAGCGCTCAGATTTATGGTAGCGGCTGCAGCTCCTAACGACGGCTCAACACATCATTTAACATGGATCTGGGGCTTCCATAGGAAGGACGGTCTAACTCTCCATTGATAACTGCAACCACTAAAATCATAAATACTTTTCTGCACAACTCAAACATTTACTGTGCACTTAGAGTAAAAAGAAGCCTGTGTTTTTCTAAGTGAACCCTCTCTATCAGCGCTGCATGTCTTCTGGTCGACCGGCTTTGATGTCACTCACGCTCTCGCACATCGTTATCTAACACAATGATTACCACGGGAGCAGATTTGCCCGGAGACCTCGTCTCGCTGTAGCTGATGCACCACATAACATAATGACACCAAGCGGCTAATAAGAGAGCCTTTGAAGTCTGCTGAGGTCTAATTTGTTCCTATCAAGCGGTCGGACGAGCCCGTCGGCTGTCAGAGAGAGGACTCCCTCTGCCCCCCGTTTGACACTAGATGTCTTCTACTTATCACATGTGCAGGCTGTAATCGCAAGTGTGACGGAGATCAGACCTTTGCCTCCCATTAAAAGCATCTTTACCATCTCCTCCTGTCTGCGCTCTCGTCTTTAGGTTGTTTTTATTTTATTTTAAGCCGCGTATTTCTGCGCCGCTTCTCCTCAAACTCCTCGGGCTTTATTTTCACGACGGCAGATGGTGTGACTTTGCACTGTCCAAGAGGCGTCTTTGATGAGCACACAGGGTTTTCTCGCCTGTTTCCGTCACTCGCAGTGGACTTGATGGTGTCTGAGTGGGAGGAGAGGAACAGTGTGGTGGAGGGGGGGGGGGTCATTAAGCATCTACAAGCATGGAGCTGTTTTGGATTTCTGCCTCACAAAGACCTGCCCTGTTCTTGACTAAACCAGCTACTTAATGTCACCTGACATGGTTTTCAACCTTGTGTTTTTTTTAATGACTTTTTATTCAATTTTCCATTTTTAACTGCAAAGCAAAAAAATAATAATAAACTAAATAAACAGAAAACACCAACATATTCACAATTAACATCAAACATAAACACAAATCAAGTAAATACGGTTAAGGAGGGACCTACAACATCAAAGAATGAATTTCCGCCGTGTACCTCACAAAAAATATACAGTAAACGATCTTCCCCAAGTTTATTTGACCATTTTCTGTAAAAGAGATCATATCTCTCCTGTCTTAGCTTCTCTGCATTGGCTTCCTGTAAAATCCAGAATAGATTTTAAAATCCTTCTTCTCACATACAAAGCACTTAATGGTCAGGCACCATCTTATCTTAAAGAGCTCATAGTACCTTACTACCCCACCAGAGCACTGCTCTCCCAGAATGCAGGGTTACTTGTGGTTCCTAGAGTCTCCAAAAGTAGAATGGGAGCCAGAGCGTTCAGCTATCAGGCTCCTCTCCTGTGGAACCAGGTTCCAGTTTGGGTTCGGGAGGCAGACACCGCCTCTACATTTAAGAGTAGGCTTAAGACTTTCCTTTTGATAAAGCTTATAGTTAGGGCTGGCTCGGGTGAGTCCTGAACCATCCCTTAGTTATGCTGCTATAGGCTAGACTGCCGGGGATTTCCCATGATGCACTGAGCTCTCTCTCCTCTTCTCTCTTCTCTCTGAGTGCAACCTCATCCCATTAATGCATGTTACTAACTCGATTTTTTCTCCCTCTCCCGTGGTCGTGTGCTTCCCCTCCTGTCCTCCCCCCTCCCCTCACTTCCCTGCGTGGTGTTGCTGGCTCTGGAGCTGTGGAGTCTGGATCTGTGGTTGGGAGTCTCCTGCTGCCCCCGTGTTCCTGCTCGGACGCCTCTGCTGCAGTTGCAACTGCTGTTACTAGTCCTATTGCTATTATTACTGTTATAATTAATATCACTAAACATTACTATAAATATCTGTACCATTTTTCATTCAGTCTATAGCACCATTACCTTTATTGTCTGTACCTCTATGTGTATACTGTGTAGGTTGCCTCCCTCTGCTCTCTCTCTTGCTCTCTCCCTCTCTCTCTCCCCTCACCCCAACCGGTCGAGGCAGATGGTCACCACCCTGAGCCATGGTTCTGCCTCGAGGTTTCTGCCTCTTAAAGGAAGTTTTTCCTTGCCTCTGTCAGCCTAGTGCTTGCTCTTGGTGGGAATTGTTGGGCTTCTGTAAATAACTTCAGAGTACGGTCTAGACCTGCTCTTTATGAAAAGCGCTGTGAGATAACTGTTGTTGTGATTTGGCGCTATATAAATAAAATTGAATTGAAAAATTTCTACATCGGACATAACCAGATGGTTTATCACCTCATTTTAAGTCCTTAAATTAGATAAACTTGTTGAATTTGAACACTGCAAAGCTCAAATAATCTGTGTTGGTGTGTTTGATTGACAGCAGACCTGTTATCACAAGTCCCGCCCACTTCAAAAGAGGAGCAAGAAAAGGTGGGACAGCAACACAAACAGGAATCTTTAATTTAAACTAACCACAACTGTTCAAAGTTGTTTTCCCTTTAAGATGTTTAACAGGAGAGAGAGAGAAAAGGATTTCAGGGCCTTAAATGTTGAAATGTTTTTCCTCCGGCTCTCTCAGGCTTCATGTCTTTGTTTTAATGTATTTACATGTTCTTATTTCTCTTTTAGTGCGTCCCATGTAGCCGTCATTACGCCTGCTGCCCAGCGTTATTAAAATGTGTGATCCGTCTGTAGGAATCTGCTGCAGGGCCCCGTTAACCCCTTCCACCAGGCACAACTCAGGTTTGCCACCCAGCCGTCTCCCTCAGACTCCGCTGTGCTGACACAGATGAGGTGATGTGGTCCAGGAGTCCTGACTGCTCCTCTTTGATGTGATGCTCCGCCTTCTGTCCTGCTGTCTGGAAATCACTGTGGATGTGACCGCCTGCCGCCTCAGGAGCTTCTGGCTCTGCCGCTCGTGTTAGCGGCCCTCATCTCTTTTCCCGCTGCTCTGTTAGCTCCGTGTTAGCGAGTCCGTCACAGTTTCTTCTGTGGGGCCGTTCAGCTGCTGATACCAGCAGGGGTCCGTGATTGGCCCTCGGCGCTGGCTCTGGAGTCTCTTTTCTCTTTCAGCCGAGTGCCAAGAGGCCCAAGATCAGTCTGCGAGAAACACTTCCTCAATGTTTTCTGTGGATCTCGAGGAAGCGTCACAAGTTCTGATAAGTAACTTGTCATCGGGTTTATCTAATCTTGGGTTTGGAGATTAAAGAAGAAATCCAGTAACAAACCGGGGGAGGAGATTGAAAGACATGAGCATTTCCCCGGCAGGGATACCGTCTCTAGTGAACAGATGCTATCAAGTTGCAATAAGGGAAGTGTAGGCTCCAGCATTTCTGCAACTTGACTAATAATCAGAATATCTCTGCCTTCACACATTTTGACATCCAGCCAAACGGACGGCGTCGTTGGCCCAGACTGAAATACTGGATTAAAAGTAAAGAGCGACAGATATTTATGGTCCCCAGAAAATGGAACTTTCTCCTGCAGCCGTCTGACAAACACCGGCTCTCTTACCAGCTGCTCTTATAATGGTCATAATGACAGTTCAAATAATCTTAATATAATCTTGCTCTGCAGTGGAGACTCATTTGGTTAGACGCACTACAGAGAGACTAAATGTGGATCTGATGAGTATCAAAAAGTTATGTGATCAAACTTTTTCCACACACATCAATAAATCAGATATAAACCAGAACCGCCCAGTTCCCCTTCACACGGACTTGTTGTGTAACACGCCGATGATTGTGTCTGTGCTTTCAGGTCATATTAACTTCCTCGCCAGCGTGGACGTACGTTCTGAACTCAGATATTTTTATTACGAGCTGTTGTCACAGAGCGAGACGCAGCCGTCGCTCCACAAAAAGCCATCATTAAAAATGTCTCTTTTCCCCTTCCTCCCACCTGAGATCAGATTAAAAATAAAATGTTGGATGCTAACTTCGCCTCCAAGTTTACATCTGTACATTTGGCCGGGAAAGTCCCGTATTTTACCCTTCTTTCCCGCCGTCCTCCCGTATTAGTATTTTCCCGTAAATCTCCCGTATCTTAACCTGCGTTAGTAAAAAAAAACATTCCCAATCTGAGCTCTGTCACTAACTGCCACCTGCAGGTGGACGTTTGACAACAGAACTGTTTGCGGTCTACTCTCATGTAAAATGAACCACTCTGGCCCCGCCCACAAACACACTCCCAAAACAGTCTTAAAGAAGCAAAGTCTGCAACAAATTTGTACAATAACTCACTAAAAGAGTAAAGAAAAGTTACGTGAAATTAAAAGAAAAACTTTAAAAGACAATATGAAATGAAAAGAATGTGGAATGAAAATAAAATGTAAATGTAAATATGTAAAATATGCAAATAAGCATTTAAATAATAATCTTCATATACCCTTTTGTGTTTTCATTTAGACTCTAACACCTGTCTCATAATGGGAGGGATCCTGGAGCTCGGTCGGGGTGGTGGGACTGCTCGCGGTGGGCGCCGGAAAATTTCGCTTATCAAATCCAAAACTTGACAGGTGTGACGACAGCGTGCTGCGTGCGACGTCCTGTTATTTATTTGCGAGTCATTGCCTCACCGTGGCCTGTTCACACTGGAGTCTGATGTGGGCACAAATTAATGTAATCAATCAATCCAAAAAATCGGATCTGAGCATTAAGGCGAGCAGAGTGGACGATCAGAGACGAACCGGGTGTCCTAGCCTCTTCCTTCCTTCCTCCTCGTCTCCTTCCTGTTGTTCCTTTCCCTGTGTCCACGCTCTCCTTACATTCCTAACCCCCCCTCTCCCTCGTCTTCTTCACATCTCCTCCTCCTCTGCTTCCCCTCGCAGCTCTGTGCTTCACAATGCACTAATATGACTTCTCAGTCTCATGTTTATTCACACCCACACAGAAACACTCTACGCTCTCACAGATGCACTCATAAGGCAGTTATTGTTTATATTTGCATGTCTTAGGGGCTCTCTGCAGAGGCAGCACCGCCACACTGTTTTTCCCTGACTTCTGCAGCAGCGTTTCCCTCAGAGAGAAGAAGTTTTGGCTGCTCTGAAGCTCATGTTCGGCGACTTGCGAGTGGGAAAGCAATGCATACGGCCTCTCTGCAGCGCTCCCGTGGGCTTATTGAATTTGTCTTCAGAGGTTTGATGTATTGCAGCAGCGGAGCATGTCGATGAATGTGTTGTTTCTGAAGGTAAGCAGGTTGATGAAATGTGCTGTACAGCTTCTGAGGGAGAAGAAGAAAGAGGAAGCTAAATGTTTAATCGTTTAAAGTAGGCTGTGTAAACCTCAGAGGCAGAAACACAAATATTACCTGAAATGGAAATGCACACATTCGGGTTAGAGAGTCAGGTTCCAGCTATTACTTCTGACTGGGTTTGTGTTCACACTGATTTACTACAAACACACCAAGAGCTGTAAGCGTGAAGTCACATCCACTGGGGATCATCCTGCATCATCAGGATCAGGCCACACGGACCCACATGGAGAAATCACACTCTGGTGAGCATGTGCAAACAGCTTGTTTATTTTTTTATTGATTCTATTGTATTCTTTATTTTCTGGGTCTCTGTTGGTCAGTGGCAGCTGCAGAGAGAGAAGGAAAGGCGGGGGGCGTGCAGCAAAGGGAATCCAATACTGGCTGCTGCTGTAAGGACTCGGCCTCAGTGGCCCTCGCAGGGCCCTGACAGTGTTGGAGCCCCAGGCGAGAGTTGAAATTGGTGCCCCACTTCAGCAGCAGCTCCGATAAAGTGCAGCTCTCCGTCCCAAACGGAGCGAGCTTGCTTCAGTTTTAAGATGTTTATATTACAAAACCAGTGACGTTGCTGTCTGGTCTCACAGAGGAAGGAGCACATGATTAAAATCGCCGGTGTCGCATCAGCTGGGCGGAGGTGATTCGTGCTGAGACGAAAACTTTCTCCCCTGACATCTTGACCCTAGGGAACCGCCCATGTGTCCAATGCCACGGGCCGGGTCTGGGTACTCGCTCCACCGGTTGAGCTACCTGGATGGATTGGCACAAAATGTTGTACACAGACTTGCCAACGCTCCCAGCTTTTCATTGCCCTCTCCGGGGGTCACATTTCTCCGGTTTTCTTACCCGATTTAGGACAAATATTCACTGATGTTGGACCACAACCTGTTTCTGGCTCTGTACCAGCCCTGCATCTCCACTCAGACCACAAAGCAAAGTGATGCATCAGAGAGCTCACACACTCTCAGAGGATGAATCCTACCAAAGTCCTTATGGGCAAGTCCTGCCACTCGTCTGCCCTGTTGGCGACGCCGCAGTAATTTCAGACTGACAGCCAGAACTGCACTCTGACTGGTCACCGGTACATAAAAACTACAATCAGCAGTAAAATCTGATAAAAATCGCTTAAACTGTTTGATGACTTTGCCCCAAAATAAGGTTTACAAAGTGTTTTTCCCATCTATCCACTATCTCATCGCTGATAGGCTTTCGCAACATCAAAAATTTGAACTTGCGCTAACCAGCGAATTCGCATGAATTCGTCTTTGCTGACTTTGTGTTTAATCAAGCCGCCCAGAACGCTGGATTCGCTTTCAGTGGGAACGCACCTTTAGTTTGCTCATACATGCAGCCTCAGACGCCCTTTGGCATCCCTGGAGCCTGATCTTTCCTCTGCTGGTTGGCACATGGCACGGCTGCATGTGATTCCACCAGACTCAAATGAATGTCGGGCTGCTGCTCAGTATGATGCCCACATATCATATCCTGCTGGAAGTTCTAATAATTGTCAGCTTTCTGGCTGTAACCTATAATGAGCCCTTTGGGATTTTTGTCTTTAGAGCAAAGCACTGCTCACACACCAGTTGTGCCTCCATGTTAAAAGAGTGCAGCGCTGTTTGAATCATCAGCAGCCGACTGTGCAACAAAATCCACAGGATAATATCACCCATAACCAGACACACATAATCTAATCCAAAATCCAGCGAAGATGAAGAGAAACCATGCTGTATCTTGTTAGAGGAAAGTATCCGTGTATCACTCCCATACATCTTATCAGTGAAGTCATGCTGCGACAAGTAATGAAGATAAAGTTGGGGGTAAACAGGCGAGATTAAGACGGAGCGTGGTTTCAGTCTGAGTCACGTGCCGCTGTCTCCAAACAGGGCCGTCCCAAAGCTGATATCCCGATTCACGCTCGCGGCCTCGCTTACGGAGTAAAAGGCAAGAAAGCTGGGCAACGTTCACGTTTGAATACAATTAAAGGAAGGCGAGGGGCGACAGGGAGGCATAAAAGAGGGGGGATCTGTGTTACGCATCATTATTACATCTGCTTTAAATCACCTCATAATTTATTCATGCTGACTAAAGAATCACAAATGGCTGCATGATCAATGAACAGTGCAGCTTGAGTTTTAAGTGGCTAAAGTGAAAGCAGAATTGAAAACAGCTCTGTGGTACCTATAGCGATAGGTTTTATTGTGAATGAGGGCAGCAGTAAATGAGTCTGTGATTCTCCAGGCTCTGTTTCCTCCTGATGGATAGAATAATGTGAGGGAGGAAATCATGTCTGAAGAAGACAATAATTAAGGCCTGAAGACGTATCAGCCAGCAGCACTCTGCTCCATTCATCTCTAACTTGCTGCTCTCTCCTTTCTCTTACAACTTTGATGTCTCTATCTCGTCCTCTCATTTGATGTTTTTCTTCTTCTCGTGTTTGTCGGTCTCGACCTTGCGTTTCCACTTGTTCTCTGGCACCAACCACAAGTGAAACCAGAGATTAAAGGAGAAATCTGCAGTGCAGCAGACATCTCTTCGCTTGTTATTGTCCTGCTATGATGTTATAGAAATAAAAATTTTGCCCTTTTTTGACGCAGATCCAGATTGATTAAAAACACTTTTTATGACATTTAAAAGTTAAGATGATTGTGCAGCCCCGATCTTGTTTGAGCTGAGCAACCAAAACCTAATAGGTCAGCTGTTTAAAGGGCAACTTTTTTTCCAACCTGGACCTTATTTGTTTTTGTGCCTACGTGACTAATGGGGAAAACATTTTTTTGAAATGGGTCCAGCAGTGAGCGAGTGTGCTGCAGTCAGCAGCAGCTAAACAGGGCTGCAGTATAATTCTCTTGCGAGCATTTGCACCCGTTCAAAGTGTAAGATCCAGAAACAGCCTTTATGTCGCTCTCGTCAACCCGCCGAACACACGAGAGTTGCCGATTTACTGCTGCTACGGTCGGTTAGTTTGTTTGTCAGGAGCGACATAAGGACTGTATATGGTTAAACAAAATGGATCTCACTTTTTTAAAGAGGTCTCTAAAGTCTTGTCCACCCGTAGACGTCAGACACATTCTTGTTTACAAGGCTATTCTTGGTCTGCTTCCCCCAGACCTTCAAACCTACATCACAAAGAAAGGCACAGGAACATATTGTCTTCGCTCTGAGGACTTATCCCCCCCATCTGTCCCTCAAGTCCGGACTGAATTGGGAAAACGGGCGTTTAAGTATGCGGCTCCCTGCGCTTGGAATCAGGTGCAAAATGTCCTGAATCTGCAGGAGCCGGTTTCACTTTTAAATGACTTGGAGGCTGTACACACTGGCTGTAGATGTTATGATTGATGTTTATTACTTGTTGAAAATATGTATGAAATTTAGATATTTTACGACCTTGTAACTCACTAAGTATTCCCATCATATGTTTTAATGTCTGCAGCCTTGTTAGACATGCTGCTGCCTGTCTTGGCCAGGTCGCTCTTGGGAAAGAGATTTTTAATCTCAATGAGTTTTCTTTCTGGATAAATAAAGGTAAAGAAGAACGAAGTTATCCTTTCATAAAAGTGTCGATCTCCTAAGTTTCTGTTTGAGTCCCACATTCCCCGCTTGTGATTCTTCTTTTAATCAGTCTGCTGCTCGCCAACAGATCAGGACCCATTTTACTTTCTTCTTGATATGTCAGTTTAACTTTACTGAGTTTTCTTGCAGAAATCGTTTCAGAATGTTCTTTGAAAACTCATCTCTTCCGAGAACACTTCCTCTTATAACACCTCTAACATGCACTTCCTCTGCTCTTCTTCTTCTATCCCCTACACTTTTCTTGTATTGATTGCACTTTTTGTTAACTCTAACTTCCTTCCCTACGTATTTACCCCATTGATGTGATATGTACTACTAGATCCGTATTTGATGCTCTGTTGATGCTTGTATTTTGTTCCACAAATGTAAGTCGCTTTGAATAAAAGCGTCTGCCAAATGAGTAAATATAAAAGTAATGTTCTTTGTTTCATCTGACTTTCTCCTCTTATTGGTGCAGACTCCACGGACGTCTCTGCAAAGACGCACGCCGCACGACTTTAAAAATCTTGTTTTATTACAACTCACACTGTAAATCAGTAAGTTAATCACCTGCGATGTAAAGCCAAAGCTCATGATGTAGGTGCTCAATGTACGTGTATAAAACAGCCTGTCAGCTTTTGTTCTAACTGTTGACAATAATCAATAAAGATTTCTTTGAATGCTCCGAGCGAGGCAGAAGTTTGCTTGTTAGCAATAATGCTAACAGGGCAGAAACGTGCTGCAACGTATAATAAAGAGGCGACCAGGGAAGATGTGGACAGCACGGCATGTTAGTTTTGCAGAGAGGTAAACTTAGCTACGATTAACTGTACAGATTGTTAACTTGATAGCGAGCGTTTCGCTGCTGTGGCACTTTTAGATGCCGTTCACCACTTTACGCAGGGAGAAAAAAAAAGGCACTGCTCGTGGGGAATCCACTCGTTCTGCTTCAACTGTGCGAGAGCCTGACGACGGCCGACCAAAATTTCTGACGTCAAAAAGTCATCCGACTGTCCGACGGCCGTTCGGGAGCAGTTGAGTTTATTGCTCCTCGCTGCCCCCTGTACACTGTACGGCGAACGACGTTCTACGAAGCGATAATTGGTAACAACTCTAAAATGAGTCGTGCGGCTTGAAAATCGGGTCAGAAACGGGCTGAAATCGTACAGTGTTAGCCCAGCTTTATTCTGCCTGTGGGCTGGTAAGAGTCTACAGTCGTGCTGGCTGCTCTGTGAGCGTAGAAAAAACACTTCCTCTGAAGTAGCCTGTTTACTTTTGCTGTTTAAATTCATCATGTTGGCTGAATTAACGCTGATTGTTTGCTTACTGAATACAGCAGCAGTGAAGGGCTCTGCTGCTGACCTCTACTTGACCAGAGCCTCGCTGAGACAAGCAGCAGGGAGAAGGTGGCAGGAGAGCTGCAGGTAAACAGAAGGCTTAAATTAGCAATCAATCTATTCAAACTACGATTGATTTGTTTGTTCATGTAAATTAGCATATTTGATTAATGGAGGAGGACAAGTGTGGAGGAGGTTCAAGACAAGGTCAAGGCTTTTATGAGGAGGAGTCCTAATATGGTTGTGCAAAAGCACAGAGCAAAATGGTACCAAAATCCATCTTCATATTTATCTTTGTTTTGTATTTTATTTACTGTTGAAAACATTTTTGTTTGTTTGGATCATGCTTTCCCCCATGGACCGCAGTCTGACTGTACTGTTGACCTGGAAGGGGGGGCGTCTGCAGACAGACATGACACATGTGATGCCAATGGCGTCTTCCCAATGTCGATATGTGATGGATGGATTTCAGACTCACAGAGTGTTTGTTTCCTGCTTCAGTGTCCACAGTTCCACCCCCACTGCTCCAATATAATTCACAAGAGTTGCAGCAAAGAACACAACAAAGTGTGTTTGCTATCAAGAGAATTTTATCTCTTCCTCTATAAAAAAAGTTATTGGTTTAGTTGTTTGTTTATGTTTTTTGTTGTGGAATCCCAGATCTTTTCATAGCAGATGCTCAACCAAAATAAAACCTTAATATCTGTACTGATCAATGTATGATAAAACTGTCCAGCCAAACAAACTTGACTAGGGCTGAAAAGATTCGATTAAATCGATTCATGAAATGCTTCAACACAAATTCTTTGCATCGCTGCTTTGTTTAATCCATTTGACTATATAGCACACTGCTTTGCACGGATATTTGTAACTGTCGCACATTGCGCTTACCTGAGTGAACAGTTCGTGATTGTGATGGCGCTGTTTGCAAAGTGGAGGAAGAGAGAGAAAATAGCGAGAGTCAAAGAAACAAGTGTCCAAAGTCTGGGAGCCTACCCTACAGCAACAGCACGACGCCGTAATGTCGTCAATTTCCAGTGCAACATGTCCTCATGTGTAAATGGGCAAAAGTACTGGGACACTTGCACATTACTTTTATAACATCCCATTCTAAATTAATATATAGAGTTGGTTCCCCCTTTGCAGCTATAACAGCTTCCTCTCTTCTAGGAAAGCTTTCTGCAAGATTTTAGAGTTTGTCTGTGGGAATCTTCACCAGTTCATCCAGAAAAGCATTTGTGAGGTCAGACACTGATGCTGGACAAGACGGTCTATCTCTGTTCTAGTTCATCCCTAAGCTGTTGGATAGGGTTGAGGTCAGGGCTCTGAGCGGGCCATCGAGTTCTTCCGCACCAAATTTGGAACACCAGTTTCTTTATGGAGCTGGCTTTGTGGGAGCATTGTCATATAAAGAGAAGAAAAGGCCAAACACAAATTGTTTGAAGACCACACCATGAAAAAAGAGCCCTGGAACAGGGCACACAGTGTAGGTCGGTTTTCAAGCGTCCCAAAACGACAAATAAGGCCGTTTTCCAAAATGACAAATCCCACGACACACATGAGCGTTTCCCGTATCAGTCCAGCAACAGGCTTACCAGATGTCACGTGACCTCAGTGATTTAACACGTGGAAAACATTGGCTGTGTCCAAAATCACCCACTACTCACTATATGGTGGACTGTATAGTGAGCTCGCCATTTTGTAGTGCTGTCCGAATGTATAGTGATAATATACCCTATATAATCCACTCAATGTATCCCAGAATGCATTTTGAAAAGCAGTGTACAACCGATGGTCACTAATCAAGCCGTATATACCATCATGCACTGCGCTGATAGAAAAAACTGACTGTCCAACGGCAATCACGTAATTAACGGCGCCGAAATAACGATCGGGGTAGTGTCCGAAAGTGTTGTTTTAATATTGCTTGTGAGCTCCCTATATAGTGCTCTACATTCAACTCCCTTCAGACGGGGTAGGGAGGAGTGAATGAGTGGTGATTTTGGACACAGCCTTTGTCAAAAAAGGTTGTAGTTTGGTTAGCTTTAGAAAAAGACTGTCATTTGGGTTAAACTAAGTAAAGGAGCAAGGTGAGTAAGGAACTCACATGATGGAAGTATGGAAAGACTCTAACTTGGCTTAGAACTTAAAATGACTCCACATTTAGTTGGTTTCAAACAGGACGTGAATCCCGTGGGTTTCATTCAAACACCCCATCCTACGTCCTTACTGACTTTGCTGCTATTTCTTTTCTCCTGTCATCTGTTGCTACAGTCACGGCCACTAGAGGTCGCTACAAAGACAAGCATATGGTCTTAATGAGCAGTAAAATAATCGACCCACACGGACGGTTTTCTGGTGAGGACATCATCATCTGCATAACATAGTATATCGACGATTGAATCATTTATCTACCGGTCTGCAGATCCATAACAAAGCTGCTTCTGTTCACAAATAACCAGAGAACAGTGAAAGCCACTGCAGCAGTGACTCACTTCTGTTGTCTGCCATTGTTAGTTTCCATCAGCTGAGTCTGCATCATGTCTGCTGGCGGTGTGGATGAATGCCAGGTCAGTCTGCATCATCCAGCAGCGCTTCAAAGATAAACAGATATCCCAGCAGGTGTGTCTCTTTAGTCGGCTTCCACCAGACTGTTTCTGGCAGCTGAGGCTTATAAAACCTGCCATTTGTTTTCTCCTGTGACGAGCAGACTGATCAACCACAGCCTGCTCTTCAACCTTTTTTATTCTGCTGCTCCTTTTTACTGTAGTTCTGCTCAGGATGAATTGATTTAAGTGTCTTTCACATTATGTTACAGACAGCTGACATTGTTCCCTGCACAAATCGTCGTAGTTTCACGCTTGTCACACTTTTCTTAAGGCTCCGAAAGCTTTAAATTTTAAAACTTTCTAAATTTTAAAACTTTCTCAGGACTGAGATGTTGCTTGAAATTGACAAACTGGAGGCTTCTGCAGGTCACAGACACAGATGTGAAGATTTCTCTTCTTGGTCCTGACTGAACAGTTTGTGTGTCAGGATTTGATGAGATGGCCAGACGGTCCTGTTTCATCCCTCGTTCTCTCTCTGCTCACTCCCTGGAGATTCAGGTGGACTGAACTCGCTGCCACTCCCGCATTCACCCTTCGTCTCAGTTTTTCCGGCTACACTTTGATTCGCCCAGAGTGAATCTCTTACTCTTTGTCTTTCACCGCCAGGCTCTTTCTCCGACTTCATTTCTTTTTGTCACTCTGCAGAAATCTGACTGTCTCTCTCTCTGACGCTCATGTTCTCACCGTCGCTTGTGTCTTCCTGTCACAGATAATGTGAATAACGCAGAATATAGACATTTTAATTGATCTCTTGCTTTTTGATTGTAGAAGACAGTTTTACACCTGCAGAAAACTGATAACTAACACCTGTTTACCCACAAAGGTGCTGATTACAACCCTTCTCAGACTGAAGTTACATGGAGCCATGCTGCAGGCAGGTACCATGTTATAGTGGTATACAGCTTCTCATATGAGAAGTGATGTTGTTTTAATCCTGTTACCATAAATAGTTTTCATCCTCTCTGGTTGCATCTCGAGAGATTAGGCCCCAAAACAATACAAGTGCCAACACGGAATCTAATCAGTATGGAAACATGGATTCTTCCACAACCGTCCACCTTCCTTCACCTTCACAATCATCCGGGAACCCATCGGATTATTATCCCGTCTACAATAGAGAAACAGCCTGTCAGCTGCTGATCATTGGCCCCTGGTGATTTTGCTGCACAATCGTCTGCTATCACACTGATTAATCACAAACCTACAGGGTTGCTTAGTATTGCTTTTCCAACAGTTGGAGAGCTGCAGTGCCCACAGGGATTTATCTTTACTTGGCTCAACAATGGTGGTTGCTCTCTGGTGGGAGCTTACCTTGATCTATCAGTGGTGAGTTCTTGGCCTTAGGCCTAGCAGTCCATCTTCCAAAGTTTCTTTGTAGGAGCGATCCATGCCACCTTAAAAGATGCAATCCTCAGTGAGACTGAACGCTTTTTTTAGAAACCGCAAACTAAATTGAATAGATTGGGGAAACACGACGCTTTTATCCAAAGCGACTTACAATTGCTAAACATGTCAGAGGTCGCACGCCTCTGGAGCACCAATGGGTTACGTGTCTTGCTCAGAAACACAATGGGGGATGGCTCACAGTGGGAATCGAACATGGGGGAAACAAGGCATGTGTCTTATCCACTGCTCCATCAGCACCCTATTTTTTCTCACAAGTCAAAGAGACATTCGAATGGGGAAAGGAGCTAAAATTATCTTTACATCTGACTCAATGCTAAATGCTCTGACTCAAAACATTTAAAAATAAAGTCAGTCGTTTCAGTCTGAGCTCTCCTGGAAACACCGGAGCGTCTGAAGAGGAGGCGCCGAACGGCGGGACTCGTCTCGCTAAGCTAGTTAGCGAGCTAGCTTCACGTTAAAGCCGCGTTACTTCACGTTATGAGCTGAAACGTTTCCTGTACAGTTGGTCAGTTTGATTGTTACAGTAACGGTGCTGAGAGCAGCACGTAATCATGATGCACTAGCGCGCGCTCACGCTCCAGACGTGTCCTGACTTTACAATCAGAAACGCTGCATCGCTCACGGCGACGTTCCCAGCTGGAGAACGTGTTTGCTGCCGAGAGCCAAGATCAGACAACACGGGACAGTTTAACACTTTGTAAAGAAGAGAAAACAGTTCTGTCTGTGTGTGAGGCGGCTAATCTGCACCAAACTCCTTTAAAAAAAAATTTGTGAGTGTTTGAGTTTGGGGAAACTATATTTGTTGTGAAACGCTGTCGACTACAAAATCGTTATTATTGATCCCCTCTTGTAAATTCGGCAAATGAAATGCAGGACGTTCTTCCTTTCTTTGTACACAGGGTCAGTTTGTCCCGGGGTGTCGCAGTGCTGGAGTGAAAGCTGCTCCATCACTGAACAGCAGATCAGCTGCTTATCAGGACGAGATTTCAGAGGAACTTTCTGTTGCTGCAGCAGAAACGTTCATTAAAAGCTGCATTTATTTTATTGTCTTTACTGTTAATTATCACCTGGCTGAAACAACCTCAGGATTAATTTAAAGGCTGACAGCTAAATGAGAGGCGTTGTGTCATTTTGAGATTCATAATCCGAATAGTCGATTATTCGTTTCAATAATCGATTAATCGACTATCAAAATAGTCGTTACTTGCAGCCCTTGTGCACGAGCACTCACAGTAGACTAACATGTGTTTTGGGAAGGTCTGAAGGTGGGGGGGTGGAATTTTTTTCAGAATCTAACTGTTTCTAGCTAGTTTCTCAAATGTTTCCTAAAAGCTAGTTTACAGCTTAGCTGCACTTTTTATCTCAGTAGTCGTGTTTCCATCAACGTATTTTTATGCACATTTTGAAGTGTTGCATTAGAAAAGGTTGATGGAAAAGCGTTGTAAAGCTCGCTTGAGGTGGTGTTTGCCTTTTTCAAAAAAGACCTAATACTTAAATGGTTTGTTTCCAGTTTGCAACCTCCTGATTAGACCAGATTAGATTCTTCAGGAAATGAGTTCACACCCTCTGTACAGAGCCTCACAGATAAACAACACGAACACACCTAACAACATATACCGTACATCAGACAGCACATTTCTACACAAACTGACCACAGTTTAACAAACTGTCTCCCGTAGCGAGGAGTTTTGTTAAGCAGCGCCGTGGCAGAGAGAACCCGTGTCCGGGCCACGGTGTCTTCGCCCTGATGGAAGCAGAGTGAAGGAAGGGTTGAGAGGATGACTGATGTTGGGCGCTAGAATGTGTGCGTTTCGTTAAATGGATTTTCTGTTGAGGTCAGAGAGGTTGGGGGTGGGGGGACCAATTATTTTGGAGGCATTGTTTGTGATGTGAGAGTTTGCTCCTATGAGGCACAGTGCGTATGTTCAAGGAGAATGGGTTCAATTATGATTTTGATTTTGTAGAGGGGGATTGTGTAGGGTGGGGGGGGGATTCCACCATTTCAACTCAGCTTCTTTATTGAGGCTCTACTTCTTGTTTACTACAGCCATCCGTAATGTCAACTTCTGTTTAAACTACTCTTTGCGTAGCCTTGTTTGTTTGCTCTAAACCAGCTGGAAACTCGCCTGATTCCAGTCTTTTTTGGCGACATTTCAAAAGTTCGCTTAGAATTCACTTGACAATTAGAGCGAAACACTTTCAGTTTGTATGTCAAGGCCTTGCAAAGGTAACCTGTTTTGCTCCAAGTGAGCCGCACCAGCTGGCTGATGCTAAGCTGCCATCAAAAAGATGATTTTGTTCCGTTGGAGGAATAAAAATGATGTAAAAAGCCATTGTATGCAGGGGCCTTCATAAAGAGTTACTCAGGATATGAACACAGCGACCTTACATCAGCCACTTTACTTTGACAGTTGATGAAATAGAGAAGGACAAATGTACAACTGCTGCCTATTAATTACCTTCCCTTTTGAAACCACCAGTTAGCTGATGGAGGGTTAGGAAGAAAGCCAATTTGGCAGATACGCAGTCTCCTGGCTCATACCAACCAATCATGTTATTTTTGTCTTAACTGCATCCATTACAGTGAAAGCTGGAGAGACACTATTACAACGTATACCTGCAATAACTATTACCTTTGTGAAACATAATGTTACCGTTTCAACACTGTGTGGGCTGTGAATTAATTATGACGGCTCTTAAAAACATGAACAACAAGGCCTTTCTGCTGAGACACATCAGGTAAAATGAGGAGACTGTTTCTGGTCTGTGTATTTTAGGTTTTATTAGAGTTAATTAGAGTTGTTGGAGGACAGCTTTTCCTACAGTAATGTAGGCGACCTGTTTCCCCTTGGTTATGGAGTATGCAAAGACAAGAAATTAAAGGTTTCATCTAACCTTGGGTGGAAGAGTAAACAAGCATAGAGGTGAAGTGGTAACAGCTATTTTGGACGCCCCGGTTTCATTTTTCTCAAAGACAACGATATGTGACTCACTGTTAAATGAGTAGTTTGCTGTTTTAGGAAATGGAAGAGAAATAGGTGAGAAGATCTACAGTATATCTCGGCCCAGAGCAGGAGCTTCACACTGTCTGCAGGTCTGCTGCTGTCTGCTGGTCCGACACATAAAACAGGTCACTGTGGTCTATAAACTTACGTTTGTGGACGGATTAAACTAAAGCGATATAACGTGTTAATCACTGAGCTGTAGAGGACGTGCTGTTGGACAGAACCAGACTGGCGGTTGCACCGTTTTAATCTTTATGCTAAACTGTCATATTAAAGAGATCATAAAACAATTCCTCCAGGATTTCATGGGGCTTTTTTTATGATTGTTGCGGTCCAAAATGCCCGATTTTCTAAAAGGTTTTCTAAAAAATTGCTATAAAAGTTGAATTGTTTTGGGGCGTTTTTTGCACTGAAATTGTAGGATTAAGTGAAAATTGCAAAGGTAGATGTGTTTTTGTTTAAATTAGAATAAAAGTTGAGTCATTAAATAGTCCCCTCCAGGATTTTGCGGCACTAACCATAAACCTATATTCATACCAGCTTACCTTGATTCTTTTTTTATAATATTTTGTCTCGTCCAAATTCCTCCATGCTTTTCTGCCACTCGGTGTGTCGATCCCGATTTCCTTTATGTTCAACCACAATACTGCACGTTTTGCAAAATAAGCTTACCCCAGCTTTGGAAAAGAAGATTTTCAAGGTCCTTTTTTTGTCTACAAATGTGAGACGTTGGTATAGCTTGAGGAATACCAGGTGAGGAAGTGAGTTTGCTGACGTATGACAGAACGTTTTGCAGAAATGGCAATGAAATTTGCAGAAAAGTTGCGGTGGTTGGTCAAAATTGCAAGTCGCTCTCTATTGACAGGGATTTGTTGAATTTGTATTCATAGTTGCATTCGCGACTTTGTGAAATCCCCATTTGACTGATAAAATGATGAACCTGAAAATGAGCAGAATGTTATCTCTTTAATGTACAGACGTGAGAACGATAGTGTTCCTCTCAACTATGTCTCTGAATAAGTATTCTCTTTTGAATAGGAGCAGCCTGGTTACATAAAAAGAATAAAGGTTAAGAAAAACAGTAAAAAAAAAAATACATTATTATATATTATACATATAGAATGCAACCAAGAATCCACCTTTTTTATTTCCAGTGAGAATGCACATTTCTTCAAAGATGACATGTTTGTTTGACATCTTGTTCTGTTTGATGTGATGTTTGCTGTCCTCCTGCAGGGGACCATGACTGAAGCGCACAAACCACCAGCAGAATTGTTGCACTTTTCTTTCTTTCAGTAAAGTCAAACAAATTCAAAAGGACGTGTAACAGCATGCGCATGCAGTCGTTAAATCTGACTCCCAACTCTTCCCCTCATTGTTTAAATAATTCTGACTGAATGTCGCGGGTGACACTCGTTGGAGGATTTGCCCGTGGGGTGAGCTTTTCCTGGTGACATTTCACATCGTGTGTGACAACTTGTCTCTTTCGGCGTACGTTTGTGTAAGAAAGAAGGAGCGCATCGGGCTGTCGCTTGTATGAAAACCAGGATGTGTTTCCCAGCTATCGTCCCACAAGGTCACCGAGATCCGCCGCTCCATCTGTCACTGCGAACACACACACTCGTGAACGCACATTTATTCAATCCATCACTCTCACCATCAGTGTCTATTTCCTTCTCAAAAATCACACGTACTGAGTGCTGTCACTGTAGGTCTATCAAAGCAGGCCTCCATCCGGCATCTGACAGCAGCGGGAAAGGAAACCACCTCTGACAATGTTTTTCTGTTTAATCATTACATTTATTCATTTAGCTGATGCTTTTGTCCAAAGCATCAAAAATTCTCAGATCTTGACCCATTTTAATAACATGGGATCCCACGGACATGGCTGTTGCTGATTTCTGACTGGAGGCTCCTTGATTTCCAGTTTCTAAATCACAGAGCCTCCAAATCAGTCAGCGACCCTAAAATTCTGTCTGTAAACCCCCTCAGACTACAAGACCAACAGCCTAATTATCCTCTAGTTTGCAGCCAGCATTATGTGCAAAGTGATAAAACAATGTATTTCCTTCAGTCAGAGTTACAGTAACGATAATGTACATTACAGATTAATAGTTACTGTCATTTGAGAGTTATTAGTTGTCTCTGAATTTTAACGCTTTACACTACTTTTGAGTTACTTTCACTTCTATGTAATGTGCGCATTATTCTGATAGTGAGCTGTGCTGCATAGGTGGGTTCTTGTGATGTGCAGATCACAGTTATACCCGCTGTAGTATGTGTTAAATAGGATGAATCATCTCCCCATTAAGAAAGATGCTCCTGCAGCATAACTTCATGAATTATTAAAATGTCCCGACACTCCAATAGGGTCGGTCAGGACGCACTGACAGCAGCCTCTCTCCTCAGGAAACCGTTAAAGGAAACACATATAGAATTCTTTTTGCCTTGTTGATGAAGATGCAGAAAAATAGAAATGCGTGCAAGTTTTTTCTTCTTTTATTCACACTTTTTTTTCCTTTTGCTGAAATGTTTCACAGTGGTGGTGAATTATTAAAAAAAACAAAGCACCACTTAATTTCAGGCTGAAATGTGTTGTAATGCACATTACTGAGACTGTAAGGGGGATAAATTAATAATTACTCATTTAGCTGACGCTTTTATCCAATTTTTATCCAACTGCTATGTATATCGGAGGTCGCACGCCTCTGGAGCAATGGTGGTTAAGCGTCCTGCTCAGGGACACCATGGTGGAGGTCTCACAGTGGGAATTGAACCCAGGTCTCTTTTTGTAACGTGTTACTCTCAACACTGTCTGTGACATATAGCTACTCATGTGTTTTTGTTATGACGACAACATTTACTAATTAGCACTAACTCATTTACATTACATTTATTCATTTTCGCTGACGCTTTAATCCAGAGTGACTTAAAATTGCTAAGTAAGATGTCTGTGAAGATTTTCAGTCAGCCAGGAAATCCAACGGTTAAAGTCAAGGGCAACTGGACTTGTTTCGTGCCTCGTCCAAGGAACTTCTTCAGTTCTGACTGACTGGAAGGGAAACTCAGCTATTTAACCTCAGTGGGGTCGTTTGCCAGGATCGTCGATGCCGCTGGTTCGTTAGTGTTCCTGGTTGCTGTGACGACAGTCGTTACAGTCGTTAGGACTACCCGAGGCCGAGCCTGAACGACCATCGCTGGCATCTTCACCTGAGGCCAGTAGGTTACGTTTGTTGAGTTTCCTGGGAAGTGATGAAAGGACAGCATTGTAAGTGGGGGATAAGTGGTGGCGTGGACCCCCTCCTCTGTTCAGAGACGGCTTCTCCACCCGGGTGTAGATGGCACCTCTTTCAAACCCTCAATCTTCTCTGCCTAAAATGTGCAGCTGGTGGTCCTCAAACGAGTGTCCTCTGTCCTTCAGATGTAAGCAGACTGCAGAGTCTTGACCTGAGGAGTTGTGTTTGTGTAGTGGTTGTTTAGAACCACCTGAAGGGGGCACTTACAGCCTGAGGATACCCTAAATGGACCTTTATGAAAACAGCCACAAGTTTCCCTTCCAGTCAGTCAGAACTGAAGAAGTTCAGTTGGACGAGGGACGAAACGTCTTCCAGTATCTTCAGCCAAGTCCAGTTGCCCTTGACTTTAACCTCCGTTGGATAATTGCTTGAAAAAGTACTGTATGTCAGAGGTCGCACGCCTCTGGAGCAACTAGGGGTTTAGTGTCCTGCTCTGGGACACGATGGTGGATGTGTCACACTCTCCACTGCTCCACCCCCACCGCAATATAAATGACTCTTCCAGGTAAATATGCTTAACACGGATTTGTTCCTTCAGGTCGTATCTCTGTATCTGTAACCACAGAACACAGGGCGTTTGCAGATATCATTCCCTCCTTTTTATGTCTGGAGAAATACGTCTTACAAATCATTTCAAGTATCACATCTTTATTAGGAATAAAGGAACAGAGATGCATCTCGTTTTTATGATACAGCAGAGAGCAAGTACATGAACACGCCACATACAGGCGGGAGGCGTGTGTGGTATTTTCATAATATGAGGAGAAAGAAAAAAGGAACATTTATTTTACACCCGTTGGAAAAGCGAAATGAAGACGCTGTGGACTTAGTCTGTCTTTGGGTGTGTTAGGAGCTGTGTTCATGCTCGTGTGAGACGGAGGGAGATTTACAGAGTCTCTGTGTATTCAGTGTTATATGTGAAGTTATGCCTCCGAGGTGCCCTCATGGATTTGTGTGTGTGAAAATGCCTCTGCTTATGTATGGTTATGGTGGAGTATGTGTGTGTGGGCCTGTCACGCACAGCTGTGGTAATATGAGTGTTTATATTACAGCTATTAATCACACTGAGGAGTCAAGGTTTTTTTTGTCATCTCTCTCCTTCTCTTTCTTTATTTTCCTGACAGCCCACCGCAGGCTTTAAAACACCAGTCCCAGTCACATGATCCTGCTCTGTGTGCTTCTTTGCATGGCGAGTATCAGATATACAGAGGAACGATAGGGAAGAGCCAGCCAGCCACAGCCAGCCAACCACAGCCAGCCAACCACAGCCAGCCAACCACAGCCAGCCAACCACAGCCAGCCAGCCGCAGCAACAATGGGATACAATTAAATTATGGAAAGAATAAGAAGGACATCTGTCTGAGCATGTTTTCCAAAGCGACTGATGTCCCTGCAGCGGTGAGGGAGCAGATTCCTGTGCAGCATGCTTCAGCCTCAAGTCTTCATGCAGCCACTGAGCACTCCGCTGTCATCACACGCCCACATGTTGGTTGCAATGCTGGCGTCTCTCGTGTCCGCTGTCACCTTGTTGTGATATTTTACACAGCCGCAAGACAAAACTTCAGATAAGACGCGGCTGCAGACGCTTCATGTTTTTAAATGACTGATCACACTAGAAGAATTGAATTTCATTACATATCTGCCGGTGTTAAAGAAGTCTAACATTTTACATTCTGCCTTAAAAGTATTACATTTCGATAACAAAGTACGGTCTTTGCCTTTCGTAGGACTAAATAAATGCTCCAACATCATAAATAAATATTTTTTGCGTGTGTGACTGTTCGGAGTACAGACAAGATGTTCGGAGTGACTTGGACGTTGTACGATAGTACAGGTAGGTTTACGTCAGTGTTTAGGTGAACGTGCTCTGTTGTGAGTCAGTCAGTTATTAGGAAAGATGAGAGCTCGCGCCGTGCTACAAGCTAACGTTAGCTCGTTGCCTCAGAAGGTCAGAGATGTGGGCAGCGGTGCTGAGGTTAGCACAACAAGCGGAACGGCGCGCGAGTCAGCGCTAATGAAACGCTAACGAGTTAAAGACCGCCTGCACGTACCTGGTCAGGTAACGTTACAACAGCAGACACAGAGTTGTGTATAAGACGAGGACGGCGTCTGTGTGTCGGCGTTGCTCGACTGTTGGAACGGTTTTTATGCCGAATGCTAACGCGCATTCAACTAACTCACATCACCCAGAGTTTCCCCGCTGCTGGATGAATAATCAGTGAAGCAAACTGCATTTGAAATATTCTATTAAAATAACTATATCTTATCTAGCCAATGTGTAACTAATTGTTGACTGCACATTTTTATTATTCTATTCAGTTTACATTTTTAGTTTCATAGCATACGAGTTGTTAATGTGACAAATATTTTTATTCGAGTACAAACACACCTCAAAAAGCTATTTTATTTTGAATTTGAATGTATTATGTTTTATTAAATTCATGTAATTTGATAAGTAATTATTTTCAAGGGCTTAAAATTCAAACATGTTTTCCATTATATGGCAGTGAAGTTGGCATTAAATTTCATCCTAGTTGGTATTAAAAAGGTCTTAAAAAGTCTTAAATTGAACTCCTGAAAATAACAAATGAAAATACTTTGAGAAAGGTTCATTTGCACAGTAAGAATGCATGCAATGCAATTTAAATATAGAAGATATGTGCTTTCTCCAAAAAAGTCATTTTAAAGAGAAAAGTAAATTTTGTGTTTCCTTTTATAGAGATTTTCACCATAAACTGATGCAGAAATTGTCTCCTGAAATATCTGGGGACGACTTCCAGTCATATTTCAGCATCAAATATTTTTATCAAAATAGTGTTTAAACATCTAAAAATGTCATCTTTTATGGTGACCCCAGTCTCAGGAGCTGGTTTATCGTCACATCGCTGATCTGAGCCCTTTTGTCTTCTTTTCAACACAAAGTGACGCCCTGGCCTGAACCTGTTCTCTCTGCTCTGCCTTTGCCTTGTGTGCCAGCCTGCTGGGCCTGATCCCTGCCTGCTTCATGACAGCCGCCATTGCCATCGACATCCCACCCAGCCTGGACCCTCACCGGTTTGCTTTCAGAACCAGCAGATCCACAGAGGATGCCATCTCAAGAATGCTGCTTTCAGCTCATCAACACAATCCCAGATCAGCAAACTCAGCACTCTGGGTTTAAATACAAATACTCCCTGGCAAACAGACCGCAGGCAGTTTTGTGAGGCAGTTTGTGGACGACGCCGCCATCATCAGCCGGATTTTAAACAACGATGAGACTTCATATCTGGAGGAAATTCACAATCCAGCAGAGTGGTGCTCAGAAAACAAACTACAGTTCAACGTCAGCAAAACCAAGGAGGCCAAGACAAACCCCTGTCTACATCGGTGGAGCTGAGGCCGAGCAGTTTCCGGCTCCGGGGGGACCACAGCATCACAGACGTGGTCATCTCACATCTCCACTACAGTTAGAAACAGTGTGTTTTGTCGTTTTATACGTAGGACTTGTTGGTTTCTCTCCTGTTTTGTAGACAAAAGGTCGAGCGTTGTTTGGATCCTAATTGTTTAATCAGTAATGTCTTTTGGGAGTCCGGTGGGAGCTCGTGGAGCATCTCTCTCTGTGGCAAACACTCATTTACGTATTCATGTTATTCTAATTAATAATTTGTTGAAATTAATTATGAATTCCTTTGTTTCTTTTTACAGCGGCTCTAAATGCAGCTTCTCTCTGACACTGTTTAATTGTTTCTGTACCTGTGAAAGTGGCAGGACTGCGATCGCCCTGTGACCGGCGGCTGCTCGTTATTCTTCTGCTTTGTAAGACAATAAATAAACAGTAAATCCAAACCGCAAAAGATGAAACAGTTTGAAACTATTTGCTGACTTTAATGGTTAACAAAGAACCTGTTTTTTGTTCTTAGCTGTTATTTTGTGTCTCTTTATTCTGGTTTGTGTTTCTTTATATTAATAAAGACTAGGGGTGGGAGAATTCATCGATTCTTAGATGCATCGCGATGCAGGCGTGGAAGATTATTAATCGAACAACAAATGTCTAAAAATTGATTATTTAAACGTTAATTGATAACGTGAACTTGCGGCAGCGCAGCGCCCGGACCGTCTGAGGAGCGCACACAACAGAGAGACCAGTGTCCCCCTGTATTCGTCACCGCTGCGGAATGAATAACCCCAAAATGTCACAGAATCATTAATATCAATGCGTAAGTAATTATTTTAACTCGCACGCGTGAGTATGGTGACGCTCTACAGCTGTGTGTGTGAGGCCGAGCGAGTGAGAGAGAGCGAGCGGCGGAACGTGACGGTGAAAGTTAGCGGTGAAAAATTTTAGCAGTAAGTTTCAGTCTGGTAGTAAACGTGCAGCGCAGGTCGCTGTGTGACCGTTAATAAAAGTCTGCAGTTTCCCCAACGGCTGGAAAAGTGAAGGCTGTTAGCGCGAGCTAACATCTCCCCGTGCAAAGGGCTCACTCTGTCTGAATTAATTTTAATTATCAGCTGTATGTCATTACTAACTAACCTACTAGTCAAGGGTTGAGAACATCAGGCACAAGCTGAGACTAAACTGGTGTGCAGCTCTGTCCTGTACACAGACTGAACATCCTGATTATTATATTTCAGTGTTCAGAGGACAGCTGACAGCTGGATGTTAAAGAAAAGAGGGACCATGGAGCTGAGGGTAATGAAGTAAATTAGGAATGCAAACTAGTCCTTTTAAGCTAATTAGGAGATGTTTCTTTTGGATTTTAATGGGCAAAATTAAACACTTAGTAATTATCCAGGGATCCTGTATAGAAAAAATATGATGCATCAAGATGCATCGATAATCGTTTTATATTCGAATCGCAGCCCTCTGAATCGTAATCGGATCGAATCGTGAGGTGCCCAGAGATCCCCACCCCTAATAAAGATAAATATAGTAACCAGATAAATAATTGTGGATAGTAAAGAGCTATTCCAGAAGTTAGCCGGCTCGCCCGGGGGACGTGTCTGGTGCACATCCTCCTTGATTAGCCAGCCAAAAAGTCCTGACCCGACTGCAGCAACAAACACAAGCTGTTTGCTTCATCCACCCTCGACTGGAGCTGTTTGTTGTTAATATTTGTGTGAGTCACGAATGCTGGGTGCGCAAAGCAGGAGTGAGCCCAAACGCAAGACACTGAGCTGAGGTGGAGTTCAGGGTTCTTTAGTCCAGAGTACAAAAACAGGCATGAACTAAACTCACACTTACAGGAACTGGTTACAACCAAAAGGCAGCACAGGTAGGAGCGCAACGTCCGACAGGACGGACATGCAACAATGACCAGACGAGGACTAAACAGAAACACCAAACATTCATACACAGGGACTAACGAGCAGGGCGGAGCGACACAGGTGACTGGGATCAGGGTTAACGAGGCCGAGAGACAGCAGGGGACAACGGAGAGACTGGCTGACGGGCAGGTTACCGGAGGTGAACAGACATAACACAAGTACTGAACAACAAACATGTCAAAGTAAGAAGTAACAGATCAGAATAATGAAAATAACTAATCCAGATCACAACTAAACTAACTACAAAGAAGGCCAAAATAATGTAACCCAGACAAGCTCAGGACAGGATCATGACAGTGAGTGTGCTTCATCAGAGATGAGCTAGCTAAAATATTTTCTTGAAGGATGTAGCATTGCTTCGGCTCACGGTTAGTGTGAGAGACTTCTTGTATTGAGAGAGTTCGAAACGCTGTCCTCAGGTTTTGGACGAGGCTCTGGTCGAACTGCAGTTTAAGCTTCAGGCTCTCCGATAGAAAGTCTTGCAGACTGTTGTTCATATACTTGAAGTGCAGTTTCACTCATGTCACCTCAGTTTTTTATAGCTGTGTGTCAGTTTCACTAATGATTCCTCTCAAAATTAATGCAAATCCAAACAAAGTGAAAAGCCTTAAAAAAATTTAAAAACTACTTTACCGCTTTAACTAAATCAGCTGAATTTCAAGTGGAAAATCTGAAATCCTGCATTATTCCGGATGAGCGAAGGACCACGGGATAATGTCAAAACATAATCTCCTAATAGAGATTGAGCTTCAACGCTGACTAATACAAAGCAAGTCTGTGCAAAGAAAAGACAGTTTGAACCTAACAGCTGTCACATTTTCAAAGAACTTAGTGGGTTTACTGTGTATCACTGCAATATTAGAGCTACTTAGTCATTCTGACAGCGTGTCAGGGAGAAAGGGTTTGATTCAGTGGACTATTGTTTGGTGCCACAAAGAAAGTAAAATAAGTGACAGACTTCAGACGGACAGACGACATCACTGCATGGAAAAACGCAGTTATCCTATCAATGAGTGATTCTGAGACAGAGGGCCCCCGGCCAAGGCCCCCAACAAACTCATTTTGTGTCTCTTCGTAGTCATTTTATGTCATTTTGTGTCCCTTTATATTAATTTTATATCGTTTTGTGTCTTTTTTTTGTTTTAGTCACTTTAACAATGAGTCATTCTTAGTTACATCTAAGCTACTTTTAATTTTTTTATATTTTATAGTTAGGTCATTCATATATATATATATATATATATATATATATATATATATATATATATATATATATATATATATATATATATATATATATATATATATGGACTGGGCGATTTATTGATTTTATCGATTAACTTGAATTTGACATTTAAAGTCCCCCTCCAGCCAGTTTTAACGGCCGTTTTTGGCGACCGTTCTTTCTCAAACAGAGAATGGGGGTGTGGTTAATAGTCGGACGTAACATTACCATGACAACCAAAAACTGACCGCTGGAGTGTTCACTAACGATATGCTGCGTTAACATCACTACACTGTAAAGTTTAGTCCACAACTTTGAGCACAAAGTTAAGCCATTTGTCAAAAAATATTTGGCGAACTATGTGGGTAATCAACATTTTAAGGAAGTGACTCAGAAAAATATGAAATATCATAGAAATGTCAAAATACACTGGAGGGGGCCTTTAAAGAAAATCGGGCGATTTGTTTTTAATGAAAATCGGTTTTCTCTTTAACTTCTACCACCGGCGCCCCATTTAGGCTTCCGTAGTTCAGACTGGGCTCGCTCAGCGCGCCCGCCTCTCATTACAGCCACACAGACAACATGGCAGGTAACAAGGATGAGCTCGTTCCAAAGAAAGGCTCAGTTTCATCGGTTGTTTGGAATTGGTTCGCTTTTTTGGTGTCAGACGCACAACAAATAACGCCACGTCTCTTTGTAGTCATTTTGTCCCCTTATAGTCATTTTGTGTCTGCAGTCGTTTTGTGTCTCTTTGTGGTTATTTTGTGTCCCTTTGTAGTCATTTTGTCCCCTTAGTCATTTTGTGTCTGTATTCGTTTTGTGTCTCTTTGTGGTTATTTTGTGTCTCTTTGTAGTCATTTTGTCCCCTTAGTCATTTTTTGTCTCTTTGTAGTTGTTTTGTGTCTCTTTGTAGTCATTTTGTCCCCTTATAGTCATTTTGTGTCTGTAGTCATTTTGTGTCTCTTTGTAGTCATTTTATCCCCTTACAGTCGTTTTGTGTCTCTCTTTGTAGTCATTTTGTCCCCTTATAGTCATTTTGTGTCTGTAGTCGTTTTGTGTCTCTTATAGTCATTTTGTCTCTTATAGTCGTTTTGTGTCTCTTATAGTCATTTTGTCTCTTATAGTCGTATTGTGTCTCTTATAGTCGTTTTGTGTCTCTTATAGTCATTTTGTGTCTCTTATAGTCATTTTGTGTCTGCAGTCGTTTTGTGTATCTTTGTGGTTATTTTGTGTCTCTTTATCCTTTTTCTTTATAGTTGTTTGTGTGTCTCCTTATTGTTTTGTCCTGTTTGTTCTTTGTAGTGATTTTCTTCTCTCTGTAGTTGTTGTCAGTTGTCATTTTGTGTCTGTAGTTGTTTTGCATCTCTTTGTTCTCTGCAGTTATTCTATGTCATTTTGTGTCTCTTTGTAGTTGTTTTGTGTCCCTTTATAGTCATTTTGTCCCCTTATAGTCATTTTGTGTCTGTAGTCGTTTTGTGTCACTTTGTATTCATTTTGTCCCCTTATAGTCATTTTGTGTCTGTAGTTGTTTTGTGTCTCTTTGTAGTCATTTTGTCCCCTTATAGTCATTTTGTGTCTGTAGTTGTTTTGTGTCTCTTTGTAGTCATTTTGTCCCCTTATAGTCATTTTGTGTCTGTAGTCGTTGTGTGCCTATTTGTAGTTGTTTTGTGTCCCTTTCTAGTCATTTTGTGTCTGTAGTTGTTTTGTGTCTCTTTGTAGTCATTTTGTCCCCTTAGTCATTTTGTGTCTCTTATAGTCGTTTTGTGTCTCTTATAGTCGTTTTGTGTCTCTTATAGTCGTTTTGTGTCTCTTATAGTCGTTTTGTGTCTCTTTGTAGTCATTTTATCCCCTTACAGTCGCTTTTGTGTCTCTTATAGTCGTTTTGTGTCTCTTATAGTCGTTTTGTGTCTCTTTGTAGTCATTTTATCCCCTTACAGTCGTTTTGTGTCTCTCTTTGTAGTCATTTTGTCCCCTTAGTCATTTTGTGTCTGTAGTTGTTTTGTGTCTCTTATAGTTGTTTTGTGTCTCTTATAGTTGTTTTGTGTCTCTTATAGTTGTTTTGTGTCTCTTATAGTCGTTTTGTGTCTCTTTGTAGTCATTTTATCCCCTTACAGTCGTTTTGTGCCTCTCTTTGTAGTCATTTTGTCCCCTTAGTCATTTTGTGTCTGTAGTTGTTTTGTGTCTCTTATAGTTGTTTTGTGTCTCTTATAGTTGTTTTGTGTCTCTTATAGTTGTTTTGTGTCTCTTATAGTCGTTTTGTGTCTCTTATAGTCATTTTGTCCCCTTATAGTCATTTTGTGTCTGTAGTCGTTTTGTGTCTTATAGTCATTTTGTCTCTTATAGTCGTTTTGTGTCTCTTATAGTCATTTTGTGTCTCTTATAGTCATTTTGTGTCTGCAGTCGTTTTGTGTATCTTTGTGGTTATTTTGTGTCTCTTTATCCTTTTTCTTTATAGTTGTTTGTGTGTCTCCTTGTTGTTGTTTTGTCCTGTTTGTTCTTTGTAGTGATTTTCTTCTCTCTGTAGTTGTTTTATGTTTCTTTGTAGTCATTTCGCATCTCTTTATCCTGGTTTGTGTTTCTTTATAGTTGTGTATCTCCTTACGGTTGTTTTTCTTTTCTTTGTAGTCCTTATATCTCTTCTTAGTTGTGTGATATGTGTTTGAGCTGGTTGATTCATAGTGAATCTGTGTTTGATTCGGTTGGTTGCTCAGGATATTTCTTCAAAACTAAATTCTTCTTCAAGGTACAGTACAGCTTACATCTCTATCAAGAAATGTCACCATGCCCCAGTAAAGTCACCATGAATGCTGTCAAAGTGTCCTGGCAGCTTTTCCATGTACTGTCTATGGAGAAGCTTTAGAATTTATCCTGTTCCTACCGATGACGAGAACTAGATTCAGCTCTGAAAGTTGGAATAAGCTGACATGCATTCTTCACACAAACATCCTTTGAATGAGGTCTTGTGATTCAGGTCAGCTCAACACAAAACAGAAGGACTATAAAATGCTTTGTGATGTTTTCACATGTAAGGGAATACACCTTAACGGAAGCACGACTAAAACTACATAGATACTCAAAAGGAAACAAAACGCCTGACCTACAGAAACAGATAGAACTCTTTAAAAAGCAGGATAAAATACAAATTGCCTCTCCTCATGTTACCCTGCCTGTGGCTGCGAAACTCCCTTACAGAACTGGTGTGCAGCCTGCGTCTCTCCCCGATGCAGCTGCCTCTACATGAAATGAAGGAAGAGTACGCAAATCATCCCAAATTCTGTTTGAAGCGTGACGTCAGCGGGAGGGTGACGCCGGGAAACATCAGCTACACAGCAGGAGTATAGGGATGAAAATATTTGGAAACTGAGGAGAGACGAGACTGAAACACAGAAAGTGGAGGAAATTATGCAGCCGGATGAACCAAATCTGGATGTTTGAGAAGGGGGGCCGAGACAATTTCCTTTTTACCAAAAACACACATGAGTCTTGTAGAGCCAATTAATATTTCAGCAGCTTGTAGGATCAGCAGACTTAGTGAACATGGTAAACATTACCTGCAAACAAATATGTTAGCATTGTCATCGTGTGTGATGTGATAACATTGTGGAAAAGATCTATGGGGTCACAGCTCTTTCACACCTAGAAAGGAAGACAGGGAAGTCTGGACAGCCTGACCCATGGTGATTAAAAAACCCAGCGTGGATGGATAGAAAATGAGAAACTGAAAAAGACAGGTGATGATGACGGAGAAGACACACAGATGAGAGACAAGCGAAGACAAACATGGTTGATCAGTTGGTTTACTTTGCTTTTATAGACAGCAGCTTTTCTGTGTGGTATTAAGACAGACAGACTGACCCAAGGCATAAACAAAATAACTGCAAACCGAGTGTCCTTAAGTGAGTATGATTATGGAAAAAAACAAACAGCGCGTTGCAGCACATGATTGAATAGCTAATATGTTTGCCAAACACACTCCTGCATTATTCAGAAGGCAAATCCTGAACTCCACACACACAAACACACTCAGACATACAAACTGATTTCACCCTCTGCTTATATATTAATCCGGGGTACAACACACATGCACAGATTTGTATATTACATATATACTGTGCTTATTGAAAGATGCCACAAACACAGAAAATAAATCACTTATTGTTCTGGCCTACAGGAGACAGTAAACACCGACTCCCCCACACTTTTTATAAACACAAACTCTTGTTGGAATATCACAACAAACACATGCTGTCTGTTCCTGCTCTGGTTCCTGTGAGACCTCAGTTTCTCAGTTGCCGCCTTATTACACTTTATATAACACCCCCCCCCCCATTCAGTTTGCTTTTTCCCAGGACTTTCCCCCCTTTTTCCTCTGCCTTCATAATCCATCTCTTCTGCAGCAGCACAGATCAGATATTTATTATCTGCAGACCCAAAAGGATCTGCCTACAAGGTCTGACAAGGAAGAGAGAGCGGGGGGGTGGAGGGGATGTGGGCTGGGTCAAATTAGATTTTGGCAGGTATTATCCATTTCCGAGACGTATGGATGTCCAAGGACATCGCCAGCAGGGTAAACAATGGCTCACCAGGTAGCTGGATAAATAAAACAAACAGCAAATAAAGCGTGTTGATGATTGTGGACACAGTGAGAAATATGCTCAGAGATGAAGCGGATGGTTTTGGGGCAGTGCTGGAGAGTTATTGGATTTGTTAATGATGGAGGTGCAATAGGAGACATTGCATGTTTTTTTGTTGCACTGTGTATTAGCTCCTGTGTTTAGGAGCCTGTATTTGATGGAATGGTAGCCTAGAATGCTATAATGATATAACAAACAAATAAATCGTGCAAGGAAAGGGGCAAAAATTTGCCTCTGTACCCTGGGGTCACGTTTCCGTTACTGTCCCCCAAGGGGTCGCGAGAATGCTGACAAAAAATAGAAAAAAATGTTTTTATAATATCTAGACGGACTACAGATGTGAATGGAATCACTTCGGGTGGACACTGTTTAATGCAGGTGGCGGTAATAAGAAGGATCAGGCCCCGATCAGACAGAGAGCGCTTTGCAGGTTCGATAACCTGAGGCGCACAGCGGCGCCTTTTGTGGCCCCTGGGTTAGACCCCAGAGCTAATTTAAACACAGCAGTGTGAACCCTACATTGTTACTATAGGAGGCGCTGTTCCTTTAAGGGGACAGCGTTTTCGTAGTTTGTTTAGAACGTACATCGCTCAACACGAGGTGACACAGATTAACCTGATGCTTTTATTTATGTGCCTCTGATTGGTCCACTGACAGAGACGTCCAGTTTCTAAAAGGTGTGATTGGTTAGGGGGTGGGACTAGTGGTGAGAGGAACCGGAGGAGCAGAAAAACGAGGGAGAAACGCGAGAGAAGTCGACGCTGCAGTGTGAGACTATAGGTGCGGCGCTGACTTAACGTGATGCATGCTGGACTTAAAATAAGAGATGCTGGTTAGAAATCGTGTCCGACTTTCGCCGGCGCTGCAAAACGTCACCATGTCACGTGACATTTAAACCTCGCGGGAGCAAGGCGGCTGCAGGCGTCGAGTCCGGCGGCCGCAGTTGCTTTTCCCCGACTGCACCAAGTTGGAACCACACTGATGTCGCGGCATTTGCAAAGAAAAATGCCGCGAGATCAGTCATTGATCTGAGCTCACAGTAAGCTGCTGCAGGTAGAATGTGTCCGACTTGACAGCGGCGCTTTTATACCCCGCCCCTGCAGCCACCTGCAGCTCACGTTAGGCTATGAAGTCGGCGAAAGTCAGCCGCCGTCATCTCGAACGCACCTTATAATTGGTCACCTGCCTGAAACAGTAAGGGGACGTTCGAACTGTTCACCGTTGGAGAGTAACTCAGGTGTAGTTACCTGCTCAGGGAGCGAAGGGACCATCTGCTCTGCTGTAAACTGCCCTTCAGCGCTCCAGCTGCCTTCAGGCCTGCAGAGATGGTTGTTTATTTTAATGCCGGCTTTTATTTTTTTGGGCCCATTAGAGTAGCAGAGCAGAGCGCTGAGGTTATTGATGCTGCTGAATGTTCATTAGCAGTTGAAATGTGAAAAATATTGCTGAGGTTCACTCAGACATTTGCAGCGGTTTGCGCAGAGAACTTTAAGTTTCCATCCACAGTTTTAAAGGTCCAGACTGACCTGTGGGTTTTACCGTAGCTGGGGAACACGTGGACGGTTGTATATTTTGATGTGTTAAGGTTATTAAAGGGACGTCTCTCTCTTAACCCTAAAGGTCACTTTATTTAATTTTTTTTATTTATTTTTTAAATTTAGTAAATAAATACTGCCAGTTCATAAGATTGACCTATTTGTCATTGTTATAAACATTTGAAGCCGAGGATTTTCAGTTTAAAAAGGGTTAAAACTACACATCTGCACCATCTTTTGTAAAATTGAAATAGTTCTGTTAGACTGTTCCTGAATTAGTTAGTTAAAGTCGCCACTGATACCAGAGGCTGCAGTTCACAGAAAAGAACCCAGGCCGCTGTGTCTCATGCTAGACGATACTGAGAAAGAGCGAAGTGCTGCGTTCTTATCATGTTGCTAGGCAACCACCGTATCAGCTGTCTTGTCTAAAGATGTTTTTTAAAGATTATAGCGGCAGCGATCTGTAGCCTAATCTTTGGTTTGCTGCTAAATAATTAGCAGAAACTTGATCACAACTCACAGGTCTGAGTCTAAAAACATTTAATCAGTCAGTCAACATTTATTTATTTAGCACTTTACAGCAGCCAACAGGTGTCCAACTTTACAACAACCAAGAATGAACAACACAGCGTTCAATAAGAGGCAAGAACAAAAACAAAACACATGAAGCACAGAAAAGAGTAAAACAGATAAGGTTACCTAAAATCATCAGGAGAAGAGGGAAGTTGTTGCACCGCTACTGCGTATTAAAAGCATTGAAAATGAACAACATCCGTTTCAGTGCGAAAGTCAGGAAGGAGCTTGTTCCAGAGTTTTGGACAACAGCAACAGCGAAGGCCAGATGTACCTCGACCTCGGGACTTCTAAAGTCCGTAGATCTGAAGACCACAACAGCTGATTTTGCCCATTTAATAAAAGAGACGAATGCAGAGCGCCTGTTCTGGCTTTTATTCTGAGTGTGAGACGTGTTCAAACACGCCGGAGAAAGGGAAAGGGACATCTGTGTGGGCACGAGACCCTCAGAGAGGGGAGACACCACTGCTACTAGCCTACCAGCTGGTCCAGGGGCTTATTTTAGAATGAGTCGGGGACAGACTATTTTCTCCATTCATTAGATTGGACAATGGGGAAAAAACGTGAATCACGTCGGGCGCGAGTTGATATTTTTCCAACAAGCAAAATATTTTCAACTTCAAAAAAAGGATCGGACCGGCAGAAAGGTTAAGAACCCCTAAAAGGTTAAGAACCCCTGCACTGGACAGTCAGTGAGGCCACAAACACAGGAAGTAAAGCGAGACAAGAACACTAAGGCAGGGAACTACAAAGTAAAACAGGAAACATGAAGCACAAAACACCTCAGAACCTCTTAGAACTTAAAACTGTACTTAATTACCGCACTTGTGTTCATTGTTCCTTCACTGTTTCTAAACCTAATTAAACCACATAATAAAATCATCAGCTCAGAAATGCTTTGGCACAAAGCTGAGAACAAGCGCGATCACGTTGCTCATGAAACGTTTGGAGAGTCATGATTTTCTCAGGACAGTGACTCTGTTAAACGAAGGTTAGAAACTGGGAAACAAACCCAATCATCCACCTCGACACCCCCCCTCTGCACAGTTTATTGCTCTAAAATAACATCACCTGACTTCCTCCTTCGCTCCTTTCACAGTGATGTTGGCCGAAAGTGGACCTGTAAAGCTCTGGTTGAAACGACCGACAGTCTGTGCTGGTCCTCATAATCAGCTTTTAGTTAAACATCTACTTCAGTGCCTGATGTGAGTGATGAGTAATTACAGTGATTCCACTGAAAACAATGCAAATATCCCACTTCTCATTATTATTCCTGTTCCAATCAGCAGAGCAGTAACAGACAGTGGTGCCTTTTACAATCCTGCTAAGTTTCACAGGCCAATTTACAAATGAACAATGTCCACTAGAATCCGTCTTATCAGGGTGTAAACAAGATGTACATGTGTCTTTGAAACTGATTGGGTCATTTAACTGTTGAACACATTTCCTAAATTATAGTACGCTCATCTACAAGCCAAAGCTCATCTGAGAATTGTCTGTTTTTAGCCCCCTGCTGAGCATGAAATGATGTCTGACCCCAACCAAGCGGCACATTTTTCTTTCTTTCTGAGCAAATAAAATTATTTCCATTTATCTTTTATCTTAATTTTCCATTGAAGGTTAACAAGCTCCAAAAAGACGCTGGCAGATCCTCCAGACTGTTTGATATATCACGTTTGTGTTTCACACAAATAACTAAATAGCCTGTAGTCACCCCGTCTCCTATCAAAGAGAACAGCTTTGTCTGATAGTTTTTTTTCTTCTTCAACCAGAATCTGAGATGAAAAGCAGCAAAACTCCATCGCAGCATTTCAGCAGCTCACAAATACCAGGGATTATATTGATGCTAACTGGAGTATTATTATTATTGAGCCTGCACCTGTAACTTCCATCTTAAAGTTGATTTCAGTAGCTAATCGTCAATTTTCTAATTTAACTTTTTTACATTTAAGCTACAAATGAAACTTTTCTCTTACAGCCTGGTTTCTGGATCTAGAGGAATTCGGCAGCTGATTCATGTGTTGCAAAGACAAGAAATAGGCTTCCATCAAAATGTTTATTTGAACCAGTGTTAATATTACTTGTAGACAAACCTTTCTTTGATTACTATACCGGTAAATCTGAATTTTTTCTGTAAACTCAACCGAACAATTGAATTGTGGGGAATCTAACTTATTAACGTGTAGCGTGTCCGTAAGTCTATATTTGTATGAGCGATCTAATCAGCTGAGCACTCGCTCAAGAGGGTGACCCGGTGGGCTGTCAGAGGTTTTAGACATCCAAAGAACTTTTATAAAAACCAGACCAGGCTTCTAATGGAGACGTTTATCTGTCAGACCGTGTAGCCACACCAGGTAAAGTTTTACGGTGATTCAAAAACTAGTGTGAAAGTGGTTCCTGCACAAGCTTTCAGAAAACATCACGGTAACACGCCGCTTCTGTCCGACCTCCACAGTACAGATGGGAAACTGCTATGTGAATAAAAACCAGCAGACTCCCTGATTTCCTACACTGTCAAATAAAAATTCAATAAATCTGAAAGACACTGTAATGTAAAAGCGGAAAGCCGCCCTGGACGCCTTAAACGTATCAACTCATCAACGTAAACGTTTGTCACATACATGTCGTGAGATTCATCCATCCTGCATTTAACCCATCCCTGAATGAAGCAGCGGGCCGCCGCTGTGCAGCGCCGCGGACCAACCAGATTGAGACGCCACGCCAGGTGAATCGGCTTCATGCTTTCAGTATTTCTTAGGCCTTGACTACACGAACACAGGTATTTTTCTTTACCGTTTCTACACGGTTTGGCCGTTCGGCCGCACAGAAACGCAGCATCAGGTCACTGAAGCCTGATGCTGCTCACTCCTGCCCGGGTGAGGATTTCACAAAACGCCGGTTGCAGTGATGTAACGTTGACTCTAAAACCGAAGTTTTTGCTTTGCGACATCAGAGTGTGCGCCGTTATCTGCTGTGTTTGATGTCGGATTGTGCGCCGCCACCTGCTTTGTTTACCATTTTATTATATGTGGGGCGACTGTGGCTTAGGAGGTAGAGCGGGTTGGCCGTTAATCGGAAGGTGGGCGGTTCAATCCCCGGCTCCTCCAGGCTGCCTGTCGAAGTGTCCTTGGGCAAGATACTGAACCCCGAACTGCCCCTGGCGACTGTTCCACCAGTGTATAAACGTGTGTGAATGGTGAATGCTGATGTGGTGTTAAAGCGCTTTGAGTGGTCGAAAAAACTAGAAAGGCGCTATACAAATACGGAGCATTTACATTAGGCTCTGATTGTCCAACAGTTTACGGTTAGGGCCGTAAAGCACTTGATAGCATGTGTTTGCGCACTAGGCCTTAGACTTCGCAGTGGTTCTGTCCCTGGTGTCATGGTCTTCCTGTCACATGATGTGAATCAGCTGTGTCTCATTATGTTCACCTCTCCTGGTGTTGCTAATTCATTGTTGTTCATACCAGCGTTTCCTCTCCTGGTCCCTCTTGTTGGAATCATACCATCTTTCTGGATTTCTGACCTGTTAGTTTTGGATTACTGTGCTCTGCTTTTGGACTGCCAACCTCTCCACAGTTAGAAGTCTCACCTTCTGGTTTTATATCTTCCACAAACCGTTCCTCCTCTTCATGAGCATTTGCATCTGGGCCCAAAAAATCCCTGACGCTGACGCATAGAGACAAACAAATCACATTCACACCCAAGGGCAATTTAGAGTTACCAATGACCCTACCTGGATGTCTTTGGGTGGTGGGAGGAAGGCAGAGAGCCTGGAACGAACCCACGCAGACATAGGGGTTGAACTCAGGACCTTCAGTGCTATCCACTGGGCCACCCCCCAAAAATCCTGTGTCAGCACTGTGGCTGAACGTTACACTTGTGTTTAAAAGCCACGTCAGATCTGATTTGTTTTATTGAAGTGTGAACAGCCCAGGTCACACGGAATCTGATCTAGTATGGATTTGAGCCGCTTTCATATGTGGTCTAAATCAGATCCAGGTCTGATTTTTTTTTTTTTTTTAAAATGCGACCTCAGTCTGGACGGTCAGATCAGAGTTCATCCCACTTTGATGTCCATCGCCACGACTCTGCGCTTCACGGAGCCACAGCGAACAAAAAAAGCTCCACAAAACCCATAAATCAAACACACGTGGCGGGCTTCTCTTCCTCCTGGTCGCCAGCTCTCTTCTGAGTGGCGTGCAAGCAGAAATTTACAGCGCCGGAAACTGTAATGGAGGACAGAACGTTGTGAACATTAGTCATAAATCAGGAGAAATGTCCCTGTTTAGTTCAGCTGCTGCGTGTTATTCTTCCGTGCACGCCGGTCACTTGCAGATCTTGACAGTTCACACTTCAGTCTGATATGGGCCACAAAAAATCTGGGATTAAGCATCAAGGCCTGCAGGGTGAACGCAGCCTTAGATTAAACCTGATGTACACAAACCCATCCCTCCAGTTCCTCCTTCCAGACTGGATGTGGTCGGACGTGTTACCCAGCAAAACAAGAACACAGCAAATCAATTATCACAGTGCTCGATGGTTTATCTGCTAAAAACGAATGAGACTAAGTCATGAAAATACAGGGAGCTCGAGTCAGATTTATGTTACAGTTAATCTGTTGGGAATAAATTACTGTCTTTCTTCTTCTAGTGTGGAACATCTCGGATAATAATCTCTTTTAAACCTGACTGCAAAAGCTAAATGCAACCTCTCTTGCAGGGATAATGGCGGCAGAATAACTGAAGTCTGTGACACTTTTACTGAAAAAGAAAAAGGAATAAATGTGTTAAACCCGGATTTAAATGTCTTTTAATGTAAAGAAAATCGGCAAGTTGCAAAATGGAGAAGACAGAAGGTGTGAAAGCGAGAGAAAGAATGCCGAAGGCAAAACAAACGAGAGCGTTGAATATGTGTCAGGAAGCTGACGAGACGGAGACAGCGGCAGAGCTGGACGGAGACCACAGAGACAATGAGACAGAAGAAAGACGTGTGAGGGAGAACGACAGATTAAGGCTGAAAGGAGCTGAAAGACATTCATAGAGAGAAAAGTCTGCAGGAATGAAGCCCTGCGAGCAGCCAGCTGGCCTCCCCAGCACAGACGTGAGCGCCGTGTGAACGATCCACTCCACCAAACCTCCCTGCTGCCCCGATACGGCGGCGGCTGTCCTTTCACTCAGTCTCCTTTATGTGCACTCACTGCACTGCCAATGACGCCGCGCCCGTCCCGCTGAACCCTAACGGACTGGCTTTCACCACAGAGTTCAGCCCTCCTCGGATCCTTTCCTGCCTTGCAGCCGTTGTTGTGACTCTTAAGAGCTGCATGTGCTAAAGTTCAGTTTTTGTGTTTATTAAACTGTTGACGGCACAAGATGAAAATTTAAAGGGATCCACAAAATGTTCACAATTCATCCTGAGGGGAACACGAATGTCTGAACCAAATCTGTGACAGGGGGTCAGAAACACTACAGGAGCTGACAACAGCTGTGACCGGATAAAAGTGGTTTCCAAACCACTTTTATCAATTAAACACACAATGTGAAACAGGAAATGATGCGATCCTGCACACGAAACAGCTGTTTGTTATTATAAAGACAAACACTCTGGGTTAAAGGACGGATCAGCTCACGCAGGCAGCAGGAAACGTCTGAGCTCCAGAGAGCTGCAGGTTCCCGACACCCAGTTAGCTCCTGACTGCGAGGTTCAAACTCTCGGCCCAAAAAGCAGAACAACAAACGCTCGTGGTCACATGTTCAGCTGAGGACTGCAGCTGGCTTTGGCTTCAGCTCAACCATCAGTCATGACTTCAGTTAAATGCTAAAGTTGCTGTTACCTCGTCTGTGGTCCGCTGGCAGAACGCCGGCTGCTTCTGACGACATAAGTTTGGTTTTACAGTGGACGGACGGTAACATTACAGAGTTTTTGTTTTCGTTAGCTTGAAATAATCCGACTTTGGACCTTTCGCCCCTCGCTGTTTCCTCTCTTCCTCCGCTTTGCAAACAGCTCCATCATAATCACGTCGTGTTCACAGCGTCAGCGCGACAGTAATAAATGTCCCTGGGAAACACTGTGCTGGATAGTTACATGGATTAAACAAACCATTGATGCAAAGAATTTGCGTCAAAGCATTTTCTATCGATGAATCGTTTCAGCCTTAATACATAGTTCACTTTTTCACACTGACATCCGTTACTTGTGCGCTTGTGCTGTGATCAAGTAAATACGACGTGATTATGATGCCGCTGTTCGCAAAGAGAAGAAGAGACAGTTATGTAGTAAAGTATGAGATTATTTCAAGCTAAAGAAAACAACAACTCTTTAATGTTACAGTCTGTCCACTGTAAAATGAAGCCTGACGCAACAACACGACAAATCTGATCATCGGATCAGAGAGCAGCCGGCCTCAGAGCCCAAAGAAGAACAGAAACGTCAATTTTAGCATTTAACATAAGTCATTATTGATTGTTGAGTTGATGGCTAGCAAAAGTAAGCTGCAATTCTCAGCTATAAAAGTATAATGTAAATTCAATTTCAGTTCAATTCAATTTTATTTATATAGGACCAAAACACAACAGTTATCTCAGAGCACTTTTCATGAAGAGCAGGTCCACATCGGACTCTGGTGATATTTCCAGAACCCCAAGCCAACGCTGCCGGTGGACTAGTGGTCGGATTTATTTCCCTAAAACGTGATAGTATGGATGCTTTCTCACAACCCGAGTGCCGACTAAAACATGAACCCAGCTCGAGTCTAACCTGAAAGAGAAGACCTGACATCAGCACTGGGCTTCTCTTATATTCCTCACAGTAACTGTTTCACTTGACTTTGTGATATAAACTTCAGTTTCACCTTGTTTCATCACCGAACAGGAGACCACTCCCCTTTCCTTCACTGCGTTTGTTATTTTATTCTCTGTGAATGAGAGTTCAACAACGTCTGTACGGATATAAACGAACGTCAGCTTCAGTTGGTTATGAAATGCTGGAGTTACAGTTAGGCAGCCTTTCTTTGTTAGGGAAAGAGCCAACAATCCTTCACTCCGTTTAAGCCTTTAAACCTTTAAAATAAAAAGGCACTGACAGAAGAGAAAAGAAAGTTCTTTATCTACTTTTTTCCAAATAAACCAAAATGACAGCATTTTATACTTCCACCTCTCTACAGTCACAGACGGGCACTCGCTCAGATCCAAACTGTTCAAACAGACACAGATCAGCACAGAAACACCGGTTCCATCCAGGCGGAGGCCGACCCACCTAATGCATTCACAGTTCACGGACTCTGGTCATCGAGTGTCTGCCAGTTAGACGGCGGCGGCGGCGGCGGGGGAGCGCCTGAGGGACGGAGCAGGCGAAGCCAGACTGCAAAGCGGTGTGGAAGAAAAGTCACACGCAGCAGAGCCGAGCTGAGATGGGAGCCAGAAATTCTACTTTACAGAGACATCTACTTTAATTTAGAGCCCGCCGGCGTCTTTTTTCGACATCCATTACCACCAAAGACGCGAGGGGAAAGAGGAAAGAGGTTAGGGATCAATGGTGTGATTAGAGAGAGGGACAAGCAGCCTTAAAATGTGTCAAGTGCTAAAGCCTTTGAGAAGTGAATTATTGACGAAAAGGACTCAGAATATGCTAAATAATAGAGTCAAAGCATTATTTAGTTTCACTTTTTGCATTTTAAAGGATTTGCAGCCTTATTTAGGTGCCAAACAGTCAGATTGCATTTTTCCTCAGTAACTAAACGAGAGCACAGAAGATTTGTGCTGGAAGAAAAGCATCAGGAAACAAACTGTGAACACTTAAAGTTGAAGGCAACATGGAGGTTCATGTGCAGTTGTGTCACCTGGTGAAGACGAGTCCTGTATTCTCTGTCCGTTACCTCTGTGTTTGGTCTCCACCGGCTCCTGAGCTGCTAAACGCTCCACCAGCTGCTCTCTGACTGAGTCTGTCTGCTGTTTGCTGCTGAGCCAACGTGAGATCATGGGGAGGCGTGGAAATAACACGCCACTTTTAAGGACATTTGGCGTGTGATTTAACGCTTTCGAGTCTCTATAGACCTAAGCAACGTACGGTATGTTATTCACGCGCCCTTTGTTGACAACAGGGTGGCTGAGCGGCTTTTTACAGCTTGTTCTCTGTAAACGACGCGCTGAGAGTGAACTAGGACGGGAAACCTGCAGCCAGACGGAAAAACAACGAGCTGAAAGTTGCTTTAAAACTCTGAGAAACTGCAGATTTAGCTGATCAGTCACCACCAGAGACACCAACACAGCATCGCACTGTTATAAAAATATTATAGTTTTAGGGAAATCGAGGTTCCACAGCAGCTCTTTAGTCAGAGAGTTCCTGGCCTGGTCTGAAGGCCTCCTCTTTGGTCTGACGAAGCTGCCTGAGTTTCGCTGTGAACCAGGCTTTTTGGTTGTTGTATATGCGGAAGGTTTTAGTCGGCACACACATCCTCACAAAAGCTAATGTAAGATGTCACAGTGTCGGTTAGTTCGTCCAGCTCAGTGGCTGCAGCCTCAAAAACACTCCAGTCAGTCAAAGCAGGCCTGTAAATCCAGCTTTGAGTCGTTGGTCCGTCTTTTCACAGTCTTTACAACAGGTTTAGCAAACACTCTGTGGAGACTCCCGATCGCTAAACAACGATTAAACAGGGTTACAACAAAAGGAAATCATTTAACTACGTAGCTACTTAATCATAGTGGAAGCACAAAATGCAAACTGATAACCAGAACAACAAAATCTAAACATATCATCAAAGTCAGGCAGGCAAAACGCTCTGATTCTGAAATGCAGCCCGAAGTTTACGGGTCACACAGAGCTGTGGAGAAGGTAGTACAAGCACGAAAATGACAAATTAATAAGTCAATAACGTGGGGCAGGCTGCACGCTCTGCTGCTGAAACGCTTCTGAGACGCTTCAAGTGGACTTTGACGCCGGGCTATGGACGCATCCGTAATCCGCAGCGCAGCCGTAACCTGTCGTAGACGGAGTCAGTGGATTCCCGGGGTTACTTACCTGGTCGACCAGGTGTTTTAACGCCTCACAGGCCTGAGGTGGAATGTAAACGGCGAACAGGACGACGAGGAAAACTCACGCAGTGAATAAAACGGTTTATAGTTTGTGAATAATGTCTCTAACTGAGGGTTGCATGATTTCTTCAACACTGTGACATCTGTGCACCGACCCTCGTTTACACAGAGAACAAAGCCCGCCTCCCCGTGTTTTTCCTGTGAGCTCCGTCACACAATCAGCAACGGAAGAGATTAAATCCCGGCAAAGTGAAAAATACGCTCTTCTCTTCAACCAACATCTTAAGTTTAGCTGTTTGTGCTCTGTTCTTTGCTCACGTGTGCAACACGCATCAGTACAGCCAGTCATCAGATCTTGTTTAGCAGCACTTAATGTGAATCACTTGAGCTGCAGCTCATTTTCAGCTGTAGTTTGAGTAAATATCCTTCTAACATCGGTGTGAAAAATCTGCACCCCAACAGTAATAATGACTTATAACCACCATGGAGTCTTTTCCATTTCATGATAGAGTTTGTGTTGTGTACAATCTCTCTATTTTGTTTTCTCTGAATAAAATGAAATAGAAATGTGACGCTCAACGCTGCAACTTTAATCTTCTATGAAATACCCATTATCCCTTTAGGATGTCTTATCATGTTTGTGCTGAAAATAAGGAGCAAGAAGAATGTTGCTCCGCCCACTCGCTCTGCTGAGAGCCATCGATTGTCTCGCTGTATATTCAAGCCGTGTCAGATCGATCGGGCAGACGTAGAGCGGCCGGTGTATTATGGTGTGAACATGTGGACGGTGTGTACAGAAGCATGTTGCAAACACAAACACACAGCAATATGTCAGGCTTGAAATTATTGTGCCGGGTGTAATAATTTCATGTTAGACGCACATGTGGAAGAAGGTTTTTGTTCACTCTGCGGTAAAAAGGTGCTGATGTGAATTCTGCACAGCTACAAACAGACCCTCTCCGACAGAGTCACTAAGCCCTCACATGGTGGACGGGGTTTATTCAGAGCAGCCTCACATACGTGGGCTCTCTCAGTCACATTCCCATTTTCATCATTATTTTTGCTTTATCTTTCTAAATCTCACGCCTCCTCAGTCACACAGAGCGACGGTGCCACGTGCACACATCAGCCTCACTCTAATATCCCTATCACACTCACATAAATGCAGGAGGGAAACCTTCATTTCTTGCTTTTGACCTGAACAGAAAGAGGTTCTGCTGCATGCTGATTGGCCCCATCCTCCCCCCAGGACTCCATCAGCGATGTGACGGTGATGGAGGAGCACAATGCGATCAGAGACACAGTGCAGAAGCTCCAGCACGCAGAGAATTCTTCTCCTAATGTTGTGATAACATAAGAGGCGAGGACGCTCATCAGCCCATCGTTTGGTCAGCAGAGACGCTCTACAGCCTCCGTGTGAAAACACAGCCACGCCATTGATTAACCACACAAACAGCTGTTTTACACTGCCCATTAGCCAGGGTTATTTCATGTATTTATGGATCTAATTGAGTGACGCTAAATAACATTTTGGCTATCCAGTCCCTGGAGTCTGTTGTATGTCTGACCTTGATCAATGAAAACACAGATAGTCCGTTTGCTTGGATCCAGTACAGATATTGGTGTGCTGGTACCACACCAATAAAAGCTGTTCCATTCGGTTCATCTTTATTTATATAGCACACAGGACACAGTGTAGTCACTTTGGACGGCATCGCCCCGTCCTGCAGCACCACTGTGAGGAATCTTTAACTCTCACATTAGACAAACTTCAAGGGCCGCCTTTTTTTTCACCAACGTAACACTGCAAAAATCTGGAACATCCTGTCTGAAAGGGATGCAGAAAAACTAGGACATGCTTATCTCCCTAAAAGTCCATGAATCTCCAGAAGAAGAAGAATGGGAACCAGAGCCAGTTCCTCTTCCCCCCATGCCCTCTCTCTCTCTTCCCCACCCCCAGCCGGTCGAGGAAGATGGCCGCCCACCCTGAGGCAAAGTTCTGCTCGAGGTTTCTACCTGTAAAAGGAAGGTTTTTCCTCGTCTCTGCCGCCTAGTGAGGCTCATGGTGGGAAATGGAAATATCACAATCATCACAAAGAGTACAAACTAGACCTGCTCTATAGGACGAGTGCAAAGAGATAACTGTTGTTGTGAACTGGCACTATATAAATAAATAAATAAATAAATAGAAAGACAGAGCAGCATCCCAACACAATATCCAGGAGAAATGCAAAACAATAGTAAACGTGGTAGTGGCTCAGACAGCAATGAAAATAAGTGATAAAATGATAATAATATTAATGATAATAATAAGAGGACTTGCTTGGTGGTTGTCCAAAGTCCTATGACGACGTCCCTCCTTGTTACCTGTCAGGTCAGCCACCTGGCTGAACGCTGAGAACAGAGGACTGGACCCAAAACGCAGACACTGAGCAGGTACTGGTGAATGAGTGAGGTTCATTGCAGCACACGGTGAAACTTACATGTTGGTGGTATTAGCGATCCAAAACACAACCGGTGAATAATCCAACTGAAAGTAAATCCAAAGTGATCCACAAAAAACACAGGAGGCACGAGTAACACTGGGGAACCACTAGACTGGAACACATGAAGACGACAACAATGAAGTGGCAAGGAGTGAAACATGACAACTACAAACTAAAACAGGAAGTAGAGCATGTGGGAACACATAAGGAAAGAGTTACCAAAGTAAAACAACTGCATACCGAACAAAACCAGGGCAGGGAACTGGACACCGGACACTACCAAGGACTAAGGACTAAGACGGAGACAGACAGGGCGTACAAACAAATAGAAACTGGACACAAGAACCAACCACTCGCAAAATATGGAACCAGATGACAAGTGGACAAAAACCAGGGAGAATAAAACAGAACTAAAATACTGGACTAAAACTAAGATAAGGGACAAGACAGAAACTAAGTCAACTAAACATGCGACTGAACAAAAGAATAAACTAGGCTACAAAACCCCACACATGAAAGGCTAAACACGAGAATACAAAACCAGAACACAAGTGATCACCCAGAACTTCAGAAAAACATAGGAAACAACTGAAAAACCACCCAAACCCTCGACACTACCGGTGTGTTCTTTCATGGCTATAGAGTCCAGTTCTTGATCCATACATTTTATTGCACATTGGGGCATGTAAAGTCTGTGTTAGTGTGGCCAGGCACAGCAGTGTGTCTCTTCTGTTTCATACGTTTTGCTGCAGAGCTCCCGGCGGCTGGAACGCTGTCTGGCAGCTTGCTCCAGTCTTAAGGGGTCAATACAACATTTCTGCAGTGATGTTTTTACCTGGTCTTTGTACCGCTTCCTCTGACCTCCTGCGGACCAGCGACCCAGATGAAGCTGTACATACAGGACTTGACGTGGTGGACTTGTGTGAGGCATCCTGATAACGTGTCCAAGCCAGCACAGTTGATGTTCAGCGACTGTGGCCTCTGTGCTCTTGTAGTTTGTTGTCGCTAGACTTTGAACATGAGGTACACGGTCACACCATGTGATTCCCATTATTAATAATAGGACTAATAATAATAATAATGTCAAGCAGGACCATGGGGGCAGCAGGAAGCCCGCTACCACAGATCCAAACCCAGAAGCAGAGAGACAAGGGACGATAAAGCACAAAACTACGGGAGATGGACGAAGTGCAGTTAGTAACATCCATTAATGGCGTAATAATAAATACAGACGGAGAGAGAGAGGAGCTCAGTGCATCATGGGAAGTCTCCCAGCAGTCTTGGCCTATAGCAGCATAACTAAGGGACGGTTCAGGACTCACCTTTTTGCTGTTGTTGTCATTTTGCCGCCTTACTGTCTTCTGATTTTGTTTCCAAACATCATGCCAGTGGCACAGTAACAGAAATGTTGATTAATATGTGTTTGTCTATGAAATGACTCATCTTCAACATGTATAGTAAACAGCAGAGAGTCAAAACGTCATGTTACCTGAACACTCTTAATACTTTGTTTCCTGTGACACAATTTGTGAATGACTGTGATATTTTTCATGCAGAATACGCTGATACACAAGTGCTGACAAACACACACAAACATCCAAACGCCACCTCAAGGCAGAAACACACAGACAGACTGTGCGTCGATTGTCATTTAATTAAAACATGCATTACATTGTGCAGTATTTACATAGAAATACACACACACACACACAAAGAAGGGTTAAACAGCTTTGGGGAAAGGTCAGATTTAATTACATCCAATACGTATCCTTCTCCTAGCTGAAACAATTACAAGATAATGGAGGAAGTCACAGAGAGCAGCTTTCTGAACGACTGTTGAATAATAACATGTCAGGAGCATACAGCTGTGTGTGTGTGTGTGTGGTTTCAAGGCGCATGCAAAAAATGTGTGCAATGTATTCCAGATGATCATGAACGTGTATAGTTTGCAAATACGTATTTCTCTTTGTGAGCGAAGGAAGCTTCGCCTGTGTGTTAATGTGTGTGTGCGAATTACGTCCATACAGCCTCCTTTACGGCGAGTCTGTAATAACCACCTAATTTCACCGAAGCCAAGCCTCCCTTTATTCTTCCAACTAATCATTTGCAATTGCCCAATTAAGCCCAATCACTTTCACAGACCAACACCCTCAACGTAATGAGCCCATCACGAGAATCCACTCGCTCTCAATCAGAACCCCACGCTGGGAGATTTCTGTGTGTGTAATTACATCCACATTCCAAGCATGACAACTCAGCGCACTTCAGGTTTAGAAGCGTGCGAAAGAGAAAAACACACGTTTTGGGATTCAGGCGCCGTGCCCGCGCGGAAACGCCCGAGGCAAGGTTGGACTAAATTTGAAGTATATGAAGTTTAAGGTTTTTGTCTCTGAATCCGAGAGTATTAATTAACTGTGATGCAGAGCGTTTCAGCATGTGGAAGTCCTGAGAGCTTTCCTCAGCACATATTTCATTTCCCCTTCCTATGACTCCTGCAGAGCGCCTTTGAGCTCTGACCCCTGAGGATAATCTGATACGTTCATTGATCTCAGAGTTGAATTCTGTTTGGGAGACTTTAGGAAACTAAAGCAGCTTCAACACCAAAGGCTCTTTGGTGTGAAAGAATTTTAGGAGTGACACAGGTTTCCCCAGGTCACGTTAGGGTCGACCACGGAGCTAAACTAAGCCACAGGTGACGGCCAGAGACTCTCCAGATCAGTAGGTCAGACTCTCTCCTCTCTATCTGCCTGGTCGACTGACTGAAGCAGCTGTCTTATTAATGATGCACTCTTAACCCAAGGACGAGCTTATCTTTACTGTGTCATTACAGTCTGGCTCTGTGGAGAAACTGTTGCATGTGGCTTTAAGAGACTCTCCCAACCAGGACAACGACAATATACAGCAGGTCGTTTTTGCAGCAGGACATTAACATTTACTGTAGCTACGAACTCTAGTTTCCGTATGAGCAAAGGATGAAGTCGGGTGACATTTTATAAACAGGAAGAAAGACCGTGGGCCTTTCTCAATCTGTGTTCTTGTCTGTACTTGTGTTCTTGTGAAACGTCATCTTTTATGACCCAAGTTCTGTCCCAATACACAAGTTTGCATTTTGGCAAGAACGGTTAAAAATCCCGGAAGTGTTCTTGACACGCCCATTTTACCGAGGATGCCTCGGGTGGTAACTTGTGTGAACTTGACGGCAGAGATATCCCAGCATTCATTTCGGCTTTCAAGCGAGCGGCGGAAAGAAGCTGAGAGAGAGGCCGACAACAGAACGTTTTTTACTGTTTTCATACGTTATTTCATCACTAAATCCACTTCTGAAGAGTTTTGAGGCGAGAAATCAACTGTGTAGATGTCGAATATCGGCAGTTTTACTATAAATGATGGCGAATCGAAAATGTGCTCCAACGTTTTCGGAGTTGTGACGCTCCGCAACTGTCAGCGGGGGGAGCTAGCGAACCAGCCCACGGGAGAAGCTTACGAGCCGGCCTGCCAGTCAGCGTACAGAGCCCTCAGACACGCAGACCACTGCAGCCAATAATAGCCTATTATATTAGACATTACATTGTTAGTGTACAGTAGAGTTGTGTTCACAGTATTTGCCTTTTATTTGCTTTTATTATATATTTGTTATGTATGAGCAAATATATCTTGTTAAGTTAAAACCTACAGTTAACCCGATTCTGACCTTTTTGTTCTGGGGATAAAACCTGGCCGTTATAATAATTAGAGCGATTTGAGAAATGCAGGCAAACTCAGCGCTCAGGGTGTTGCACAATACCAGCAAGAACGCATCGTCTCAAACCGTCAGCAGCGTTTTGTGCTCGTGACATTGCAAGTTCATTCTTCCAAGAACGACTAGCAAGAATGTTCTCCCCAAGAACACAAGTCCGTTCTTTGCATTCTTGGTTTTGAGAAACACCCCATGTCAGGAGGCAGGAAGGGTCACACGATGAGTCCCACGTGAAACTACGGCTGGGCAATAAAACAATAACAATAATTATCTCAATATAATTTGTTTCAATAACAATATAACAAATGTTCAATAAATGTTTGATTTGATTCACTGAATTACACACAATTTAGGAATTAATTTTTTACCAAGATGTTTATTTTGTTGAAAAAAAGCTTTTACTTAATTTTACTCGTGCGTATTTGTTGACAAAGATTTCATCATAAATGTTTTGAATGTTCTACCTCAGATTTGTGAAGTGATCCGCTGTTTGGCATCAAATGTTTGTCACGTTCTGACCATAAAGAAAAGTTTAAACCACAATTAACCATCAGGTTTCTTCAAATTTCACTCAGGAGCAAAAATCCGCCTTTAAACTCAAAAGAAATAATGATATCGATATTTATCGCGATAAATATCGATATCAAAAGATAAAACTTTTCATCGTGATAACATTTTTGGCCATACGTGAAACCAAGTAAATGTTGAGTTATTTTATGTTTTAAGCTAACTCACATTATTTACTTACTTTAACCCAAACCACAACATTTTCCTAAACCTAACCGACTACTTTCCCAGAGGAAAAGTCTTTTCTTGAGAAAACACTAAGATCTCAGTTGTATATCTTTCTGAGATCCCGCCAATCTGAACTGTGGCTCCTAAAACCCTTTAGGAGAAAAGGATGAGATGAAGAGAGATTGAGTTTTTGAGACTAAGGTAAGATGGTTAAATGAACAATGAAGGACTGATTGTCTTTAAGTAGAAAACAATTTTCCTTTACTTAAAAGAGGAGAAATACAATACTCACAATTAAAGTCCTGAAAACTCGACTCTAGTCAAAGGTATAACCGTATTCTATAGTGAACGTTCTTAAGTATCCAAAGTAAAAGTGCTTATTCTGTATGACAGATACTTGTTGTATCTCAGTTTTTGGTGCATTCGGTCCTTAATGAATTCATCTCTAAGCATCCTGTCAAAGTATTGACTGTTCCAGTTATGCTGGCTGTGACCTTAACCAAATGGAAAACATCACAATTGAAAGTGCTTCATTTCCAATGTCACTTGTAACAGAAAATTAACATTAAGGATTTGAAATGAAGGGGAGTAAAAGTACAAACCCCCATAAAGAGAAAATTGTTTAGACTCATCCTGGCATCAAACTTGTGACCTTTCCGCTGATGGATGTTTGGTTAATATCTGGATATTTTTTCTCTTTAAAATCACCTTTTTTCTCTCTACAGAACACAAAGTGTTGATAACTCAGCGGCCTCTCTGCCCCTCAGTGAAGCAGAGCGTGCACACAGAGCCACGCTGGCTGCACGCACACAGATAAACACGCACACAAAGCCGTTCACCTGTGAACGCATGAAAGCGCAGCGACACTGCGAGGCGGCTCAGGTACGTCAGACGCAGGTGCTGAGCTCACCTGCAGTGACCCCGGCTTGTTCCGCCGCGGTAGGTAGATTTCCGGAGAGCGGGGCCGAGGAGAAGGCGGCAGAGAAACAGGATTAACTGCCCCCCCCCCCTTCTTGGCCGTGTCACGCTCAAGGCTGTTCTCGCCATCCTCAGAGCGCTTCCTCTCCACCTCAGACACCTGAACGAATCAGAGCGGAGCTGCAGTACGTGAAGGAGGACGGATCGCATCACCGTGACCTCCATCCTCAGGAAGCACTCCCTCTACGTATTAAGCCCTTTTCACACGTGCCGTCTACATCTATCTGTTTTAAACTAACATTTCAAAACCATCACTCCATTTTTCAAAAAGCGGGTGTCAAACTCATTTTCACCACATAAGATGACGGTTACCCTCAAAGAGCCAGATGCAACTGTAAGACTGTGTCAACGTAACTGCTCCTTAACATGTTGTTAAATAACTGTCTCTTTATTTGATTATGTATTCAAGTTAATCAGATGTAAAAATAAAGCCTTAGTTAGAAAATGTCTGTTATTATAACATAAATTAATTCATTTATCAGATTTAAAAACTCTCATTATTCCATCAATCAAAGATCAAACATTTCAAGTAAATAACAAAGACAAATATCAAACATAAGCTTTTACAGTAACTTTTCACTTTTTCACAGTCCAGAGGTGCAGAATGGTGAAACAAATAACTGTGAGCTGCTAATAAGACGAAGGGACAGATGTGATAAAATTATAGTCCAGCTGCACAAAGCCTGCAGAGGGCAAACATCCAACCAAAGAGAGAGAGTCTGATTAGCTGCAAAAACACAGACGTGTAGGCGACTGCAGCCTGAAGCTGCTTCACTACACGACTTTTAGCCCGATTTGCCGCTCAGCGTCCGACAGGCTGTGATCGGGGGTAAATCAGCGGTTGATCTGCAGTCGCCAGTCGTTATGTGTGAACTACTCGACGACGCATCAGACCGACTGGACGTCCACATCCAGCCAATGAGAGCAGGCGGCTCCCCTCCAGCTCTCTGCAGCTCAGACGGTCCCTGATACCTGCGTGTGCTGATCCTTCCTTTACACAGATTCTTTGTCTTTATAATAACAAACAGCTGTTTTGTCTGTAGGTTCAACACGTGTAGTAGCGCGAGCTTTAACTAACGTTGATCATGACCCAGGCCCAGCCTACCAGGTTTATCCCTGAAGCACAAACATTCATGAAACTGCCTTCCTTCTGCATCATTTTGTCTCATCTTGGACATTTAGGGATTGTTTCTAGGAAGGAAGAGGAACAGTAGGAGTTGGAGGAGATGGGATAGGAGGAAGATGAGGAGGAGGAGGAGTTTTTGTAGTCTTGTTTTGAATTTATCTCACAGTGTGTCAGACTGTGTGTGTTTCTGAGGGCAAAGTTTGGTGTTTCAGAAAGGCGGCGATTATACTCTGGTCACATGACACCCAAGCGGAAAGCAGTCTGGCGAAGTTAATGCTTCGTCTGCACGTCACGCTGTAACTTGCCTTCTTGTCGTAAAATGGGCTTAAGCTTGACAGAAGCTCAGGCTACATAAACTTTAATGTCACACCGAATGAAAGTAGCAGCCGCCACCGCGGGTAACTTGGTGGTGGTGGGTGAAATCGCCGGGCCATCTGGCGGCTTTGATGGACGGAAAAATCCTCAACAGAAAGAGGCGGTATTAAAGTAAGCGCATTGTGGAGATCAGCACCCGCGCCTCACACACAGCCACCAGTCAGCTCAGGAAATATCTGTAAATTGGCGTTTCAAACTAAACGCTGAAAGAGGCCCAGTCTGTCCCGAGTTGCAGCCTGGTTAAAGCCGGTTCTCTGCTCACCAGCATCGGAGGCTGCTGGGGGACTCCGGTGTTGTCGGAGAATTACTAAGCTTGTCTATTAAACACGAGAGGCGTCACTCTGTTCTATTTTAGTTAGCCAACTTTTGAATTGAACCTCAAACTGAGTATTTTTAGTTTACTGGGAAAGATGGACTCCAGGAGATTTGAACTGAGATCAGGACTCATTAATTGGTGGTTGAACTGTGGGTTTTGTATTGAGGCTTACTGTATAATACCCTGTGGTGAAAAGGTAGGCCGACCTGATGATATTATTTCATATTATTTAATGCCATGACTTGACTCAAATTGTCTCTCATTTTATTATAATTTGATATATCTTATTGCTCATAATAATTCTACCTAATTCATCATAGGCCTGACCCACAAGACAAAACAGTGTAAGTTTAATCTGTCTAATATCACACTATACACTGATTTACTGCTTGTCCGTTTTGAATAATACAGAAGTTAAAGAGCTTAAAAATTAATCGCACATTAAATCGAAATCGCAATATTGGTTAAAAAAATCGCAATTAGATTATTTTCCAAAATCGTTCAGCCCTAGTACACATACACACATATACATACCTAGGAGAAAAAAAGGGAAACAGTTTCCTGTTCACGGTTGCTAACAGTGCAGAAATACCCAGAGTGCAATGCTGCATTCAACAGGTGGACGATCGAGTGCAGAACATAGTCCTGATGCTGCAACTAAAGATCCGACAGCAGTGCTCCTGTCAGGATTTGTCATGTGTGCTGACAGGAACAGGTTTTAGGACTCAAACGCAGCACACGGAGGCAGAGCAGGTTCAGTTTCTGGGTATTTATTTAAGCCCACAGAACTAACAGCAGAGTCCAGAATTCAACAAAGGGTAATCCAAACACGAGGCAGAAACAGGCAGTGGATGAACAGACATACAACGAACCAGCAAGAGCTGAACAGAAGTCACACACATTTAAGCACTGGCTAACGAGGAGGGCGGGAGCACAAACAGGTGATACTAATAAAGACAGCAGGGGAAAACAGGTGGAGTTAGCAGCAGATGACCAAACAGACATGAACAGGTCCACTGTCAGCAGAGCGTCATATTTTACGATCGAGTGTTAAACTGTAACACTACAGAAATACGACAGCAGCACGGCTGAAACTGACACATGCAGGGAGACAGAAAATCGCAGACAGTGTGAATGTCTAAAAGAACAGGCGTAGTCTAATAAAAAATATCAGCCTTACTCTTTCAGCTCGGCTGTGTGTCAGCGTTTCACATTAAAGGACTCGGGTCGTTCTCCCTCACTTTAAAAAAAACTTGTTGCCACTTCAAAAATGAGATTAACACACTCAAAAGTGTCCAAACATTTTTCTAAATTAACTTCATAAAGCAGTGAAACGGAAAAATCTCTTCATGCCATAAAATGAGCTCAAATAATGTTTTAAAGACTGAATCTGAACATTTAGGCTGCTGAAAACTCACCGTCCCACCTTTTAGCCCCACATCGCAAAAGGTGGGACGGAACATGACTACAGTCTCTGAAGTCGGCCTTAGAAAGCTATACTAACCTAAATAAACAGCCTACGTTTATATTAAAATTTAGTATTTCAATACCAAACTGCTCCTAATATTCAGCCTCACATAAGAAAAATAAAATCCATTTATTTAACGGCTGCGTCAGGCTGTGTGAAACAAACTGGGAGCAAATAAAAAATCTTAAAGACATTTAAAGGCAGTAAGTAGGCTGATCCTGCTGTACTGTAAAAACCTGTAGGCAACAATAGAATAAATAATATAGCCGCAAGTGGCGATTCGCGGGTTCATACCTTTTTTCCACCAATATTGCCATCAAAAGAATTTCACACATACGGTTCAATATTGTTATAAAACCCATCCTGCAAGTTTTGTAACAACTGGAGAACCATTTTCTGATCTATAGCTTGATTTGTATCAGTCCACGTTCAGTTACGATGCATTTAAAGCGCCACCTAGTGGTCAATTTGAATGAAACTTTCAGGGCATGTTTCCTGCACACGTGTGGACATATCCTGTGAGTTTTGTGGTGGTTGGACCAACGGTTGTGGATCTTTGTCTATTTATGTCCTGCACCACGCCCTTTATACGTTTATTGATCAATATCTTGAAAACGAAAAGAGCCATCAACAAACTTTATACAGCTTCATATGTGTTAAGTCTAAAATCCTAAAAATCCTGTTTTAATGTGTAATGTTTCTGTATGTGTTTGTTCTTCAAATACGCTAGTTGACCTTCTCCTTAAAAAATAAAACTACAGCTTTTATTTGTAGGAGAGCAACAGAACAAAACCGTTTACTGGGAACAAGCCCACTCAGGATTCAGACATCAGAGCAGAAATATTTTTCTTTCATATTAGACTTTAAAATAATTTAACTGAAATATACACTATGTATATAGTGATATTATTAACCATACTGCTTCATTAAAATGGCTTGAAAACACAGATGCCAATAAAACTACAATACAATGCTTTTTCTTACTAACTACTATGTTTCTAACATGTCAACAAACAGCAGAGAGAGAGAGAGAGATCATTTACTCTCCCGGCTCCGCACCTTTCATACCGCCAGCCGCCATTTTGGCGCAATGACCGCGGATAATAAAGCGGCTTCATCGACAACAAGCTGCGACCCGCAGCCTCCGCGGAGCAGCAGCTCGCCGTCAGGCCGATAAAAAATGCTTCACTCACCGAAGCAGGCGGCTTTTCCTCTGGCGAACTTCTGGAGGACTGAAGTGTTCAGAGCCCGCGGACTCGCTGCGGCCCCGCAGGGCGGAGTTTAACGTTAATGTTCGCTGAGCTCGGAGCCGTTTCCTCCGCCTGTTTGTTGGGCGGCCATGTTTAACCATTTAAGGTCAGCTCGTCCAGATGACTACAATCCTCTCAGAGAGACGAAGATGAAGATGAAGATGAAGACAGCTACAGGCGCGCTCAGAGGGAAAGTGTCCGTTAGCGTTAGCTCGCTGTTAGCGGTGTTGCTAACCTGTTGCTAACTGACGCTAGCACGGCTCTCTCACACAGTACAGGACACAAAACTGTGTAGCAGCGAGACAAAGTCATTATAAACCAGCCAGGCTGCTGACTGTCTGTATGTTCATTAAATTACAGCTTCCTGTCTGCTGCAGTTTGTGGCTCAGTTAGCTCCGGAGGAAAACACCCGCTGAAAGCAGCAGCCTGACTCGTAGCCCCGCCCTTAACCAATCACAAGCTTAGAAAGGTGACAGGCATCTACATAAACGAATCGGAGGCCTCTCTTATAAAAAACGTCACAGCTCAGGGTCAGAGGTTACTCTCTTAAAGTAACAGGGCCTAATATGACAACACCTGTATGTTGCTAAGACATTTTAACTCAAAGACAGAAGTTACATGATTTATTTACCAGGTATGTTTGCACTTACGAGGAATTTGACTCTGGAGTGTACATTGCTCACCATGCACTTACTTACAATAATACAATAATAAAATCAAGCACAGCAGGCTACAGTGTAGAGAACAGATATACACTCCTGAACAAAATCGTAAGACCAGGGGAAACATTTCAAGTACTCGCATTTCGCGCTGGTGGATCATAACCGGGTTGTAAGTACTGCTTCAAAATGCCAAAAGAAAAAGCAGGAGAGACAAAAGATAGAGAGTAGGCAATTTATTGAAAACTTCATTTAAACTCCAACAGGCTGTTCATCAGCTGATCAAAATTTTAAGACCATAGCCCAAAAATAAACCTACAACAGAACTACAAGTGTCAAAAAAGCACTCAGTAGTGAGTAGCCCCACCGTTCTTGTTGATCACTTCAAACACTCGTTTCGGCATGCTTGATGCGACTGTTCCCAGGAGGCTGCTGGGAACGTTGCTCCATGTGGTGAAGACGGCGTCACGAAGGGCACCCACGGTCTGGAACTGACGTCCGTGTTTGTAAACTTCCCTTTCCATCCATCCCCAAATGTTCTCAATGGGATTTAGATCAGGAGAACACGCAGGATGGTCCAAAAGAGCAACGTTATTCTCTTGGAAGAAGTCCTTCGTCAGGCGGGCGTTGTGAATTGCAGCGTTGTCCTGTTGAAAGACCCAGTCATTACCGCACAGACGGGGGCCCTCAGTCAAGAGGGATTCCCGCTGCAACATGTCCACATAGCCAGTCGCCGTTTGACGCCCCTGGACAACCTGAAGCTCCATTTTCCCATTGAAGGAAAAAGCACCCCAAATCATGATGGAGCCTCCTCCACTGTGCCGCGTAGAAAACATCTCCGGTGGGATCTCCTTGTAATGCCAGTAACGTTGGAAGCCATCAGGACCGTCCAGGTTAAATTTTTTCTCGTCAGAGAATAAAACTTTCTTCCACCATTCAAAGTCCCATGTTTGGTGCTCCCTTGTAAATTCCAAACGGGCATGTTTGTGGCGTGGGAGGAGACGTGGCCTTTGAAGACGTTTTTTGTTCTTGAAGCCCTTCTCTCGCAGATGACGTCTTGTGGTTATTGGGCTACAGTCAGCATCAGTAAGTGCCTTAATTTGCCTGCGGCTCAGTGCAGGTGAAATATTTTTGGGTCTACCACTTGACTTTTTTGTCCCAAAACTCTCAGGATCTTTTAAGAAATGTAAAATGACTGTCTTACTGCGTCCAACCTTGGCAGCGATGGCGCGTTGCGAGAGGCCTTGCTTGTGCAGCTCAACAATCCTGCCACGTTCAAAAAGAGAAAGTCTTTTTGCCTTTGCCATCAGGAGATCATGACAGTGTGACTGCCTGAAGATCAATGACACGAAAGGCATATTTTTGTGCAGATTTTACCTTTTTATGCCTATGGTCTTAAACTTTTGATCAGCTGATGAACAGCCTGTTTGAGTTTAAATGCAGTTTTCAATAAATTGCCTACTCTCTATTTTTTGTCTCTTGCTCCTGTTTCTTCTTTTGGCATTTTGAAGCAGTACTTACAACCCGGTTATGATCCACCAGAGCGAAATGGGAATACTTGCAATGTTTCTCCCGGTCTTAAGATTTTTTTCAGGAGTGTACACACTATAAACAACAATATAGACAGACTGAGATAATAGTGCAATGAGCAGAGTGCAAATGATGCAGCAGTAAATTATTATGTGCAGGTGTTATGTACTTGAGGTAGGTGCGTTTGGTAAACAGTATATACGATATGACAATATAACAGGATGAACAGTGTGAGCAGCACTGAGATAGAGAATGATGAATAAATTATAACAGGTGGCTGATTAGAGACAGAGGGGGCAGAGTGGGGGGACTCCTCCTGAAGTCCACGGTCATCTCCACAGTTTTGAGCGCGTTAAGCTCCGGGTTGTTCTGACCGCACCAGAGAGCCAGCTGATCAACCTCCCGTCCGTAGGCCGACTCGTCACCGTCCCGGATGAGGCCGATGATCGTTGTGTCATCAGCGAATTTCAGAAGTTTGACAGATGGGTCTCCTGACGTGCAGTCGTTGGCGTAGAGGGAGAAGAGCAGGGGGGAGAGCACCAGTGCTGATTCTGTACATGGACGTCATGTCAGAGTGTTTTTCCGTCTGCATCTCTGCACACGTCTCGACTTCCTTCTATCTGCCTTATTGTCTCTCTCTCCGTCTCCCTTTCCTTTCTCCGTCTTCTCAACCTTAAGGGGCCCTCACTACAGAGGAGCAGATCGATAGGGGGCACTTCAAAGTGGTCTTGGAACCGAGGGGGTTCTTTGAAAGATGCAGACGGCAACAATAGTTAATGCGCGCAGGATCCTCTTGCATCAGCAGCGCTGCCACGGCCAGCTGCGATCTTTAAAAGACACAAATCACAAGTAGGTTTGGAAATCATGTCGGCAGGAGAGGAGAGCGGAGAAGTATTTAATCATGACATATAGGAATATGATAAACAGATCTAACCACACACAGACACAACAGTGACCTGGGTGTAAACTAGATTGCAGCCCTGGTTGATTTGGTTTTATATATAACCTTTATTTACTGACCACACAGCCAGGCTGGTGGAATTTGTTTCCAGTACAGCTTTTTGATACAGGTTCCAACATTTAGACAGTAGATATTTAGACATTAACATATAAAGTAACACACATGTACAGACACCACATTATGATATATAATACATGAGGGGTCATGATTAACCCACTTGCTATTTGTTGATTTCATTATATTTTGGGAACTGTTTTTAACCCCCTGCTACTGTAGCACTTTGAGATTTCGTTGAAATGTAAAGTGCATTATAAATAAAATGTATTATTATTATTATCACTGTCCTCAGAGATCAGAGTTCAGAATGTGTATTGCTTTTGGAATAAAACTGTTTTTAAAGCGAGTTGTTCTGCAGGCTGTTGCCCTGGAACTTTAGATGCTCTGTTAATGACACGCTGCAATTTCTTCCCGGGAAAATGAGTCAAGACTGCCAAACCAGACTGCGATGGATGAGATGAGGCGCTTTCGACGACGGCCGTGTAGAAGCGGAGCAGGAGATGAGACCTTACTCTAAACTTCTTAAGCTGTCGAAGATGAAAAAGTCTTCGCTGAGCTTTTTTGTAGATATTAGGTAGGTATGCAGTTTCTTGGTTGTTGGTAATGAGTCCTATAATAGTTATATATCGTCTGCATATTTATGATCATATGACCGCATATGAAATAGGATCTAACAAATAAGACAGCAAAACAAAACAACAACGTACCTCACGTTGTGCAGTTTGTAGACAAGGCAGCAATATTTGATGTTTATTTGGCAAAGCAGCCGCGGCGAGCAGCGACCACTTCCTTTATTCTGTGTTTTAAATCGTTTAAAGAGAGGTCAAGTTTGGACCAGGTGGACGGAGATGCAAACCGGTTTATTGCATTTCTGTGACTGAAATAAGGCAGCAACTAAACTTTTTCTTGAAGTCATGGATCAACAAGACTTGAATTTTAATTTATTTGCAAGATAGTCTGTTATTTCATTTTTTTAATTTAAAAAAAAATAAGTTTTTGTTCACCAAATTCCAAAGTATTTGTATATCTTAGCAGGCTGAATACAGACTCCTTTGTTCGCCCAGGGGGGAAAAAAATCAGACCTTTAGTTTAGTCCTACAGTAAACACTCGGCGAGCAGCTGGTGGATCTGTTCACAGTGCAGAGAAACAAACTCAGGTTGTTTTAAGAATAGAAGTCAGTAAATAATAATTACGACCTCCATCACGGTGTCAGTAGGTTTCCTGTTGGAGGAGTCGGTTCTGTTGCTAAGGAGTCAATGCTGTTGCATTGACTCTGACATATATACACCTCACGCACTGACAGCATCCACCAAATCACGGCTGTCTTGGGTAGCAGGGATGGTCTGAGCTGCAGAGAGTGGCTGAATGTGGATGTTGAGGTCGACTCCTCCTGATATTTAGCAAGCTGGATATCTGGCTGGCTTCTGCGATTTACCCCTGATCACAGTCGGCGAGCTCGGAGTGGCAATCAGGCAATGGTGAAGTGTGAACTAAGCTTTAACCTCAAATACTCTGTTTCCTGCCGCTGCTTCACAATCACCAGCTGAAGTGTTCTACTGTGGAGCGGCAGCAGCAGCAGGAGGAGGTGTTGCGTTGGCATTAGCAGCAACTTAACCCAGCTGTGATTTGGCTGCAGCAGAGTGAGGCCGACATCAATCAGATCAAATAATAAAACAGTAACGCTGGATTCTGCGCTCCATCACATCCTGTCAGTGGCTCGTGCGGGTGGAGACACAAAGAGATTGAATCCGGCACAAAGAGAGATGGTTAGGAGCTTGTGAATCGTAAATGGCTGCATTTAGAAATGAAGCGACTCTTCAGTCCAAGGTCGTGACACCCCATTATTCCTTAAGGCCTGATAACATTTTATTAACCAGGTGGAAGAGAGTCCACAGGCCAAGGACCAGGAGAGGGCCGGTCATGGGAAAGGCTGGTCGACATGTTACCATTATAATAATAAATAGGTGGCCCTGAAGTAGACGTTATTCCCAAGAACTTGGTGTTTTGTCTCTGGGGCTTTTGTCCAGTAGAATGGCTCCTCGGCCAACCACGAACAGCGTTTTCAGAATGCAGAAAAGACTGAATGGAAATACTTCAAGACAAAATGGCCATGAGGTCAAAAAGAGAGAGAGAGAGAGAGAGAGAGAGACACTATATTTGCAAAGGAACAAGCAAAAAGAGTTTGCGCCCTTGAAAGTGTAAAGGGAGATGTTAGTTACAGAGTGTGAAAACAGGCACCAGCATGCAGCAGCAGCGGGGAGAGACCGGAGAGGTGGGGCTGAGAGGTGAGGACAAAACCTGCCAACAAGTGATACGACTCAGCTTTGAACACAAGCTGCAGACTCTGCTGCTGAATTATGAAACATCTTCTTCATCTGTGATCCAGTCAACTATGTTTTTACATGACAAAGACAGTTACTGGGTCAACTGAGCCTTCAGTTCAGTATAACGCAGGGGGTGATGGGGTGACAAGAGGAAGAGAGGGAAAGTGAAATACAGGCAGAGTGAAGGAGACGAGGAGACAAAGGGAGACACTTTTATAAAACACGTTCACAGTTTCGTAACCGCTCGTCACAACCAGATATTCATAAAGACGTGTGCAGATAAAGTTTGTTATCCTTCACTCTGCATCTGGTTTCAAACACAACGCAATGACAGAGCGGGAAGCTTCCGGTCTGAGAAGCGAAGCCAATGCAGAAGTCCCTTAAACCTGCAGTCTATCGACCAGCCAGCAGGGGGCGACTCTTCTGTCCGGTCCCATTAGAAATAATGTTAAAATTCAGCTACTTCTCAGCTGATTTATTACCTCAGTAACACTTTCCCAACGAGTTAGGCAACCACCAAATCTGTCCTGTCCTGTCAATCAAGGATTATAGCAGCAGCGATCTGTAGGCTAATCTTTGGGTTGCTTTTGATCACAACTGTGTCTTTTGTCGCATTTAATAAAAATAATGGACGAGCGGAGGGCGCTCGCTCTGGCCTGGATTGAGGATGAGAGGCTTTTAAACATGCTGAAGACGGGGAAACGGAGATCGGTGTGGGGGCATGAGACCCTCAGAAAGAGGAGACACTGCGGGGAGCGCCACCAGTTGGTGCAGGAGCTTCACTTTGATGGTGATTGGTTTAAAGCTTATTTACAAACTGTTTGCTAATGTTGTTTACATTAGCACAGTTTAACTTAATGAAAGCAACTTACCCGACATCTCAGTTGCTTCACTAACTTTCCTCCAGACCTGCTGTTTCTTGTTGATATTACGGTAGTTGCGGTTTGTAAAGTCATACAACTCCGGATAAACCGCAACAGGCACCATGTGGCCTCACGGCCGATGTGCTAGCAGGCAGGGTTAGCCTCCTTTATGTTGCAACGCTTTTGCAAACTGCAGCGTACCATATACACGCAAAATCGCCGTTTTACACGTACAATAGGCTTTTCCAAAGCATGTACATGTGACGCGTGAGATGCGATCGGGTTGCCGCCATCGTGGCAGTCTCTGCACAATCCAAGCAGCCGTGAACTTCCGTCAGCACAACCGAGGGCCCGCCTCTCCATTCATTTGATTGGACAATGGGGAAAAAACGTAAATGACGCCAGGCGCTTTTCTGCTCAGAGAGCTCCTTCCAAAACACGAGGCTCAGCAGGCGTCCAAAACACAAGGGCGTCCAGGGCGCTTAAACAGCGCGCAGAACGCTCACTGCCAACATAATGTAATTAAAAAACGTCGCCTCTCACGGCCTCAGACGCCGTTCTGTCTGATCCGGCGCTAACAGAGTACTTTTACTTCCACCGCTGGTCTTATGCCATGTAGTATATCATTATTTTCAGGATAAGTTCTCACGCATGCCGTCACGTCACATGCGAGTGCTACTCTACGTGTTCAGGGACACATTTTTTATATCTACAGGTTTTTCAGCACAACTCATGTTGTTGTCACAACCCCCCCGCCGTGACCCCTGCAGGTGACAGCTGGTGTGGGAGTGTGGTTATTTTTTACCTTCTGAGTGAATGTGATGTGCTTTGGGTTTTGTTTCTCTCTCGGTTTTTGTTGTTTCCCTGGTTTCGGCGCCTTTTCCTCAGTTTCCACACACCTGACCGTCATCAACTCAGTCAGTCTCTTCATGAACCCTGGCTTCTCGGGTCCCACCGTTCATTTAAAAGTTTGCGACTGACGTCACTATCTGCCTCACTCACCTGCCAAAACCTGTCAGCTCACCTTGACTCATGAAACCCCGAACCTCATCCAAAACCCAGCCCCGTTCAGCGGCCTGCTCCCAGAACTCACTTTCTGACCTGCTTGTTTGTCTCGGACGTCTTTTGGGTTCATGTGTTTCGGTGTTATGAGCTGTGTTGTATTTTTCCCTGTGTGTTTCTGGTCTGGCCTTTGTTTCATATGTCTATTTGCCTCAGCTCTTAGTTCTGTGCTTTAGTTCATGTTAATGTTATTCCTGGTCTGTGTGTTTCTGTGTTCTTATTTAATCTTGTCATGTTTTGGGGTTTTGTTTTTTATTAGTTGTCATAGTATCTGTCCTGTCTTTTATCTTAGTCCTGTGTCTCCATGTAGTCCTGTCTCCTGTTTGGCCCTGTCCATGCTCTGATTTTGTGGTCTTTCAATGTTCGTGTTTTACTTTGGTAGATCTGTCCTTGTGTGTACCTGTGAACTTGACTTCCTGTTTTATTTTGGTAACCCTCCGTACCTATATTGTCTTCAGCTGTCACGTCCTTGCGTCTTGTTGAGTGTTCTGCCTGCTGCTCTGTTCCCTGGGTTTCTGGTTTGTTCCCCCCGTTTGGATTCACCTTCTTCTGGATCACCTTTGTTTGGACTTTTGTACCGAGCTTCCACGTAAGCCTGTTAAGTTTAAGTATTTTGTTTGAACTGCATCCTCCTCTCTAGGGTTTGTTTCAGAAGTGGAGCGTTCTGCAGAAGCCACGTTAATTGAAAACATGTTCGCAGCTCATCGATGAGACCTTGTGGCCTGAGTGACGGCTGATTGTCTCAGGATGCTGCGACTAATCCCCGTGAACATTCAGGGTAATGTCACCGTGGACTCTGCACCATGGAAAGTCACACTGCACAAGTCAGCTATCAGGAGTAAGCTGTGCTGATTGATGGGGTTAATATTGTTGTATTTTAAATATTATTTGTTTAGTATTATGTGTGACTACGTTAAGTTTGACATTGAATTATTGAGGGATGACAAACTGACTTGACCCTGAGGGCAGTTAAAAGTCACAGGGAGGCGCACGTACACAAACACAAGTGGTAAAAGAAACAGAAAGTTAGAGAGAGACGGTGGAAGAAAAGCCAGACAGATCGACAGGGAAGGCGAGGTGGTGAGTAACAGTGCTGTCAGCTGGCTGCTTTGACAAGTTGCCTGCTGAGAAAAGAAAGCAGACAGCAGAGAGGGGGAACCCTGCGACACACAGCCCTCCACTCTGCACCACTTCTTCCGGGGAACACAATGGAGGAAACACAGCTGAAAACAGTGGATTAAAGTCCTGATGCGTGCTCAGCTCCTCTGAAGTCAAAGTTTTGGGTTTAATGACAGTCATCCCAAAGGACACACTGACTTGGCACAAGTTTCCTTCCCAAGTGTAGGATTTGTTATGCACCAGCGATTAACGCAACCTTAAACTGCTGTTCCCGAAAAACGTACTGCACGGTCCTGACTCGAACCGGCGGCCTCGCGTACGGGAGGCGAACACTCTGACGAGGAGGCTGAAATCCACAGGGCTCAAGCGGCGGTCGCCAGTGAGTCTCTCAAGGTCTCAGAAGTGAGGTTTGTTCACTGCACAGCCTCGCTGGCTTCTGTCACTCGACTATCAGCGTTTATCTGTGTGTGTAAAGACAGACCCAAAGCTAGACCGTGAGACCAGGGCAGTAAATAAACAGTTAAAGTAGAAACCAGGCAGGCAGGGGGAGATGAGGCAAACTACTCCAGTAGGGCATTTTACATATTGGGCCAGAACAAAGTCAATTTATTTCACATCCTTGTAAAGTCGTGTGCACGTTTAGATCAGCTGGTACTGTGCTGGACTCCCATTAGGAAGACTGCAAGATCAATTCCAACTAACTGCTGGTGCTCACGGTAAAGCACGTGCTGCAGCGTGTGCGTGTCCCAATGTTTGAGCCGCATTCATCAACCTTTAGACACGTATTTTTATTTCTCTGAGGAAATCCAGGTGAATCCAATCCCACGTTTACTGGCGGCTTTTTCAGAGATGTGTCAATCAGGCCGGAGACTCTGAAAGTCCTTCTAGTGTTTCCCTCAGAATGACAACATAACTGTTGAGCGGCGGCGGCGCAGTGAACTTTCGGGAGCACGGTGACGGCAGGCACTAGAAGAGGTTGTGGGGGCAATCAATCAAAAGCTATTTTAAAACTGGTCGCCAAATTAAAATAGTGAAGCTTATGTGTGAGAAACACTCAGAAGTCTTCAAAGTAAGAGCTCTCAATAAACCCGCCATAAAGAATTGCTGCAAAAAACTCACGCTTTTATTTTGGAGGCATAATCACTTCACTTCATTCGCCATCAATATTTTCTGGCCCGCGGGCCGCCTGTTGCCGACCTCTGCATTAGGGGATCAGGCTAGACAAGAAGGAGCCTGCACCATGAAGCAGGATTTGAGCTTATCATCGCTGTCGGTGATTTTCTGTCTGCCTGCATGTGAAAACAAATCCTGGGTATGTGGAACCCGCTTCGTGTTACAGCCCTCAGGAGTCCAAACGGTAGGAAAGGGGTCATAACAAGTAGAGAACATAACTGCAACCCCAAGATAGGAGCTTACTGAGGAATGAATGGAAGTGGGCGGGTTCATTTGCTGCTGGGCTGATGGGGAAGTGGAAGCAGGTGGGTGCAGGAGATCAGGTGATGGGGAACATGGGAACACGGGGCAGGTGGGAGGATATGAGTTAGTACGTGGCAGGAAAAAAAAAAGGAAAATGCTTCATTAAAATATTTAATTCTACAAATGTATTACAAAGAAGCACGATTAATTAGATATCCATTAATTAGATAAATGGCTGGATTGACTGAATAAGTGAGTTAAAGTTTAAATGTGGGTTAAAGAAAGTCCTCACATTTGTACATATAAAGACACTATAATGGTTTAAACAAGAAAACAACAGTGTGTCCACATACAGGATTGGCAGCAGAACTTTGCTGCATCTCAAGCCCACAATTATTTGATTTTCCGGATCATTACGCCGGCACATGAATTTATACATGAGGTTTCTCAAGAAACAAGCGTCAAAGGTCTTCACTCCTGCAGCCTCAAACATCTCGCCTGCTCCGGTCCCTGTGCAGGATTCAGATTACTTAAACAGACAGAAAGGGATTCACGCTCGTACTCCGGCTCCCTGATGACTGAGTGCTGTCTGTTACTGCTTCAGACTCTCAAGTAGCCACAGATGCCGGCGGTTAGAGCTGATGCATCTACAAAACAGGACGTGGATTTTGAGCTGCTGGATGAAGAGCTGCAGGCGACAGGCTGTACTGCACTCATCCAACACGTCTCTGAGGTAAACAACTCCTGTTACTGTGTCTGCTGTCTGCCATGACATCAGATTGTGGTTGATCACTGACTGACAGAGGGGTGGAGATGGTGCAGTGGATAATGTGTGAGAGACCCTGGTTGAATCTTCTTTATAACAACAGAATTCTGTCAGCTCCAAGATTCATTTGGCTTTAAACGAATAAGGATTTGCTGCATTCAGACTGCAGGCCTCAATGCTCAATTCTTTTTGTTCGACAGTTCACATTATAGTTTAAATGTGGCCCATATCAGACTCTAGTTTGAACTGTCCGCGGCCTGAAAGTGACCCCCATGCGCAGAAGAATAACACGACGTCACAAGCAGCAGCAGCTGTTGCAGGCTGCAGAAGTAAACAAGGAGCAGCGGAGGTTAGCTCCGGTTAGCTCGCGGGAGACTTGTTTTTCATCGTCCTCTCACGGGTCACATTTCTCCCGAAGTGTTCACAACTTTCTGTTCTTTCCTTTACGGTCGTATTTAAAAAGGTCCAATCTGTGGCCCATTTCTGAACTGGAAAAGATCAGATTCCATGTGACTTGGCCTGTTCACACTGTCACACTGTATTTTGTTATATTTTCAGAAAAAGAAAAGATGCGAGTCATAAATGGGGGAGGAGGAGTTTTGGTGAGTTTTCATCCAGCAGTTTCTGCTGCCAAACACTTTTAGAAAGAAAGAATAATGAGAACAAAACACAAAATATTTCTAATAATAACTACTATGTGTGTATAGTACTTATCAAACAAAAGTGCAAAGTGCTTCAAAAGAGACACACAGGGTGAAAAAGTAAATCAAATACCACCATGGAAGATAAAATACAAGAGGACTCAGATAAAATCAGGATATGCCTTTCGATAAAAGTGCGTTTTTAGAAGAGACTTAAGAGGAAACACTGATTCTGAGAGTCTGATTTCTTCAGGCAGGTCAACCCAGAGCCTTGGGGCCCCTGAATATACACAGGATATATAAAGCATATCATCAGCTGTAACACTCACAGGGAACATAAAGTCATCTCTCACTTCTGTTTTTTTTTCTTTAACACAGCTGAAATCTGGTTTGGTGTCAGTGAGATTATTTTGTCAGCTGAAACAGAATCAATGAAAAGTTGAGGATTAGACACGCATGCAAAGGGAAGCTGTGACACGGAGTGAAAGGAACAGATAAATCTCTTACGGTGGGTAGCAAACTTTCTAAAAAAATACGATTTCACAGCCATGAACTCTCTGTCTCTTTATGTCTTCATCCTCCTCCCAACCCGAAGTCAAGCGGAGAAAATCACTGTCGAAATCACTGCATAGCTTCCACCAGGATGTCTGAGGTTCTGCACCTCGACTCGGGGGATTAAACATTCAGGGCAGAGATGCTCTCTCATTAAGATCTGTGTGATCTGACGGCTCGTGATAGCAGAGGAGAGCCGATTGTGCACTCGCACACAAACACAGCAGCGAGGACGGATCTGCAGATACTTTACACAAAACACTCTCCGTCTCCCGCTTTCAGGCTGCAGGGTGTCTGATTAGATCTCGTCCGTAGATGGTTTCGATCAGTTCGCAGCTCTTCACAGCCAGCGGAGGCAGTGCCCTCATGCTGCGTGGGCTCTCATATACTCCTTCTCATGTCGACGCATCTTAATGTGGTCGAGATACGAGGCGCTCGGCTCATGCTTCAGAATTACAAAGTAGGATGGTGATTGATTATGCGTCGCCTCTCGAATGCTTCCTCAGAAACGGCTTAACCGGTTTTGCCACATGCTGATCTGCACCATATCACTCCCGACCGTCTAACCCACACTGATATGCATTTCAATCGGCCGCCATCTCTACGACTGGCTTATGCTGAGGAAGTGAGCGAGGAGGCGTTTCTCTGAAGTAGGATGAAGGAAGCTTCTGTCCATTTGGCTGCTTCAAACAAACCACCTGTTTGTCCTTTTGCTCAGGGTTCAGCGCTAAAAACAACCTTCGTAATCTCACACCGATTTAGAATGACTGAATGTTTGTTATGGAGTCAAGCTGAGATGATGTCGGGGGGGCGGTTTAAAGGTCTGGAGGAAGGACTGAAGAAGAAGATATACTTTATTTAATAAACTCAATGTTTTCACTCCATAATGATGTTAGTGTGCACACAGGTCTGAAACACATACATATGCACAAACAGGACCCATAGCAACCTACATCAAGGCCTCCTTCGGCACAGTGCCCAGGAGGTGAACTGGCACCTCTCCACCTACCAGTCCACGGCTCTGCACCTCTGGGATGAGCTGAATGGACACGTGACAGGACACGAACCCCGGTCAACAGTAATTATTTTTATTTAAGTTATGCGAGATACATAGATTGTGTCACAAGCAGCTCTTAGCTCAGCTCTGACAAAAAGGAGGAGGTTTGCAAGCCAATAGTATGATTTATTATCAAAGCATCAAATGATCACCAATAATGTGGTGTGACTAAGTTTGACTATCAGTTGTGTCAGCAGTGAATGGATGACTGAGATGTGTGTGTTTTCAGAATTAACCAAAGAAGAAACACAAGACAAACCCGGTAGGACGTCGGCCGAGGAGGAGAGAGAACAAAAGCCTGATCAGTCCCGGCTAAATAAGCTCTGAAGGTAGAGCTGCACAGGTGGTCGCCCAGCCCCAATCAGCCTCCCTGCCTGCAGCCTCCTGCGGGAGGAGGAAGCAATTCGTAACAATTGCAAAAGTTACACAAGTGACGTAATTTAACTTACATGTTAACTGACCTGTTAACCTAGTTATTTTAACCCAAACCAGGATCTTTTCCAAACCTTAACCAGGTAGTTTTGTTGGCTAAACCAAACTGCAACGTTTCACGACTTTTATAACAAACTAACACTGAAACTAATAAAAACTAAACTAAAACTAACCATTTCCCAAAAAATAAAAACTAGACTAGCAAATCCACCTTAAAAAAACGAATTAAAACTAAACTGAAACTGAAAACAAACTGTCAAAATTAAATAAAAACTGGTCACCTGAACCTCATCAGCACACCTGACCAGTATCTGCCTGGCCTCAGCCCTCCAGTCCGTATGTCCTGTCACGCACCAGCCTCTCTGATAACCTGCGCCAGTTTTCTGATCTGTTTGTTCACAGAGACTAATCTAATCGGTGTTAAAGGAACACAAATCTGGGTTCTGTAGGCCAAGGACCTCGTTTTTATTTTTTCAGTACAGTGAGGGGAAAAAATGCAAACATTAAATTGCTCCTGGTTTATTAAGAACTTTTGTAAACATTCAAATTAGTTTCCATTTTTTTCTAACAAATTTACAGTGCAGCATTCTTCTTCTTCTTCTTTTACTCTGAGCATTATCAATCCCAGCTTGAAGACCTGCTCAGATAAAAAATATTTCCGAAGTCTAAAGTCTGTTTAAATCTCTAAAGCCGTTTGCACTGTGCTCGTTTTTGTTTTTCTCCCTTCTTGCAGTGACGTGACTCCTTCGTGTGGAAACTCTGAATGCACGTATGTTCCACAAGACTGCATTCGGTGCACATGTGCACTTTCCTGAAGTCCTGTACGAATACATGTACCGTTACACCCCTAGTTTTCTCCTCTGCCTCAGACTACATCCGTCAGGCCTCGGTTTTGCCACTCAACCAGAAATACCTTGTCCGCCAGCTGCCTGGACCTTTTCCCTGTCTGCTCTGTCCATAAAGCCGCCAGCTGCCTCTCCATTGCCCCTGTCCTGGATCAAAGAAGGAACCCCTCTCTGGCCCAACCTCTTTTGTTCAATGAACAGCGTAACCTTTGCTGAGATCTGCGTTTGGGTCTTTTTTTCTCAGCCAGGGATTGTGACAGTCTCATCATGTTTTACTTACTGTGTCTGTTCCCGGTTGTCTCAGTGGTTTCACCTGTGTGTAATTACTTCCTCTCTCACCAGTGTTTCTGTATTTGCAGTGTTGCTTTCGTGTCAGTTGTTTCTCTCCAGTGTTTCTCATGCCTTTGTGGTTTTATCTACTTTCTGTTGGACTTTTGGATCAACTCACCGTTTGTTTTTGGACAATCTTGCTTCACCTGCAACAGTAAACTTCAGCTGGTTCTGCAACAAATGTCACTAACTCCACCTGTTGCATCTCTGTGTCTGCGTTTCTGTCCAAAACCCTGTTTCCAGCCATCAGCCATCAGCTGAATGTAACACTACCACTCTGAGCTGATTGGTTTCAGATGGCACTCAGTACTTTCGGAAAGGCCCTCTCAAAGATTACACAGGTGTTTCCGATATCGTTTAAATCAATGTGGATGTAATTAAGGTATGATGTCGAGGGATATGTTGGATTTGAAGATTCGGCGAAGGTGGTGTTGAAAGCAGGAATGTGTGTTTACACACTCGACAACGGGTCTTGGGGTGAAACTTAGCTGGCTAATCTCGAGTCCACGTAGTGAAGTTTGGGTTCATATGGAGTTGAATCTAAAGAGGCAGATGGATCGCGGTAGACCAGACTGGTTGGTCTTTCCGTGGAGGGACGAGATGTGCTTAAGTTCTTTTATGTGCACAAATGGGATGAGTTCCAGACGTGGTCTTAGCTCCCGAATCTAGTTATAAACCATGATGTGCTGATATCCCTGTGCACATCTGTATTTACATGATATTTAAATTGGGGTAGAATAAACTCATTCTAAACCTGTCCTTGTCACCTGCTTTTAATCTTCAGTAAGATGTCAATTCCCTAACACATCCTCTCAGTCTAGGGCTGCCTTTGTTTCTGAACAATCCTTTTGCAGCATTGTTCTGCTTTGCTGTGTCTGCCCTGTCTCATCAAAAGATGAATCACTCTGTATTCCTGGAGAGTGTCCTGCAGTGCCTCATAAGGTCCACAGCCGTAGATCAATGGCTGTGCTTGGAGCATGTCAGAGCAGCTTGGATTGTTCGAGACCTTCCTTAAATGTTCCTAATGAACCAGTGGTGGAAAGGGAGGGGAAGGGGGGGGGTTGAGTGGGTCCCAGGGAAATCATGTGGGTCCTAAAGTCATTTTTAGGGATGGGTATTGTTCAGATTTCATCAATACTACTCAGTTTTTCTAGCACTATAGCCTCAGTTCTGTTGTTGTTCATAGTGTATATGTGTTCTCTACGCTGTAGTCTGTGTTTTTATTATTATTGTCTTATTGTATAAGTAAGCACGTCGTGAGCATTGTCCAGAGTCAAATTCCTCAGGTGTACACATACCTGGCAGTAAAGCTGATTCTGATGATAGGCCCATTTGACAAGCCTCCTTTTTCAGTGTTCCACCTCAGTCCCGTAGGCGTCGCCACTCGGAAAAAGAGGTTAATTGTAGACCTGTCTTCCCCACGTGGCTCAGTCATCCCAAGCATCAATAGCATCATCCCCTGCCCAGATTTCTCCATGCAATGTGCAACCATCAATCATGCCATCACCCTTCATCCGTGCGGCAGGACACGGGGCTCAGCTTTCCAAAGCAGACATCACCAGTGCATTTAAAGTCTTGCCCATTCATCCAGATTTCTGCTGTGTGTTTTCAGGGTTTGCTGGAAAGGAGCCTATTATTTTTCCGTGCGCCGTGACTTCGGCTGCAGAAGCAGTCCCAAGATCTTCGACTCTCTGTCTGAAGGTTTGTGCTGGATCTTTATTAATAACCACAGACTTCCTTACACACTGCACCATCCTCACCACCTCGCGTTGGGCTTAATACTCTTACCAAAGCTTTCCACGAACTTGGCATCCGTCTCGCTGAAGAGAAAACCTCAGGCCTAGCATCTCCATTGAGTTCTTAGGGGTCACACTGGACTCACATCCTTCCAGGCATCGCTGCCCTCAGAGAAAATACAGCACCTCTCTCTGCTCCTCTCAGACTTTCTAGCAGTCAGATGCACCAGACGCCAGCTGCTAGCCCTACTCAGCCATCTCAATAATTCTGTTTGCATAATTCCACAAGCAAAATCCATGTTGTCCAATCTTTTAACCAAAGATGATAGTTGTTCTGGACGAGGCATGCAACATTGACTGGCTTCTTGGAATGGCATTTCCTTCTTCTACGAGGACTTCGTCACCCAGCCTGAGGACATTCAGCCGTACGCCGATGCAGCTCCTTTCTTGGTTTCGGTGGCTACTACCGGGGGAGATGGTTCTCTTCCGCTTGGCCCTCGGAATTCAGATCTTTAAGCACCAAGACCGGCTCTCCTTCGTTTCCGCTCCATGAACCCCATCGTCATAGCCGCGTCTTTGGGGGCACGAATGGTCAAGGAAGTCCATACTCATTCACGCCGACAACACAGCAGTAGTAATGTTAAAGAAAGGTCGACCTTACTCTCTGGCCACCGCAGTTCCTTCGCACACTCACACTAATAATGGCCTAACACAGCCTCGTCTGTCCGTTTGCTTCACCCTCCCTCCCTTCCCTTCATCCCCTCACCCTTCCAGTTCAACCTGGTACACAACTCTCTCATGTCTCATCTAGGTACCGTGTGGGGGGTCAGTAAATCACTCGGGCAAAACCAGAACCCCCACTGTGAGTTTCCTCTGCCCGCTCATCACACATCCTCCCAGACCAGCCATCTGTTGCCTTCTTCCACCACCACCCTTCCCCTCTGCATCCATTTATCTATCTGCACATTCAGAATATTCATTAAACCTTTAGAATGACATATTGCTGTGGCATGGTCCTTGTAACTGCAATCAAGCGTTTGCAATAACTGGCACTGAGTCTTTCACAGCGCTGTGGAGGAATTTTGGCCCCCTCATCTTTACAGAATTGTTGTAATTCAGCCATGAGGTCATCTGAAGTCATTCAGAGTTGGACTTGCTGGACTTGCTGGTGTGTTTTGGATCATTGTCCTGCTGCAGAACCCAAGTGCGCTTCGCTTGATGTCGCGAACAGATGGCCGGTCTGTGGGACCATCAAGATGTTTTCTGGCAAAACTGAGACGAGCTTTTTTTTTTATTAATTTATTATTTAATTGGTTGAATTTTAATTAGTTCATTTTAATGAAGAAGTCGTTTTTCCCATCAATAACCAGGAGTTTAATGTTCAACTCTGGAACTCATTATTATTGTGTACAACTATGCAAAAGTTAACTGTGAGGGCTGCCACTCAGGTCATTTAGTTAGCTTGAACATTACGTAAATTGGTAAACGATTAAGCCGAGGCTGCTAAAACAAACACCAGGAAGAAACGGGCTGAAAGCTGGAAGCCTACACGTTTCTCACCTCGACCTTCTTCTTCAGGTCTGGATCAATTTTCTGCTCCGATCTCAACTAATCCGGGTAAATTATTGAGCCGGCACCAACCAGAGGCAGCTTTTTTTATGATGTTATCACGTAGACTTCTCAAAGTATTTTACAGCTACAAAATACGAACAATGACGTATTTTGGCCACCTACACTCACAACACCTGCTTGATCACAGTAATTCACAAAAAAAAGTCCACATCGATCTGGATTGAGCGCTCACGCGTTCCTGTTCAGGCAGCCGAGTCCCTCACCTGCACACTCCTTTTTAAATGTTTGTGTTTTATTACTCGTGCAAATGAATAAACAAGTTTAAACAAGAATAAACAAACAGTTTCTTCAGTCGTGGACCACATCCTGAGTCCTGCTTGTGGTTTGGTTCTGGCAACTAAAGCACGTTGGTCAAGGTTAGGGAAAGTTTCTGGATCCTGTTTTTTCTGAATGCTGAACATTTATTCTTTAACACTTGTAGTCAAATCATTCAGCACGTCTGCTTTGCACACTTCTATCAAAACTGTTAACATTACTATATTTTGATTCACTACTTTGCCAACTAGCATTTCACATTCACACATGTGAAAACACTTTGATTTTTAGTTCCAATACCAATTAGAGCTTGAGCACTACACGGAAATAGGCCAACGTTTGGTTTGGCTTACAATGAAGGCTTTAGAGGGGAGAGAATTAGAGGAAGACATGGACGAGGAGGTGAAGAGGAAAGGAGGAGAGGAGCAGGCAGAGGAAGAGGGAACATAGCAACTGAAGAAAACTGTGGTTCGACCATGTTGTCGAATGTGGGATGAGCTTGAGGGAGGCTGGGCAGGAGTAACTGTTACTGCTTCAGTAATCTGTGCAGTAATGACAAAGATCTGTCACTGCTGTAAAACCAAAGGTTTTTCACGTAATCTCAGGAAAACCAGTATCTGGTGGAACAGGTTGTTTGTTCAGCCCAGAGCAGGAGATCCGCATTGTAAATATGGTCATTGCAAATAACTGCTCAGAGACCTGCATGACCACAAAGCGGCAGATAACACAATGTTCCACAACATCAACAGAGTGAGTCTCTGTGCATTGGGTGAAGCAGCTGAACCCTTTCACTATAAACTCAAACACATTTGTGTGGCTGAGTTTTACGGCATAGTTGCTGCTCTGGCGCTTTCTCACGTGTGTGCTGATGCAAAAACACAATTTTTAAGAAGAGTTTTGAAAGAGACTTATAATGTTTTGTTTTTTGGTGGAAAATGTTAGAGTGTAGAGTTTTGCAAAAACAGCCAATAGTTTCAAAAAATGTAAATGTTCATAAACCTTAACCAGGTGCTGTGAGGGACTAAGCATGACCATAAAAAGTTTAATAATGCTGCAGCTGCTGCGACTGCATATTTTGGCAAAAACAAATTAAATAATCTGCCAATAAACATTTTACTGATACGCTAATTACCAACATTTCCTCCTTATGTTTGTAGAAAATATCCGTGCAGCAACTCCAGACCTGCTGTTGCAACTTAGTTGTACATAAACGCCTTTTGCAGGAGACAGGGCGGGTTGAGGAAACAGTGTGTCTGCTAGAAAGATTAAATGTACCACTTCTTTTGGACAAAGAATCTGATTGTTCAGGATCTCTGCTACAGTCTGCCCAAACATGCAAAACAAGGAATCTGCCAGGAATCTGGAAGTCTTCCCTTCTGCTTGAGAAACGCTTTCCTGTGTCTCTGTTACAGGACAGGGACACTTTTAGGACTCGCAAATCACATCTGTGCTTGATTTTTGAGATGAATCATGTGATTTTAAAGTTTGTGTTCTTTTAGGGTTTGAGCGAGGTCACGATCAGGCGTTGCGAATTCCCTCGGCTGATACTCATCTGCCCTCCTTTGTCCTTTTCATCGTCTCGTCGGTCAGATCGCGGCGCCGTCGCGCAGACGGCAGCGGTGTGCAGCAGAGACCAGGGACGGCGTCCACACAGACAGATTATTCTCCTGCAACATGTGCTCAACACTGAAACTGTTACTTTAGTCAAAGTAGATGATCGTTACGAAGATGTACAAAACACAAAGTAGTTGTTTAGCAGAAAAACAGTTTTATTCTATTAAATGAGAAACACTTTACTGTTGCAGCTGGTCAGCGTTGGTCAGGTGGTCATGTGTTAGTCTGTTATCGTGCTTCTTGTTGTTTGTGCTTAATTATTCTTTCACTTGGTTTCTTGGTGAATCTGTACCTGGTTTTTGAGGTTTGTTGTTGTTGTTATCCTGCGTCTGTCATTTTTTAATTTTTTATTAATCCCAGTCAAAGTTCCCTACGGGAGGCCTTCGTCTCCTGCCAGGTCCTGATTGTAAATAAGAATCTGTTCTTAATTACGTTGCCTGGTAAAATGAAAAGGTATGAATAAAAACATTAAAAATGTGGAGCGAATGTTATTTGAATAGTTTAACAAAGTCTAATTTTATTCCCTGAACACACGTCTTGTATTGCTGCTGTCTATCTGAACACGAGGCCGACTGAGCTGCAGCTCCGTTCACTCCAGGAGAAAAAAATTAATGCATCTTCTGGAAGCCGCCAGCTAACAGTGAGGAGTGTTTAACTGGAATTAACTGTGAAGCAGGTAAACCAGTCCGAGAGGTTTCTGCTGTATCAAAAAGCTGTTTCCTTTCACATGACTCGCTCTGTAAGCGATGCACAGAGTGAGCTGTGTTTTCTTCTTTGTCAGCAGGTGACCCTGATTGTAACCGTGAAGACACAGCATGTGGTTTTTAGCAAATCTGGGGCAGATTTAACCAGTTCCTAGTGGTTTTGGCCCTGTGGGCAGGTGCCAAGTCCTGCTGGAAAAGAACGTCAGCATCTCCATAAAGCAGATGGAAGCATGAAGTGCTTTAGGATCTCCTGGTGGACGCTGCATTGACTCTGGACTGGAGAAAAACCAGCGGAGGACATGGAGCCCTGAACCATCACTGGCTGTGGAAACTTCTCTCTGGACTTAAAGAACCTTGGGTTCTGTGCCTCTCCACTCGTCCTCCAGACTCTGGGACCTGGATTTCCAAATGAAAAGGCTCCTCTCAGGTCGACCTTTCTGTTTCATACATTCTTTATTCTAATATTTTGAGATATGGATGTTTTATTTCCATGAGCTGCAATCATCAAGACTTTTAAATTACAGAAAAAAAGGAACTTTTCCATGATATTCAAATTTTCTGAGATGCACCAGAACAGCAAGTACAGAAACAAAACGCTGGTTACCTCATGTCCCGCGCTCTTGTAATTCTTTAGGAATTTACAGTATTATGGGATTTCTGATGGAAATTATGTCGGGGATTTTGTGGCTCAGAACCCAGATGCAGACAAGAACGCAGCTCAGGAGGATTTTAGATAGACTGGATGCTGTGGGTAAGGTTCCTCCGGTGTGGCAGGTAAGTGCGAGGCAAGTCAGGTGAACAGGGCTGACAGAGAAGTGAGTCTGCGGCGGGGAAATCTCCAGCCAGGCTCTCGACAGCAGAGCAGGGTCTCCAAGAACACTAAAGCAGGGCACAGAGTCAGAAACAGGAAGAGCGGAACAGGCGGCAGGTTAAGCTGGCCGGTAGAGTCACCTACAAACTAGACTTAATAATCCGCTGGGGAACTTCTTCTTCTTCGTTAATGGTGGATTGCATACCGCCACCTACTGTACTGGAGTGTGTAACATCATCACTCAACTACAAACCCCATTAAGCTGCTCTCATATTCTCTTTTAAGAAATTTAAACACCTTCCTGGTGATTCTTATACCCTTTTCTTCAGATTCCATTCCCGCCCTGCTTCCTGAACATTATCTTGAAATACCTGTCTTTCCAACTCAAACAAAGTGCAGTGCAAAATGATGCAACATTTTCTTTAACCCCAGTTTCCACTCTTCCCTTTGCCCAATAAAAACAAGGTGCCGTTCAGTCCTGAGTGATCTACTCTCAGTCTTGTCATTTTAACTTCCTCCCGCCTCCTTTCGCTATAATTTTTATTATTGACAGTCTTTTGTATTTTATAGTAACTTCTTCCTTCCCCGTCTTCCTCCCATCATTTCTGCCATATTTCAGTACCTTTCTTCTTAAGGCTGCTTTTCCTCCGGTGGGGAACTGAGGTAACGCAGGGTATGAAAGCCAGTCCTGCAGATTGCTTGCAGCTGTGGGGAAACGCCCAGCGTTCCAGTGACGTAGCCCACAACTCGCCGTGGACGAGAGGACGAGCGAGGGGGAGGCGAAGGGAGAGAGACAGAAACCAAAACCCACCAAGCACCTGTCACACGTTCAGAAAAGGACCAAATAAACTCAAACACACCAACTGTCACAACTTGTGGCGGTGTGACAAATTAGGCATTTAATATTAATAGGTCACATGACCAAACAGCTTTGACTAAAGAGAAGAAGAAGCAGATCTTTGCACTTCCATCAGCCTTGAACACAGTTTCTCTTCACTGACAGGTAAACTGTCCAGACGTCTCCGAACTTCCCAAACACATTTTGTCATATTTTAGCTTTTTGTGGTGTAAATGACTCAAACACACATTTACAGGAGCAAAAACAAGCGGCTTGTAACAAGTCTACGGAGACACCATCTATAGATTTGCTTGTCCCACTACCTTAGCTAAACTGGACCCCAGTTACCATGCTGCTCTGAGGTATATGACAGGTTCACCCTGTAGGACTCACCATTGTACTTTATAAACCCTTGCTGGGTTTACTTCACTCAATATTCGAAGGATGAAGCTTTGGTACATTTTCATATACAAAGCCATTTTAGGAAAATTGCCATCATATCTACTGTAAATCTATTGCCCTGCAGAACACACACAGTCTCAGGGCCAGTAGCTGGTTGCGATTTAAAGTGACGTACAGAGTCAGGAAAAATGAGTCCGTCCTATTTTGGTCTTGGATTGATCTGCAGCTCAAGTTGACGTTGGAGTCTCTTATTCCTGTTTCCAGTTTTAAACAAAAACTGTCAGACGTTTTAAACACGTCTTGCACCTGTAACATTTAGTCAAATTATGATGTTTAAATTTTCTTTATGCTTTTATGTCTTTTTAACTGATACTTTGTGGTAATTAATTTAATAATACTGTTACTCTTATGAATAATGTTGCTGTACATGTTTCACATCTTGTCCAGGACGACCTTGTAAAAGAGATTAAAATCTCAATGGATTTATTTCCGAGTAAAGTAAAGGTTAAATTAAAAAAAAAAATTGAATCGCTGGTGTATCTGAAGTAAAACTTCAGCATAGAAGTTTGTCCACTGTTCCACTGTCACATGACGGATCACCATCCTTTCTCAAATTATACTGTCCATGTGATTGCTTCCAAAGTGCCCTGACAAGCTTCATCCTACCTTTATAGTGAAATCAAAAATGTGACAAAATTAAAATAGATTAAAACTAATAAACAACCATAAATACACACACACACCTGCAAGTCCAGATAATCTGTTGAGACAGATGGAATATAACTTAACTACAGTACGGTGGGAAAACAAACCCAAAGAGTCTGGGAATTAGTCCATAAAGTTTGCTCATGTAATGAGTGAAATTGCAGAAACGTTTCCCATTTTTCATTGTACTTCGACCTCGTTCATCAGACCGTGATATTTTCTCAAATGCCGCCACCTTTCCCAGTTCTGAGAAGCGGTTCCTGAAATAATCTTTCCACTTTCTCAATATCATCTGTTTGCAGGTCATGGTGCTCGTCTGGACCCAGTTAGCTAAGGCTTTTGCCAACTATAGGGTTTCCCTACTATGTAGAGTTCAGGACAGAGTTTGTAATCTGTCCCCGCCTTTTCTGAGAAATACAGGTGAAACTCGAAAAATTAGCATATCGTGCTGAAGTTAATTTATTTCAGTAATTCAACTTAAAAAGGTGAATCTAATGTATTCCATGCAGAGTGAGATATTTCAAGCCTTTATTTGATATAATTTCGATGATTATGTCTTACAGCTTATAAAACCCCCAAATTCAAAATCTCAGAAAATTAGAATATAGTGAAAAGGTTCAGTATTGTCGGCTCAAAGTGTCAGACTCTGATCAGCTAATTATTATTAAAGTGTTTTGGATTAAGTGCCACAGGCTGATAGCGTCCATGCCGCCGCATTGAGGCAGTAATTCATGCAAAAGGGGCCCAAACCGAGTACATCTGCCCCTAACAGCCCGTTACACCTGCAGCAATGTGAGAAGTCTCTCAGCCCTCGACATTCAAATGTTTTTGAGCTGCACCTGGAGACGTGTGAAAGGAAACCAACTGGTCGACACCAACGGCTTCTGTTCTGTGTCACGTGTCGACACTCACAAGCGTCCTCACCTGTCAGGGATCAGGTCAACAACAAGCCTGCCTTTCAAATCAATAATTATGTTTTTATAGAACAATTAAATAATTACCATCCTCCACATTTTAGACCTGCTCGCTCCTTTTTTTTCTCTCTTCTCAATAATTCTACTCAATCGTCCTTTTTAATTACAAAGAATAGTTTTAAGTAATAAATAAAAATATCTGTACCCATCTCGTGTGCAACACGTGCACACAGGACCTTGCATCTTGCACAGTATTGTGGGTAATGTGAAAATAATGGCTGCATCTGTGGACGCAGGTGTTGTTTCGCAGCAAACAGCCCAAACTGCTGCCTCATGAAATCCTCCTGATGTGCTTCTCTCCTCCTGAGAGGCTTAGCGGAAAACTAATCTGGCCATGCTTCATGCTTTCCTTGCACATTTGAATTGTTGGATAGTGTAAATTGTTCGTTTTGAAGGGTGTTACACGTTGCGAAAGATCCCATTACCGTTTGTTTTTCTGGATTCACGCATCACATCATCCGAACAGCTTAGTCCTGATCCCAAAACGTACCTGGCTGCTGAGCAGACCCCTGCAGGTGGGGCTGAAGAAAGTGACGCAGCAGCAGTCCAAATATTCCTGTTACATTAAACTCCATCCCGGCCTGTGGGAGTATTTATAGCAGTCACACATAATGTTGTTAAAGCTCAGCTGTGACGCTTTAAGGGCTGAAAACCATCTGAAATAAATGGGCAGTAACTGGGCTAATGAGTGTGACAAAAGTAGACTTTGATTGCCAGTCTTTGTTCTGAGAGAGCAATTAGCGTCGCTCTGACAGTCCAGCAGAACTTCTGAAATTGGATTCTGGTCCAGAGAGGCTTTCATAAGACCCTCAGCATCACTCTGATAGGGCAGCATCAGCTGAGGCCGCGGCTCGATATACCTTATCTGCTTTACTGTAGCATCTGAAAATAAAGGGTTTCCCAGTGTTAAAGCGTGAGAAGGACTCAGTGTGGAACAGCAGCTCCATCTAGTGGCCCCCCAGAGGCCTCTTTGTGTGTGGGGGAAACCCAGCCTGGAGGTTTTCACCTGAAATGTCCCTCGTTGGTTTATTTAAAACAATATTTGAAAAATGACATCATTTATTTCAGAGTTTAATCAGGTGATGTGAAACTTTAAATAACCAAAAATAAGATGCAGGTGTTTGTGTTCCGTTACATGAGACGCCTCGTCCATCTCTTGGTTCTCCACAGTCAACATTTCTTTTCTTTGGACACTTAGGATTATTATGAACGACATGGTGGCCTGACAGCTGGGGGGGGGGGGGGGGATTAAGCCTTGTATATATAATATTACAAACCCCATTTCCACAGCAATAAAAACTAACTTGGGATTTGTTTTTAATTGCACATCAACCTTTATTTAACTGACAAAAGTATGAAGCAAAGATTTTCAATAGTTTTATTTTCTAAATATGAACAAAGTTAGAGGTTCATGCCTGCGACACTCAACAGAAGTTGGGACAGACGCCTGTTTATCTTTGTGCTCCATCACATGTTCCTTTAATAAAGTGGGATTGTTGTCCATTCTTGCTTGATACAAAAACTTCAGCTGAGTATTTTCAAATGAATATGATGAAGTGTTTGTGTGAGTCCAACACTTTGTGTTGAAACATGGCGAGGACACAAGGGCTCAGGTTAGGGACGTGACGGTTAGTGGAGTCAAGAGAACGAGACAAGGAGATATTTTAACACCGAGTGGTGGGTCCACCGATTTCCTAAAGAGAACCCAGAAGCAGACGGGGGGCAGAGAGCAGGAGAGGATGTTTATTACAGGGAACAAAAGGTGGGTGGTAACCAGAGGGTGGCGGGCAGGCAGGGAACTTGAGCTGAGGTCCAAGAGATGCGTGGTGACGGGCAGGAAGAGAACCAAGGGTTGGGTCCAGGGATCACAAAACTGATGGCTGGTGCAGATGACTGGAGACGGAGAGTTCACTTAAAGTTGGCTGGTGCGAGTGAGGCATCATAAGAAGGCTGAGGAGATTGGCTGGTGAAGAGCAGGTGAGTGAGGGAACCAGCTCCGAGGACACGCCTCCCCTCGCCGACTGTGCAGGGAAAGGGAGGGAGGACAGACCGACGACACACAAAAACAAAACAAGCGTCCGGCAACGACACAAAAAGGGGAAAAAATAAAGAAAAGCCATGCAAACACATACCAAGAGGCTGGGACAAGGGTTCCAGACGAGGGGGTCGTGACATTTCCTGCATCAATACATGGTGGAAATATTTACATATTTACATAAAGGGAAACACCAAATTCAGGTGGCAGATACTCATAATGTAACAGAATATAATGCAGGAATCAGCAGCTTATTTTTAAGATATATTTAAGTTGCATTACATGTTTTCTTGTTGTGGAAATAAACCTTTTTCAATGCATTTCATTTGTTATTTAACATTTCTTGTTGCTATTTTTCAGAACATTTCTAACAGACTCGGAGAGTCCTCAGAGCAGCGGCAGCTTGGATTTTTTTTGCACCTACAGTTTTCCTGCGAGGACGCTGTTGTGCCACCTGTAAGCAGATTCAGTTGTGCTTGTAGGTGGTTGAACTCTGACCTGCAGGGGGAGAGGACAGGGTGTTTATTGTGTGTTTTTATGTGTGTGTGTGTGTGGGGGGGGTCTGTCTAGTTCCTGCTTGTGGCAGTTGCTGTTTTTTAATCCCTGCCTGTGTGTGTGCAGTTCTGGAACATTTGTGCTCCATATGTGTCAGTAGATTTGTCTTGTTTGTCAGCTGCAGCCTGCAGGGAAAAGGCCTGGTGGTTAATGAGCTCGTCTGCCTCAGCCTGGGTTCAGTCCGTGTGAATATCTATCTGTCAAATTATCCTACATGAACCTTGCAGATATCACGCAGATCTGAATAAAACCTCTATCCGGCAGACAGATTGTCATTTTCCTGAAATGTCGTGACCTTTTGTGGTTCTGTGAACTTACTTCCAAGCCCCTCCCCCTTTCCTCCCGGGGTCATTGTTCTCCCAATTGAGCACAAGCGCTCACATCGTCGTGCCCTTTTCATTGCCTTCATTACTGTTTGTGGCTCCGTACAAGCCAGAGCACAGCCAGCATGCACATGAGGCAGAAGCTCATGTCTGCTATCAGCATGCTGACGTGCTCGCATGTAGCGCCGTAGTTTAGCAGTGAACTCGGCGTACAGCTGAGGCTGATGTCATCAGATCTGCAGGTATTTGGTCACAAGCATTAACATGTCGACCTGATGGTGGCGCTACATGAAAAGTCAGAGGAGTTCTTACAGTTTATCCTGAGGAGGAACACGAAGGTCTGAACCACGTTTCATCACAATCCGTCCAACAGCCGCTGAGACGTTTCGGTCCGGAGCAACACGGAGGTCAGGCAGGGCTGACGGGAACGACGACGCCACTCACTCCTTTTGACCCTGAGGCGTTTCAATCTAAACTCCCTTGTTGGGCTGTGGTTCATCCTCTGTGCTATCAAAGGACAGGTGGTTATTTCCCCACAGGAATCGTTTGCTTCCTGCTGAACTGGGGGACAGAGCTTTTTACGTTTGCCGCTCGCCTGGAACCTTTTCTAGTTTGCATTTGGTCTCTGTTACCTCTTTTCCACCAAAACAGAACTGGTTCTGGTTCAAAGTTGGTTCAACTTGCGAACCTTCTCAGAACCTGTTTGTTTTTCCACCGATTAGAGAGCCCAGCGAACGACGTCATTACGTCACTGTGTATGAGGTAAAAGAACGGTTCTAGTCCAGCAAAGAGTCGGTGCCTCTTTGGAACCAGTTTTCCTGGCCGAGAACCAGTTCTTTGGCTGTCGAAACACAAAGAACTGGTTCGCGAGTAGGAACCGGCTCCGAACCGGCTCTCAAAATGCTTTGACGTGCCATTTGTGTCTTTTACTTGTTCATGATTTTATAATCACATTTCTGTCTAATCCTGATTTTGCGGCATGTTTCGCGTTTCCTGCCTCATGTTGTTTGGAACTTGTCGCTGCTACCTGTCATCGCTCTACTTTCTGTCATTTCTGCCTTTACGTTTAATGCATATCATTAGTTAATCTATCTCTTCCCTCTTAGCTTGTCTCTGCCACGTTTAAACCCTCCTCAGTGAGGAATTTAAAAGTCTTATCTGCAGGACACTCGTGATAAAGAGAGGTTTAATCCCTAAGCGGCTCTCCTGGTTAAATAAATGACTTTAGACAGTAACCGGTGCGACCGGAGCAACATCGTCTGTGAATTTCCCACAAAAATTAACTGAAAAATCTTTCGCCAAAAGCACATTCTCATCCTGTGATGAAGCTTGGAGTTCAGTTAAAGACAAAATCTTTGCTTTTGATTTTCTCTCTCCCTCCCTGAGCGGTGAAACGTGTTATTTGGTTAGTTAGAACATAATGTCTTCATCAAAACGGATGTAAATACAAAGACCGTTCCCGTATAAATGAGACTTTATCAGCTTTACTTGCTTTGCCAGCCCTCTCACCGCGTAATAACTTTGCATGTATCAGAGTCTTGCTTGATCTAACTTAAACGGCTTTTTTAACAAGCAAACTTTTTTAAAACTCTGTTATGCTCCCTGCAAAGAAGAATTCCTGCAAAGAAGACTTAATAAAGTCACAATAATCCTCCCTGCCCAGTTTACATTACTAACTCGCCATCTTCAGCTGTAGGCCTTACAGAGACGCACGGCTGCACGGTCTGAACTCAGCACCTGACCAACCAGATTACAGGACAGGAGGAACTAATATTCTCTAGATTATCTTGCGGACGCTTCAACCCCTGCATCACCTGACCCCCAGCAGCACACACCTGTTCTCACTTCCCTCATCAGCCCTGCAGTTACCTGGTCTGCCCCGCCCACTCCTCACCTGCACCTCATTCCCTCACTCGCCATATACACCAGTTCGCTTCCCGTGTTCATTGGCAGGTCATCCTGTTTACTGTGTTTGTGTATTTCCATTTCTTGGCTCTTTCTTCTGCCTGAGACAATAACTTCCATCCATATTTAACCCCCCCCCCATCATTACCTGTGTTTCTGATTAAATTACAGACTTTGTGAGATAAATCTGAGTTGGTACGATTAGTGATGGAGATATTAGAGTCGTGCTGGTGTGATTATAACCCATCCACCTTCTTTCTGTTTTGTTTAAAGTGTGTGAGGATTGTATCCCATCTCGACCACATCATGGCGTCCTGATATATTCCAAGTGCTGTCTGAATATGTTGCTCTACAGCCGTAACAGTGAAATCTCCTGTTACCGTGGTTCTCCCTCCTCTGACGTTAGACGTATTCGGATATACAGAATACTGTAATCCTTTAGTTGCAGCTTCTCGGCACTTTTACCCATTGCAGTGGAAATCTGTGATTATACCTGGACTGAATCACGACATCACACACAAAGTCTGATGGTGAAGTCTGAAGGTGTCCAGCTGTGTGAGGGGAAAAGAAACTGTATGAATGTCAGCAGATATTCTGACCTTGTGTCATAAAGGTCTGTCAAACATTCCACTGTCATTTACAGATTAACAATATTTCATCTAAAGACGAGGTGTCCTGCAGGAAGGTCTGAGGTCTGTTTGTAGCCAGGCTCTGCAGGATCCTCTTTGTTTCCCTGACGTTCAGTTGCCATCTTGGTCGAGATGATTCCTCCACCTCCGACGTGTTTTCACCGTGTTGTTGTTTTAGGATGGTTACGAGTGGGAACAGTCACTTTTTATTATTTTAGAGTTTCTATCCCACCATCATCCAAGCATTTCCGTGATTTCCATTAATGTAAAAAAAATAAAAA
>JALXJV020000004.1:1968615-2231015 GCA_024633595.2 Lepomis macrochirus | reverse complement strand
GCAATCTCAGCTGGGTGTAATCAGTCTGAATGCGCCACACCTGTATGCAATTAGACTCGCACTACTTAACTGCAACCTATTGCTGAAGCTGCCTGCTCCTTGTGTGAAGACCTACTTGGGTAAAGACCAGCGAAGTCTTCCTGTGCGAGTCCACCGAGCAAGGCCACCCACAAGAGCAGCTGTCTTTCCTTCCATAAGCACTTCTACTCACCTAAAGCTGTTGGCCACAACTGCACCCAGGCCATGTGCTACCATACTATTCCTCTTGTCTCCAGTAGACACAAGAGGTATCGTGTCTTCAGGCACAGAAATAAGGCACTCCTCAAGCCTTTAAAACAGACACTGCCCACATCTGTTTACTTCTCTGTTGGATCATGGAACTGCCAGTCTGCAGTTAACAAAGCTGACTTTATCACTGCTTATGCTAACACATTTTCTCTTGGGATACTGGCTCTCACTGAGACCTGGATCAAACCAGAAAATACCGCTACCCCTGCTGCCTTGTCCACCAATTACTCTTTCACCCATACCCCCCGATCATCTGGGAGGGGGGGTTGGACGGGGCTCTTAATTTCCAACAAATGGAAATTCACACAGCTGCTACCCCCAACTCAATATGCCTCCTTCGAATACCATGCGGTCTTGGTTTCCGCTCCGGTTAAGGTCTCTGTGATCGCCATATACCGGCCCACCAGGACAAATGGGTAACTTTGTGGAGGAGCTAGACACACTGCTGTCTTCCATACCAGAGCATGACTGTCCCCTACTCGTCCTTGGCGACATGAACATTCACTTAGACAATTCAAACTCAGCAGACTTCCTGTCTCTGATTCAGTCCTTTGATCTAACCTCGGTTCTCAGCCCCCCGACCCACAAAGCTGGCAAGGTGCTTGATCTTGTTCTTGTAACGAAATTGTGCCACAGAGTGCCTAACTGTCACACCTCTACATGTGTCTGACCACTATTTCATTCAGTTCACGCGTATCCCTACAGGAAAAGCCCATTGGTCCAACACCGCTGGTCTCACACCGCGCAACCTCCGCAACCTGTCTGCCGCTCACTTTGCCTCAGTGGTAGCTTCTGCCCTACCTTCCCTCGCACTTTTTCCTCACTCGAGGTCAATGATGCCACACAATCTCTGTGCTCTACACTAAGCTCGTGCCTAGATAGCCTGTGTCCTCTATCCACCAAGCCTGCTCGCCCAAACCAGTCCCACCCATGGCTAACAGATACCATCCGGGGCTACGCACCGATCTCAGAGCTGCTGAAAGAAAATGGCGTAAAACCAAAGACCCTACTGACCTTAAGGGCTACCAATTACTCCTATCCTCCTTCTCGACAAGCATCAGTGCTGCCAAAACTGCGCTCTATAACAACAGAATTAGCAGTGCCACTGACTCTAGGAAATTATTTTCCACCTTTAAAGCTCTATTAAATCCGCCTCCCTCCACCACCCACAAACTTGTCGGTTGATACCTTTGCTGCCTTCTTCACAGGCAAAGTGGAGGCTATAACTAGCCAATTCTCTGAAACATTCAAACTCAACCAATGTAGCAGTCCTACTACATCTTTTCCTCTGCCCTCCCAGGCCAGTGGTTCTTCACTCTCCTCGTTCACTCCTCTCTCAGAGAGTGAAGTATCAGAACTCTTGACTCGTAGCCGTCCAACTACATGCCCACTGGACTCAATTCCCACAAATCTCCTCCAAGCCATTTCTACTACTGTGGTCCCGGCAATCACTCACGTGATAAACACGTCTCTGGCTTCTGGAACCTTCCCGACCACCTTCAAAAGGGCTCAGGTTACACCCTTGCTCAAAAAGTCCTCACTTGACCCTACTCAAGTTGAGAACTATCGACCAGTGTCTCTTCTACCATTTTTTATCCAAAACTCTTGAACGAAGCGGTTTTCAAGCAGGTCTCAGAATACCTCTCACAGAATGACCTCCTAGATCCATATCAGTCTGGCTTTAAGAGTGCCCACTCTACTGAAACGGCTCTTCTGTCTGTAACAGAAGCCCTGAGGTCAGCGAAAGCTGCAGCCCAATCCTCGGTTCTCATCCTGCTAGACCTATCAGCTGCCTTTGATACAGTCAACCACGCAATCCTGCTTTCTGCACTCTCAGCAATGGGCATCTCGAGTAAAGCACTCCTGTGGTTCGAATCCTACCTTTCTGGGCTCCTACAATGTCTTGTGGCAAGGACAATTATCCTCCTCCCACTGCCTCTCCACAGGCGTGCCCCAAGGCTCAGTACTAGGGCCCCTCTCTTCTCAATTTACACCACCTCACTTGGGCCGATCATTCGCCACACGGCTTCTTCTTACCACTGCTACGCAGACGATACGCAACTCTATCTATCCTTCCCGCCAGACGATCCCACTGTCTCGGCGCGGATTACAGACTGTCTCTCAGACATATCTACATGGATGAAGGCCTGCCACCTTCAACTAAACCTCTCCAAGACTGAACTCTTGGTCATTCCAGCCAAGCAATCCATTTACCATAACATCAAGCTACAAATTGACTCCTCAACCATCACTCAAACCAAGGTGGTGAGAAACTTGGGTGTCTTGATTGATGATCAGCTGTCCTTTTCAGACCATGTCGCTGCTGTCTCTAAGTCATGCCGCTTTGCTCTATACAACATAAGGAAAATCAGGCCCTACCTCACTCAGTATGCCACCCAGCTTCTGGTACAGGCCATGGTTATCTCTCGCTCGACTATTGCAACGCGCTCCTAGCAGGTCTTCCAGCTTGTGCTGTGAAACCCTTACAAATGGTTCAGAACGCAGCAGCTGCCTGGTCTTTGATCAGCCCAAAAGGACTCATGTCACTCCATTACTCAGTGACCTTCACTGGCTTCCCCGTGGCCTCCAGAATCAAATTCAAGTCACTAATGCTTGCATACAGAGTGGCCATCGGGTCTGCACCCATCTACCTAAACTCCATTATACAAACCTACGTTCCTTCTCGCCCTCTACGCTCCTCCAATGAACGGCGCCTGGCTCTGCCAGCCCTTCACACAAAGCGATCCCAGTCCCGGCTGTTCGCATCTGTGACACCACGATGGTGGAACGAGCTACCACACGCCATCAGAGCAGGGCGTCCCTCTCTAACTTCAAGAAGCTCTTGAAAACTCATCTCTTCCGAGAACACTTCCTCTTATAACACCTCTAACTAACTAACCTCTAACATGCACTTCCTGTGCTCTTCTTCTTCTATCCCTACAATTATCTTGTATTGACTGCACTTTTTGTTCTGATTGCACTTTCTGTTAACTCTTACTTCCTTCCCTAGGTATTTACCCATTGATGTGATATGTACTATGAGCTCTTACTAGGATTTATTGCTGCTCTTACTAGTATGTATTATCAGTTGTTAGATCTGTATTTGATGCTCTGTTGATACTTGTAAGTTGTTCCTCAAATGTAAGTCGCTTTGGATAAAAGCGTCTGCCAAATGAGTAAATGTAAATGTAAATGTAAATGATACTTTCACATTCAGCCCCAGACCCAAGCTTACAGCTATAAACGATTCAACAGTAATACCCCCCCCACCCCCCCGTTAACCAGCACTTTGCTTTATGACCAAATACCTGCAGAGCTGATGACATTCCCGTCAGCCTCAGCGTGTTTACTGCTGATTTGCTAAACCAAGATGGTTATTATACTGCTAAACATCTGCATGCTAGCATTGTCAATGTGAGCCTGTTAGCATGGCGAACCAAGATGTTGTTCAACATATCAACTTTACAAGGTGGTTAGATGTTTGCTTGTTTACCCTTGTGACACGTCACTATTGCAGGTTTAGGAACTGTTTGAATGTGCAGTGATGAAGCTCCTTTAGATGCTTCGCCTCAGGTCTGACTGTTCATGGCAGCTTCATCTGTTTGAAGGCGGAGCAGACGTCACACTCCTGGACGATGTAATTACTTGTTTTGAGTTTACTTTCAGTTATTTACATCCTACAGACTTAGTTTCCAGCTGCAGATACAGTTGTTGAAGTAAACACTCAGACGCCTTCAGGTCCTCTCTCACACACTTTTAATTCTTTGTCAATAAAGCACCGGAGCATTTAGTGTAGCATCCAAACAGGACACAGGTGATCCGAGCTGCCCAAACTCTGTTATGTGTTCAGATATACAAACCCTGCTCCTTTCCTAAATGTAGTCCGTCCTTCTTTGACACCATCGTCTCAGCTTGTTGGCAAACTTCTGAAACAAAAGAAAATGATTAGCAAGAAAATATTCAGCTCGCTCTCAATCCCAGGGCGTCCGATACCTTCACTTTGTCACATCCTTCAGCGTCTGGTACCAACACACACGGCAGCCTTTAGTGTCCTAGTTTAATGCTAAAGTGGGCCTAGTATAAATAACAGAAAAGTCAGGACGTTGTTTGGATGGGTGCTTCAAAAACTGGGCTTTTACCCAGGAGACCAGTGTTTGTTTCACGTGTGAAACAACAAGTCAACATTCATTCTTTTTAGTTATGTTACATAACGTTACTGTCAGGGTGGCAGGAACACTAGGCGGTTGGACCCTAATGCAGACGCTGACGAGCAGGATGCAGTTCAGGTGATTTAACAAACTCAAAAGGCTTCATGGTTTCTAAAGTCCAAACAAAGGTCCAAAAGTGTCCAGGCTATCCCAAAACCAAGGAAACACAGCACAAGCAGAACAGTCAACATATAAAGACGAGGACGCGACAAAGACTGAACAGAACTGAGGGCTTAAATACTGACACAGGACAACAAACGCAAGGCAGGCTGGGGAATCAGGCACAGCTGAGACACATAAATCAGGGCAGACGCAGAGTCAGAGACAGACACCAGTACAGCACAGAGACAGAACCAAACAGATGGGAAAGAAAACACAACCCAGGACCAAAAATAGAAATTACAGATCCCAAACCGGGAACAGCCTTAATAAAAGATCAAACACACAAACCGTGTCAGTTATTTAACCAACATAATTTAGCTCACATAAGAAACCATTATCTTTTCCTCAGCCTAAACAAACTGCAACGTTTCACAATGTTAACCACATGGAAACGGACCGATACCGGGGATGTAATCGATTTTCGCTGTTCTAACAGCGGCGCTTTGTGTCAACAGAGACGTCTGGCGGGCCGCCATCTTGGTGAGGTCGGCCTCGGCGTTAGGTTTCGTTTCTGTCGTCAGATTGAAGTAGAGAAGAAGAGTTTGCTTTGGCGGAGGCGTCTTTATCGGCCTCTGCTGGCCACTCACAGCCCTGTGCGATGTTCTGTTCTCAAGCTTTGGGCCTGGAAAGCATCAGAGTGCTTTTGGTCATTTATACAGACTGTTTTTATCAACATTTCAATGTTTTGGAAGCTTCATGTTATTTGGAACGTGGTTGTTTGAGAGAAATAATGTTTTGAAGATAACTCCCAATAAAAGTGAACATATAAACAGTAAATTTGGCCAAAACATGGACATTTGCCTGGTATGTTCTTGACAGATTGTTTTATAACTGTTGTATATCAGTTTCTTTTCATCACATTTACAGTTGCAGTTGTGTTCCAGGTGTATTAGAAGATATTCAGGTGCATTATAATCTACCTTATGATGGTTTTGATGGTTTATTGCATTAAAATATAGCTTTTTTTTACCAGGCGAGGATGAAAAAATCATATTTTTCTGTATTTCATCTCCATGTAGTCTGTAATGGTAAAATAAATATGTTAATATACAATGGATTTATATTCCTTTGCTTCTGACTTTTCAAAGGAGACCAGAATGATGCATCTTGGCCTGATGGTTGAGGAGATGTTACTGATTTATTTTGGGTTTGTTATTTTAGGCGTTTTTCCCAGAAACAGCTGACAGGGTCCACAAGCTTTTAACCACTAGTTTTATTTTGAAAGTCGTTGCATATGTATTCTTACTAACTTGACCTCTGAGCCCTGCACGTACAAAAACTACGCTAAAGGGAGCTAAAAAGCGTCTGTATGTGACGCCCTGCGATGAGAACGGGTTGAAATATTTCCCTCACGGTGCCATCTGGACAAAGCAGGAAGTGCGGTCTGTAGGAATTAGAGCGCCGTGTTCTACAGACATTTTATACAGGTGATGTGACACAGATCTGACATTTAAAGGTTGGTTTCTATAAAGTTTGTATTTAAAACTAAATATTTTAACGACAAACGAAAGGCAGTAACGCTAGAAGACACCTGTATCCTCCTTCAACAAATCTCTTCACTGAGTTCATCACAAACGCTCATGTTTAGACTGCAGATTGTGGAGCGGTGGCTTCCAGTGAACGGGGCCCAAATATTTGAGAGGTATCTGTAGACAGCCTTTTGTTGACATCACACACTGAGGTAAACACTTATTGTTGAAGTTATCCCACGCTAAAATACTCTTTTGAGATATAAAGTGGTATTTAATGATTCAACAAACACTCCATTCATCTTCTCTCCTGCTGTTCACACACTTTATTTTGGTATTTTTGAAAATTACGCAGTAGGTGGTGGAAAAACTCAAACTGGCAGCAGAAATTGCTCTAACTGACTGACGAGTGTTGTGTGGGAAGAGACGGTTATAAATAAAGCTCAGAATAGATGCAGAGATAATGGCCATTTCTCAAACCCAAGAATGTAAAGAAGGCACTTGTGTTTTTTGGTTTAAGCTTGTGGTTCTTGGAAGAATTAACTGAAAAGTTCAGGAGCGCACAGAACACTGATGACGGTCTGAGACGACGCGTTCTGGCCGGTATTGCATGATACGCCCAGCGCAGAGGTCGGTTCTGCAGTGCTTCTGGTTTATCATTGCCCTTCAGCACACGACCCTGAGCTGAGGATCAGCTTTGCTGCCAGGTTGGCCTTCACGTACAAGGACTTTGCTTGCTATAACCAAGTGTGGTAAATACTGGGAATATGGTTCAAATGGACAACAATCAGCCGTGACATTCTGACTACTGAGGTGAAACGAACACTGATTATCTCATCACCATGTCACCTGTCGGCGGGACGGATCGATCAGGCAGCAGGTGAACATTGTGTCCTCGTAGTTGACGTGTTAAAAGCAGGAAAAACGGGCAGCGTGAGGATTTGAGCAACTTTGACGTGAGCCAAACTGTGACGGCTGGATGACTGGCTCAGCCCGGCCCGAGACGCTCAGGCGTTCGGGCCAGGACCGGTTTATTTTCAGTCGGTGTTGGTTCACTAGAAAGTGCAGCGTACTGTGCGCACTAACTCTGGGCCTGTAGCTCAGCTTCTCTTCTTTCCTCAGCTCGTTGTGTACGTATATAAAGTGGGATCCTTTGTTTTGTGTTTGAGTTGACTCTTTCCTTTGTGCTCAGGAGGTGTTAATAATTATTCTCTGTGCAGGAACAATTCAACTTTACTGCCGGAGGAAAAGTTACTCATGTGGTCTCATTAGAGTAGAACCCAAAGCAGGTAAGTGTAGTTTTCTGTCATCTCCGCTGCCCACCGCATCTTTTTCTTTAATGTTCTGCAACTGAAATACATTTAATAACCGCAGCGCACCAACAAACCTGTTCCTTCTCCCACGGGAAGTGGAGTTGGAGGCTGATGTGGGTTTTCATTCAGAATAATCTGTGTATAATTATGTGCAGAAAGACGGGGAGCAGCGGTAATTGGCACCTGATATCCCTCTTCCCCTCCTCTAACAGAGCAGAATTTGAATAATCTTGACAGTAGGGCACACACACGCCGAGAGATAAGTACGTCTCGAAGAAAAGAGCTGCGAGTCTGGAGATACGGGAGGAAATGACACGCGTTCACTGTCAAACACACATTCAGGCGCTGACGGACACCAAATCCTCCCTGCTGCTCTCTGCGTTTAGAGCCCTGACTCTTTCACTCACTACGCTGTCGGGGCTTCAGCAGCTGCAGACTTCGGCTCTGTGCAACTGTTGTTTACAGTAAAATGTCGCTAAAGGAGAAGCTAAAGAAGAACAGACACAAATTTACAAAGACACAACTGTTGGAAATTAGGGTTTAAATACAGCATTGGACAGAAATTAAGTACATTTACTCAAGTACAAATTTAAGGTACTTGCACTTGAGTATTTTTTCTTTTACGCCACTTCCTACTTCTGCTCCACCACAGAAGGAGTCATTCTACTTTTTACATCACTACATTTATCTGACGGCTTCCGTTACTAAGTCAGATTTTTACAAGTTTGTAAAATACATTTGGTTTTAAATTAAACTCCAACAGTTTTTTTTCAGCTGCAGTCTGATTCAAAATGGTTAAAAATGAACTCCAGCTCAACAGTAAAATCCCAATTTAAAATAACGCAGGGAATAATAATCTAATTTATATAAGTACAACAGTCACAGGACATTAAGTACTTTTACTTTTAAGTGCATTCTCCTGATTATACGTACATACTTTTACTTTAGTAACATTTGTACTGCAGGACTTTTTACTTGTATTATTAATATTTTGTGGTATTAATGCTTCAGTAAAGGATCTGAATACTTCATCGCTGTTTAAATGACAGCAACAGTTACATTAAATGATATAATTATTGATATTACTTCTATTTAATAATTAATAATAGAATTTAACTTGTGTTAGATTCACTCTGGGGCTTAAAGAAGAGAAAACTGGTAGCCAATCACAGACACTAAACTGTCAACACATTCTCACTCTGGACTCGTCACATATTGGCGCTTTAGTTTCATTTTTAGATGGTGGTCAAGTTAGCAACGCTTAGCAACACTTAAAAATTCAACACCCAGTGAAGTTAGCAACGAAACACATCCAACGTCCGGTTAGACTTTCAAAATAAAACATCTCCATTTTGAAAAGGCTCCTTGTTAAAGTTGTGAAACTTTGCAAGTTGGTTTAGGCTACAAAAGTTCTTTGTTTAAGTCAAGGAACAGATCGTGGTTTGGGTTAAAATAACGGTGTATGTCAGTTAACATGTAGGTCAAGTAACATTAACTTACTTTGTAATTATGTAATTTACATAACTTAAGTTAAATTAAAATATTTGAAGTTGACTTTTTGTTTCTCACGTTTTTTGGTTCCAGGTTCTGGCCCCTCCATCCACCCTGAGAACCACCTTGCTCTGGCTTTTCTGTTAAATATAATATTCCTCCCTTTACTGTCACAAACTGACGCTATTCTGTACAAAACTTCATGACAGTCCCTTTAAATAATTGTTGAGATATTTCAGTCAGGACCAAAGCGATGAGCTAACTGACCGTCCCTGGGAGCGCGCTGCCGGCGTGGCAACATGCAACACGCCACACACAGGAAGTCATATTCAGGTTTATGAATCCTTATTAAACACATTTACTCTCCTTTTTAAAAGCCAACATGTAAAACTCCTGGCAGAAGTAGCTTCCTCCTTGGTCCTGATGCTGGTGAGATTAGGCTCTTTATCTGGTGTGGAAGCCTGTGATTTTGGCCGCAGTGCTATTGTCTGTATGAAAGGGCACTTTAATGATTGCCTGCTGCTCGTGGCCTTCACATTCGAGGGGAAATATCTTTGTTCCGTGCTGATGAAGTTGAAGTCAGCAGAGTGGAAAATCCATCTTTCAACCTCACTCTCTCTCACACCTTTTTATGAACAAGTTAAATCTGTCGTTTGTCTGTGAAATAAAATGATATATTCTGGTGGTTCTGAAGTCCTCGTATCCTTGGAAGGAACCATGTTGGTGGATTTTGTGTGAATGCAGCAAAAGTGACTCTTCGTCCTGTCTGAGTGTAGCAGAGGTGACACGGACATCTCGTCCTCGTAGCTAAACGACAAAATACGTCGTCAGTCAGAAACAACGTGTGCGAGATTTGGCAAGAGCGCGTGCAGCGACAGGCGAACCAGACCTTCAGTACTTTACATTGGTAACGTGAAGTTTAACACTTGTGAAACGGTGATAGTTTGGTTACGTTTATGCGACAAAACCACTTGGTTGGTTCAAGAAAAGATGGTGGTTTGTGTTAAAATAAGTACATTACAGAATAACGAGACATAACTCATCTACAAAACCTTATTTAACTTCAAACTTGTCACCTTTGACTTTCCTCCACGTGAGACTTACGCTGGGAATCGACTGACTCCGTCTAGGGGACGTTACGGCTGCGCCACGGTTTTGATGCGTCCTCAGCCCGGCGTCAAAGTCCACTGGAAGCGTCTCAGCAGCGGAGCGTGCAGCCTGCCCTGCATTACTGACTTATTAATTTATAATTTTCGTGCTTCTACTACCTTCTTCGCAGCTCTATGTGACCCCGTTTCGTTCCGTCAACCTCAAGCTGCGTTTCCCACAGGGAGCATTTCAGAATCAGAGCGTTTTGCCGGCCTGACTTTGATGATATGTTTAGATTTTGTTGACTTGGTAACCACTGTTTGCATTTTGTGCTTCTTCTATGATTAAATAGGCTACGTAGTGAAATGATTTCCTTTTGTGTCCGTTTTAACCGATCGGGAGTCTCCACAGGGTGTTTTATTTTGAAAATTTACCGGATCCTCTCTGCCGTTCTGTGTCTGACTTCCTGCCTGGTTCATCTGCTCTGTGCTGCTTGACGCGGCGAAAATAGACCTGCTACCTATTTTATGCAGAGCGGAGAGACGCTTCTGAGACGCGCTGCGGCCGCCGCTGGTGGAAGCGAGCATTGACCATAAAGACCGCGATCAGCTCCAGCAGCCGTAACACGCCGTAGATGGAGTCAGTGGATTTTAGGCTTCAGGTCTCCTGAGTAAAAGTCTGTACGTTACTTGACTCAACCCTCCATGCCGCGACTTTTTTGTTCTTTGTACTACGTCACCTGACTTCTTCTGCCACTAGAGGTCGCTGCCTAACGAAAAAACCTATATAATATGGATCGCAATAAGCTGCCGCATAATCAACCTGTACGGACGTTTCTCTGCTGAGGACGGGCAGCAGAGTGGATCTTCAGTCCTGTCCCATCCCGCTCCCAAAAATAATCCCTGAACAATGACTGCAAACCGCATTTATTCACGTTATATTTATGCTTTAAAAATGGACCTGTGATTCCCGTCTCGCCCGCTTCCCTTGACTTTTTTTCCAGTCTGCGACGAATTATGAAATGCGAAGACTAAAAAATGTCAGCTTGGTCGAACAGACCACGCAGACCTGCTGCTCTTTATACGCCCAGGGCGCAGACAGAGAACAGAGGAGAGAGACGGCCACGTGACCCGGAGTCCCGCCCTTACGACCTGCACGCTGCCCGAAGGTGACGCCCAGAAATGTCCCAAACAGACCGCCCGTGGGTCAGAAGGGGTATTTTTGTACTATTAGACTTGTGTAAATGCACACAATTATTCTCAGCTTCAAGTAAATAAATCAGCTAAATAAATAAATAGCGGATCCTTTTGTGACGCCCTGTGGGGTCGTGTGTGTGGGTGTGGCTAATCTCTATTCCTTGCAGGTGAAGAGCTGAGACTGATTGCAGTAACTCTAGTTGCCCTGTAGAGTAACTCCGTCTTCTCGTTCTGCAGGAAGCTGCTGCTGTTTTTGACTTCACCTTCAGCCCATATACATTCATGCAACCATCACCCTGCACAGACACTGCTGAAACCTCTGACTACGTACCTCATACTTTAATTATGTTGGTTTAAAATGCCTCTTAATTTGGCTTATTTTTGTTAAATAAACATGTTGTTAACTTTTTACCGTGCTGGTCTCTGAGGGCCTTCTGAGCCAAGTCACAACAGTTCTTAAATTGAAACCATGTGAGAAGTTTGAAATGTTTCTTAGGTGGAAGTGATGACGAATTAGAGTCACAACTACACACAGGTCACATCTGGTTTCTTCTTTAACAATGTTTTTAACTAACTCGTATTTTTTGTGATCTGAAAAAATGATCAGTAACAGCAGCTGTAACAGTTCAGGTACCTCAGCATGTTTCTTTAATGCAGCACTTGAGTGTATGTACTTTCTCTGCTGATTCTTCTCTTCTGTTATACTGTAGGTTTGAAAGATGGGCGAACAAAGAGAGACGTTTGTGTAGTTTGATAAACATGAGCAGCAACAGAGAAAATGAATTCTTGCCTCTGAGGAAACATTATTGTGAAATGGTTTCCAGTGGAAGAAATTAGAAACTAACTTGTTTAAAACATCATTCATGTGATGCATTAAATACTTTTGGATCAGAAGAAAACAAATATGATTGATACAGATTTCCTTTGATAGTTAATAGCATTTACTCCCCTGGTAAACCCAAAACAATGTTTGTAGAGTTTCCCTGAAGTAAATCAGCAGGCTTTAAGTTTCCTGCTTGTTCTCTACCAATTAGGTTCTTTGGCTGATTCATGATGATCCAAACTAAACTACATTACCCAGAGGGCACTGCTACGTGAGGCGAGCTGGCAGCTGGTAGTTTACACGCATCATGTTTTAAGTAAGTCTACACGAACGGTAATGTGGCGCCAAAAGGGCGACGCAAAGAACACGAACACAGTCAGACGACAGCAGCAACACCAACAACTGCTGCCATTCTTTTGTCTGCTGAACTCACCGATAAACTGACTCAGATAATAAAACCTCATTGTGTTTCATCAGAACAGCAGCAAACCTGCAGAACCTCCTGCTCTCATAGTTTCACTTCTGTCTGTTTGAGTTGAGTTGCCTTGTTTTTCACGCCCCACAGCTACCCAGAGTTCTCCAGGGCACGCCTGGTGACGTGCATAATGTTTTATATATTATATATATTTATATGCTTGTCTGTTTATTTGATAAATGAATGTTGGAAGCATCGACAATATCTACTGGTATCTTTTGTTTGCTGATGTAGCAGTTGTTATTCTATTCTGTTATTTCTATTAGGAATTAAATTAATATCTTTTTATTTATTTATTCATTTTAGTTTTTAGTTTTTCATTTATTTTATTTTTTTCATTTATTTTATTTTTTAAATTAATTTTATTTTTTCCATTTTATAAAATGTTTTCATCATATGTTTTCATCGTGACATTACACAGTCACTGTAAACACTGAATGTAAGATTGAGGTTAAAATGTAATTGAGATCCTTTATAAGCAGTCAGAGCAACAATGAAAATAAAGAAGTTCAAAGTACAAGAAACGCACAGCAAGGAAACAGGCAATATTAATGTTAATTTAAAAAAAAATTATATATCTATATAGAAAATAAAATATGGACTCAATTAGACAACATTGTGCTGTGTTGTTACTCACTAAGGCTGCATTCAGACTGCAGACCAGAGAGACCCAGATTTGATGTGTGACTGATTTTGTTTATAACAGATCTGATGTTTTCCACTTGAAATCTGGACCGCTTTCGTATGTGGTTCAAATCAGATCTCAGTCAGGTCGGAGTTCACGCAACACTCTCACTCTGGAGCGACCGTCGACACAATTCCGAGCTAGACGGAGCCACATTGACAAATGTAATGAAAAGGAAGCAAAGTTGTGAACATTTGTCCAAAATCAGGAGAACTGTGACCTCGGGGAACCGGGAAACAGGAGTCTCCCGAAAGGTCTGGTAACTTCTGTGTTTCCTTCCGTACGACAGCGCGCTGTGTTTGACATCGTATTATTCTTTCGCGGGTAACTTTCTGTTCTCTCTGATCCGGGCAATTAAATCAGAATTGAGCAGGAAGCAGAAAGGCCTGCAGTGGGAACGTACGTGACGCACAAGCACAGAAACAAAAGCACCTACAGAATATAAATTACACACTGTACTCATGTTTTGTTTGAATCAAAACCGCGTTCAGCTGCATCTCTTCCTGTCTCCAGTCTCCTTCCCAAAATCTGCACTCATCACTTTGGAAGAAAAGACTTCCTGGTTTACAAAGCTCACTCAGACACAATCCTGTTTCTCAATTATCATGAAAGCCGTCAAAATTAGCATCCAGCCGCTTCATCAGCGGCCTTATGGACTCGTGTTCAGGAGACAGGAGGGGGAGGGAGGTGTCCCTGCAGGGTCCGTCAGTGCTCGCGGCGTCTCCTGCGAGGTGACTGCAGAGCGGAGAGGAAAACAGTGTTTACGCTGATCTTCGTTCCCCAACATGGACCCCGCGAACTGCAACCACTGATTGGTTTCATGCTGCGGTGTCGCGTGTCTGGGTCTGCATTCATCTCGTGAATAAGTGATGTTTTAAAAGTGGGAGGCTGCTGTCCTAACCGCGAGTTTCATGGCTTTTCCTCCCGCGTGCCTGCATTATTCAGGATGTTGTTCGTGCGCTGCTTTGCCTCAAACACAGATAGGTCATACTGCTTTAAAATATTCATGGATGCTATGAAACAACAGTCAGCACAGGAAAACATGAGCATACATACGTGGAGACCCGTTTCCCAGCGTACCTGGGCAGCGTCGTTACCTACTGCTGCGTGTCTTTAGGGAAGGATTGATGTTTGTTGTCCGTGTTAAATAATCCAAAGGTTCAGTTGTGGCATAGGAGGTAGCGTATGCTGTTCCACCTGCTCTGTGAGGGAAAGGGAAATGTTCAGTCTTACCAATCTGTGCACAAAAAACGGGACCTTTAAACTATAAACTGCGTGCAGGTGAAACGCCAGTCCTTCCCATTAATGTCGGATGCACAGTATCTCTCCAAAGTGAGTCCACCCCTCACATTGTTGGAAATATTTGATTATATCTTGTCATGTTTCAACAGTGAAGAAATTACACTTTGCTCCAGTGTAAATTCAGTGAGTGTGCAGCTTGTGTAACAGTGAAAATTTGCTGTTCCCTCAAAATTACACATGCTCATTAGGGTTTAGGTCTCTAAACATGCTGCCAGTCCTTCACCTTTGCCCTCAGCTTCATTAGCGAGGCAGTGGTCATTGTTGGAGGTGTGTTTGAGGTCGTTCTCGTGTTGGAATACTTCCCTGCGGCCCCGTCTCCTTTCCTGTAATCCATGTCCTTAGTCTGCTTGTCTTCAGCAAACTGTTCGCAGGCATGCAGTGTGCGGCGTGTGGTCTGAGCCCTGACAGGCTGACCCCCCCCCAACCCTTCAACCTCTGCAGCAATGCTGGCAGCGCTCAGACGTCTATTCCCCAAAGACAACCTCTGGATTTGACGCTGAACGCGTGCACTCAGCTTCTGTGGTCGACCATGGCGAGGCCAGTTCTGAACCTGTCCTGTTGAACCGCTGTATGGCCACCACTCAATTTGGGCCCAATTTGGACATTTTCACTCAGGGGTGTCCTCACTTTTGTTGCCAGCGTTTATACAAGCTGCATACTCACTGACTTTACATCGGAGCAAAGTGTCATTTCTTCAGTGTTAAAACATGAAAAGATATAATCAAATATTTCCAAACTGCATATGACACAATTTAAAACACTGCAACACAATGCATAAGAAACAGATCCCAACCTAAAGATCTGACTGAATTGTTATTTTAACTTAATTTATTTAAGGTGGCCTGGAAAATATTAGCTTAGTGAAAAAAGCCACCAAGGTGCACATTATAATAAGTTATACTAGCAAAGCATGGCCAAATGTTACGGCAAACATAACCAGGGGACAACATTTAAAAAAAGAAAAGAAAGTACAAAAACTCTCCCAACCTGTACAAACCAAACAAGTTTGGGTGTCAACAAGAAAGCCACTAAACATATTTTTCAAAATGTCAAACTATTCCTTTAAGCTTTTCTGTTGTATGACCTTGTGAAGTTTATTTCAACAAAACAAAAAGAAGCTGGATCAAAGAATTGACGTAAAGAGGACACAGTTTTGGTCTCGTCCTTCGCAGCTTCTGACAGCCGGGATGCGACACCGGTTCCCTCTGATTCTACATATCTTATTTACCTTCTGTCCATTTCTACCATATTCTGCACCAATGATGAAACAATGCCAATAAAACCTTATTTGGGTCAAAGGACACACCTCTGCCAGCCGTCAGTGTTGCTAGTCTCAGGTTTGTTTTTCCCGTCTTACGTGTCTGAAAATCTACTTAGTATTTTATGTCTTAACTTACTGAGTAGTTTGTGGTTTTGAAAAACTGAGTCTTAGCAGTTTCTCTTTTGCATAAAAAACACAGAGTCCATTTCCGCTCAGTCAGCTGTCAGCTGGCCGCCACATGTCGTCTTTGTGATGTGTTCAAGTGCAGTTTTTAACTGACGACAAAGGTGTGATGTGAGGTGATGCAAAGCGTTTGATCAGTCTGTCTTTGTCTGCGGCGGCTGCTTTGAGGTCGGCCCAGTGTGTCGAGGCCGTGACAATGTCAATTAGAAGTCTGAATCAGGAATAAATGCAACATGAAAAGGACGTGTCTGCAGTCATGAGCAGCATGTGGCGTATAAAACCCAATTCCAGGCACTCGAGTGTGTAAGTACACGATTAAAGTACATACGTTTGAGAATAGAATAAAACTCTAGTGTCTATGCCAGTCTGATGAGCTGGGCAAAGAGGACTTCTACTGCTATCTACAGATCCGCCGCTTCTTCCTGAAAGATATAAGGATGCCTGACTCTGCTGAACCCTCAGGAATAACTCAGACAGGGATGCTTGTAATTAAAGAAATACCAAAAGCACCATAGGCTGACTGTACAAGGGCTTGATCTCTTTAATAAAAGTTCAACCAGTCACGTAAGACAGTGCTGGGAAAAGGAAACTAACTCTTCAAGTTTTAGAAACCCAGTGTGCTACTATTAACTCTTAGACAACTAATTCTGTTTTAATTAATTAATAATTAATTAACTGTTTTAGAGAGAATTTCCGCTGGAAGACCAAATTAAGCGTGTTTCAGCACTCCCACTTCTGCAGGGATCCGAGGATCATGCTCATGATTTTTGGTGTCATTTAAGCCTTTTATTTATTTTTAAGCCTGAAATCTGATTTCTCTTTTTTTCTGTATCTTGGAATTATTTCTGAAGGTCTCAGTAAAAGTGACATCTACCTTCTGAAGATCTTCTTGGCCGCACGCAAGAAAGCAGTTACCACATGTCGGCCCCGGTGGATCCCTCGCTAAGCCGCACCCTGAATACACAGCCGGCCAATCACAGCACAGTACTCGCTCTCACTGAGCTCCGACACTTTCGTGGCTGCGCTCCATTGGCTCTAATATAGAAAGTTGTTTTCTGGCTTTTTTTGCTGTTATTTTAAGATCTGGTCCAAAACCTAAAATAAATCCAGGAAAATGTAGCTGTGGATTGTTCCTAATGTGATGTCAGTTAGCTAACGCTAGCTAACTTCCTGCTGAATGTAACGTAATAAAGCTGTTCTGCTTTTTAATGACTGTAATAATGAACAGAGGCCGACCAGCTGGACAGGAACAGTGCTGATCGTTCATATCGGTTTTGTCTCAATCGTCGGTGGATGCGCTGGTTCACTTGTGCTGTGTGATCGGTAGGATTTAGCTTCTGTCTTTCATTCTTTTTCACATCCGTTTGAGTCAGTCAGAGTCAGTTTCAGTCAGTCTGAGTCAGTCTGAGTCAGTCTGAGTCAGTCTGAGTCAGTCTGAGTCAGAGTCAGTTTGAGTCGGTTTGAGATTTAAAATCTCTTTTTCAAGAGAAACCTGGCCAAAATGGCAGCATATTAACAGTGCACAAATATAAACACCAAACACACAACAACAAGGAACATTTAACAAGGCCCTTAAGATACATGAACAAACAACCTCACCGGTTTTAAAAAAAAAGTGGAAAATTGTCTTTTGCTCACTAAAACACAAAAGCAGCATGAAAACAAGTAACATGTAGAACAAAGGTAAATAATAATAATAATAATGCATTTTATTTAATGGCGCCTTTCATAACACCCAAGGTCACCTCACAAACAATATACAGATCACTGCATAAAACAATACAAACAACAAACAAGCCACATACAGATATATGATTAAAAACTCAGTACAACATGATATAAAAAAGCTTGTATGAAAAGTGTCTTAAAAGTCAACAAGCAGTCGCTATTACGCACATCCAGGGGAAGGGGGGGGGCAGCATAACTAAAAGATCTGGCACCCATGGTATTTAGTCCAGTCCCAGGTACCACAAGAGAAACCGAAGATGAAGATCTGAGAGCACGTGAAGGGGTGTAAACATGGAGAAGCTGTGTAAGGTATTGGCAGGATCTTAAATTCAACTCTATACTTTACTGGAAGCCGGTGCTGAAGAACTGGAGACACGTGCTCAGTGTAAGGAGTTCTAGAAAGAACACGAGCTGCAGAATTCTGAACTAACTGAAGCTTGGTGGTAAGAAGAAAGCTCTTCTGCAGTGATGTAGCTCAGCGTCACCGTGATGGATTAGCTCAATGTTAACATCCCCAGAGAATGAATCCGACTGACTTCAGCGCGCTCCTCCGACTTCTCCTCTGGCATCACATGTAAAATCTATTGGATGAATTGAGATGTTCAGCCTGCCCTTGTAGGCCACACAGAACAAAATACTTTTTTTTAAACGTCAGAGGCGGCCTGTAGCTCCTCCTCCTCCCAGAGTTCAGGCTGTCAAACTGAGGAAATATTGTCTGAGAGCTCTCTATCAGGATGATTCATCTCAGTTATTCTGCTGGCAGTGCCAACTTTCCCAGCCAGCTCACTGCTAAAGCTGCAGTTCAGGTTACCAAACTACTGTGGTTCCATAAACCACTTCTAAAACTGACTGTGTCAAGCGGAAATTTATTGAAAATATAGTATTTCCAGAGAAGCTGAACAGTTTCAGCTTTAAAATACTCCAGGTCCTGTTATGAGATCCTTTTCGGAACAAATAAACGTCTCTTTAATCTGTTTTACAGAGACGGTCGTCCCGTCTTTCATCCAGCAGCATCACATTAGAGTAAAACATGACCTGATATCTGTCACACGGCTCAACTCAAAACAGCTGCTAAACATAACTTTGACTTTTTGTTCCTGGGCAGGTCCCTGAGGCACAAAGCAAATGCTGCAGGAAAGCAAGCATGCAGTAAGAAGGAACTTGAACATCAGCTACCTCTGTATGTATATTTAATCTACCGCGCTAACCAGCCGTGGCAGTGCTCATGATGTCGGCACTTACTGTCTAACCGCTTCGGCGCTGCTGGACCGCTGCTTGTCCTGCACACGCACATTTCTGAAGAGTGAGCGTCCATGATGCCAAGTGTGTTTGTGGAAAACATGCAGAAGGCAAAGAATCAAACTGTCACTGATATTTTGAGGCACTTAGGCACCTTTTTATTGTACTTTTTCCTGCCCTACATTTAATGTGGAGTTATGACTCATTACGCAAAGCTGATAATATTTCTTAACTTTTACTGCTAATATTTTCAGCACATCCATCTATTACTGTTTGTCGTCTGTGGCCGGGTCGCCGTGGCAGCGGGCTACGCCGGGTAGTTCAGATGTTCTCTCTCCAGCTTTTAAATGGAGACCCCGAGGTGATCCAAAGCCAGATAAGATATGGGTGTGGGTCTACCCTGCGGTCTCCTACCAGTTGGACATGCCCAGAAAACCTCCAAGGGTTGAGCCCAGGAGGCATCCTGATCCGATGCCCAACCTATCTCTGCATCCTTTCAACGCAAAAGAAGCAGAGATGCAATTCTGAGGTTCCCAAACTGACCCTGACCTTGAATATCACAAACAGAATTGGTGATGAGAGCCTGGAATCTGTTAGGGATAGATATTTATTAATACTGTTAATCCATCCATCCAGTATCTACGACCGTTTATCCGTGCAGGGTTGCGGGGTGGGGTGGAGCCAATCCCAGCTGACATTAGGCGAGAGGCAGGGAACACCCCAGTCCATCACAGGGCTAATAAGTTATCAATATCACTACAATTATTAACAAAGATCAGTCTTGAGTCTGTCCACCAAGAAATGCCAATATTTAATCTCTATTTTACATTATTAAGGTGGACAGAGAAGGATGAATCTGAGCAGCGTCTCAGCCAACATGAAACTCTTTAAAGGTGCAATAAAGTTTATTTAATCTCACTGATCTTCAGCCGAGTATTATTTACTCTAAGCACAAAGAAAGCGAACAACAATCAGCAAGCACATGATGCATGTGGGACTCAGCTGACGTCCCCTAGTAGGAACTTAAGCATGAGAGTCTGCAAGATCTCTGTGAAGGGTCTCGGTCATCCCGGTCATAGTTATCCAAACAAGGTTAAAGTCAAGGGCAGCTGGACTTGGTTGAAGATACTAGAAACTTCTAGTGTCTACATCTAGAAGTTTCTGTCTTCTAGTATCTTCAACCAAGTCCAGTTGTTCTTGACTTTAACCTCCTTTGGAGAGGCTGCACGGGCTCTGATGGGTTAACTGGACGTTACATTACCTTGACTACATCTTCCAGGCTCCTTCTGAAGAATGTGGATTATTTGGAGAAAGGCAGGAACCAAAACGGAGGACTCACTCTACCTGTCCTCACAGAGATGGAGAGGAGCACAGCTGAGTTAAGTGTGATTTGTTCTTCTGCCAACAACGTCAGCTACACAGGTAGGCGTGCATTTATGTGTCGGTGTCTGCGTCTTTCTGCAATTACACCGCCAAACGCTAGCCGGCAGCAGTGCTACAGCGTCCATTGTGTTGAGTTTTGCCGACCGTGCAGGCTAACTTCCGGTTTTAGCTCAACTTGAATGGGTGTAACGTTGTTTACGTGCGGCTGTTACAGGTTTGTGACGCTCAAATATATCGATCCACCGTGTTACAGCCGCTAGTAAAATTTACTTCAAAGCGCAGAGCACTTCCTGACGGCTCAGAGGCGTTGCGGTGCTGCCCAGCTGACCGATCATCGCCCCGACGTGTTGTTACGTTTTGAGGAGGTGCACCTCAGGCTACGGCGTACGCCATCCATTCGACGGCTACACGCCATGGGTTCCAGATGTGCGTGGCTGCATGTAGGTGTGTGTGTGTAGGTTGGTAAAGGAGGAGAGGGAGGACGCAGAGCACGAGTATCTCACGTACACTGGGTGGGTAAACGTGCATAACTACATGAAGAAGATGGTACTTGTGTACTTTTACTACATGAAGCCGCTGTGTTCCATCTGTCAAAGCATATGGCTGAAAGCACGAGCAGAAACAGCTTAGTCGATGTAATTACAGCCAGATTTACTTCACCTCTTCGGGGAAATCCCACGTAAAGAAGCGTCTCAGGCTGTGAGCTGTTTAACAACATATACGTGACGGATCGCGTGCTGCATTTACAGCAGTGAGATGAGAGACAGGAAGTCGCTGGTGGCGCCGCTCCAACAGCATCAGCTGTGGCTCCTTTGGGACGTGTGTTGGTGATTAATTATGTTTTTTATTTTTTTATTTTACACTTGGAAATGTCAGCCAACTGATCAAGTAACAGCCACCTAATCACGTTTTGAGGGCTCTTTATTCAGACTGAAGTTATGCATTAAATTAGCGTACTCAGTGAGAAGCCGCCGGCTCCCAGAGCTTCGTGACCTTTCATTGATAAAAAACTGCCAGTAAGCTGTGATTGAGTAGGACTGAGCTGAACGCCGCCTCACAGTTAGCAGAAGTTAAAATGTAATTATCTTTTTTTTTTGTGCAGGTGGCAAAATCATGAAGAATGACTTCAATTGGGAGTCAGAGACTAAGCGGTCAGGAATATAGAGATGTTATTCAGTAATTTATTATGTTTAGACTCAGCCGCCTGCAGGGATTAAAGGTGATATTCAACAAGAACATTTTAAATAAAAAAATAACCACCTCTTCAGTTATGGTATTTATTATATTTAAGTATTTATGGAGAACTTACAAAGTACTTCAAGGATACAAAGAACAACAATGCTAGCAGCTCTGTGAGGCTGGACTGCAGCACAGCTAAATGCTAATATCAACAAGCTAACATGCTCGTAACATGCTGACATTCGGATGTTTAACAGGTGTGATGGCAGTAAACACATAGTGCCTAAAAAAAAGTGTTGGACACACAAGTGTTGACCTGGTGATGGCGCTAGATGAAAACTCAGAGGATCAGCAAAGTTATTACATCCAAGAAAGATTCAAATCGACTGGACCTGTTGAGGATACTTGAAGATGTTTTGCCTTCTTCAGTTCAGATGAGAGACGAAACATCTTCGAGAACTTTCAACCAGTCCGGTTTCCTTGGATTATTATTCCCAATTTTATGTTTGATCAATGTGTTGGTTTAAAGTTTTTGCTTTCCCTTAATTTTGTTTCAGGTAATCTACCTGTTAAACTTGCCAGCTTCCATAAACGAGCCCTGGACACTGGACAGGTTGCCTTCAAGCACAACTTTTCCCCGCACACATGTATTTTGTAGAACAACCAACATGTTGCGTTTAGAAATAAGTGAATTTATCCACAAGTTCAGATCTGATGTCTCCCCTTTATGCTCTTCGTTTTCTCCTTTATTTTACGAGTGCACTTTTTCACATGACCCAAATTGTATTATTAATATGGGAATCTCAGAATATTTCGGCCTCTTTATCTGAAAGTATGTGGAATCTATAAACTGTGAAATTGCTGATCTGGTTCAGCTGTTATGTCTTCTGAGTAAACATCATATTCATAAAGCAACAATATGTGCAGTTTCTTCCAAACATTTGTTTTATATTGACCTTAAAAATCTATATGTTTCTATTGGCAGAATGTTAAAAAACATCCAATATCTTAAAACATATTATAGACAGAATTTAGCTGCTATCTATATATTTTTATCTTGTTTACTTATGTGTCTTGTTTGTTTTTCATTTGTTTGTTTTATTATAACCCATGTCCTCTGTTTTCTTTTCTGTTAAGTACTATTGGATTAATAAAGTACAAACAATAAGGTACAAGGTTGTTTATTTGTCATTATACAACACAAGGTTGAACAAAGAGAAAGTCTGTAGTCCCTTAAAGCTCCACACAGAGAACTTAACTGATAATTTAATGTGTATTAAAATATCCATCCATCCATCCTCGTCCTGCGTACAGGGTCACGGGGGGCTGGAGCCAATCCCAGCTGACAGGCGGGGAGACGGGTTCATCCAGGACAGGTCGCCGGTCCATCGCAGGGCCACACAGAGACACAGCCACACCTTAGCACAGTTTAAGGTCGCCAATCAACCGAGTCCGCATGTCTTTGGACGGTGGGAGGAAGCCGGAGCACCCGGAGAGAACCCACGTGGACACGGGGAGAACATGCAAACTCCACACAGAACCCACAACCTGCTTGATGTGAGGTGCCGTTGTATTAAAATATAACAAACATAAAAATAAAGAAAATAGAAGAAAGCAATAGGTAATATGGGTATTTATATTCAAAGGCTTATATACACATATCAGCAGCAGCTTGATGATAATGATGATGGTTTCATCTTCACATTAAACTGTCTGACATTTGGGAAACAGAGTCCATCTTTCATCAGTGAGTCCACCTCCTCTTGGACTCTGTGAAGATGTGGGCACAACGGTATCTGGTTTCCGTTGCTTAGCCAACAGTGTCACATTTTGTCCAGACCGACAACTTAAGGTGAAGACTTTTCTTAAAGTCTGAGTTAAGGTTACCTTAATGTGGAGGAGTAATCCTCTTAAAGATTAAAGTGAGAAGTCTGAGAAAAAAAGTCAGATTTTTTTTCTCAGACTTCTGACTTTAATCTCAGAACTCAAAAAAGTTTCACATGTGGCCCTAATCCTCTTCCGCACCTTAAAATACATTTGGTTGCACAAAACACCCTTAAGTCTACTCCTTAAGGTTTCCTTAAAATTTTCACTTAAGTATTTAAGGCTTTCTCCTTATCCTGGTCTTATACTTAAGGAATCCCTTAAGGTTGTTAAACCGTGGCACAAAAGACCTTAGCAACCAAACTACTACAACACAGTCTAGTTTATATTTATGGCTTAAATAAAGTTATTCTTAGTTGTGATCCTTCTCTTGGATCTCCTGAATCCTGAAATCTTCTCAGACTTATTGAATTAAATTTCAAAGCAATTTCCTCCCACATCCGTCGTTTTCTGTTTGCTGTTATTTGCAGATCAGATTTACTTTTTAATACGAGCTTTATTTCATTAAATTCCTCCGGGCAGTCGGATCTTTTCGTCCTCTGACCAGTTTGGTTTTCTTCTTTTCCTTCCAACTCTGTGAGGTGATAACGGGTCAAGCGCCGGTGCAAGCAAACAGTCTCCATGGTAACATAGTACTAGTGTAAAATATCTATCCGCGTAGCAAACACCTTCATGCTACTCCTGAAGTAAGACTATAGGTCTCCCCCCTCCCAACCCGCCAGCCCTCATTAATACTTCCACTGCTCGTAGAGCGAGTACCACAGTGCGACATCCCAGCCGACCTCTCGACTCACGCTTCACCCTTCTCCCATCTGGCCGTAGACGCAGACAGCTGCTCTGCGCTATGAGAGTTAAACTATGTGTACTATGGGTAGTTTGTGTGTATTATTCATTTTGGATCAGGACTGAAAACAAATTTCCTCCACTGAGGACAATAAAGAATGAATCCGAATCGGAAACCTTTTAAGGGGATTCTGTGCAACCCTAAAGTGAATCCCTTAACTAAGGAGAAATTAAGACTTAAGTATACAAGGTTTTTTGTGCAACTGGCCCTTTAGGAGCAGCCTTGCTAGGCCAACATGGCTCCCATCCCGGCTCTCGCGTCTCTCCTCTGAGCGATGGAGCTTGGTTCGGTTCTTTGGGCCAGGTGGATCGTGGTCCGCTGCTCTTTAATCCAAAACCCTGTCTTCCTTTTCCAGGGGCTGTATTTCTGTCAGAGGGAAAACTGTTTCAGAAGTAAAGTCAGAAAAAAACAGAAGAATAAGAAAGGACCAACCGGCTGCTGCTTCTACGTCGCAAATGAGTAGATTTTGATATATTTCATAGGATTAGTAAAAACTGACCTGCTGATGGTGCTGAAGGAAAACTGATGGTCTGTCCTGCCTCGATTAACAGGTTTTATTTAATTGCTTTATGTCTTTGTTCGGTCAGTGTCCTCTGTCAGCTGCTTTTCGTGTTGCTTTACAAAAGATCTAAATAACATGTTTGAAGTTCATAACAATGCACGTGATGTGTTCTCTGCACGTGTGAAGCAACATCACTCTACAGAGAGGACTGTCAGTTAGTAGGTCTGTCAGAGTTCAGTGATGAAGGCAGGGCCTGATCCACTTGGTGATTTATTGGTGTTCATTTCAAAATGAATCCTAAAATCCAACGCCCACATGCAAAGGATGCTAAAACTGGTTCAGTGTGATCCATCACAGCCGCAGAATCATTCGGAGAGAAAAGCAAACTTTTAAACGAACATGGAGTTCGAGTATTGAGCCGGTTACATAACGAAAGCATCAATAACTCCAAACCTGAGAACTTTTGGAAAAGAGCATTGTGTGTTTGTGTCTGATGATAAAGGAGGGTTGAACTTTATAGCTGACCTTTTTACTTGAACTATACTTTGAACTTTATACCTGCCCTTCAAAACTTACATCAGGGTCAAAAGTTACTCCTGGACTTCTTGCAGAGGGCCCAATGCGGGAAGCTAGACTACCTGGATGCAGCCAATAGAAAGATCTCTGCTGCTAAACCAACCCCCCTCTCCTCTAACTTCATCATGTAAATCGGGAATGAATGACAATGTCAGTACAACATCATGATCATATTTCACTCAGCCCAAACAACATTCCTTAATGACTTCCCACCCCCACTGATGGACCCGCGTCAGGTTGCTTATTAGGCTAACAGACCCATTGAGGATGCTATAAACCCGACTCTGCACTTCACTCTGTAACACCTGGAACTCATCTTGTTTTTAGACTTTAGCTCAGCTTTTAAACCCAGTAATCCTCTCACAGGTTCCACCGAGCTTCAAGCACACGAACAACAACACTATCATTGAACCGAGACTCGGAAACCGCCAACAGGTAAATCAGGCTGTACGTTGTCGCAGCAACGACCACCTCTGACTCAGTACCTCAGAATCAGTGGAAATAGCTGTAGACCTCGGGAGGAAGACGAACATCAAGACTCCTACATCAGTGAAATGAAATATCAACACCAATCACGTCATCAGAAAGGTCCAGCGAAGACTGCGCTTCCTCAGGCAGTTGAGGAAGTGTCATGTCCTATAAAGCCATCACAGAGAGCGTTCACACATCATCTCTCACTGTCTGACATGGAAGCTCATACAGTCTCACCAAGATCGACGCTAACGCCTCCAACACGAGCGACTCTGACCTCCCCTGTCAACTCTCTGTAGATAAAGCACACCTTTAAACGGGCGGCTGAAATAACAAAGAGCCTCTCCAACCCAAGGTTCTCCAGGTCCATATCATGCAAAACCACTTTCGTTCCTACAGCAGTCAGGACACCTAAAGGGGACACATTGTTCTGGATTTCCAGCCCTAAATTGTAGTTCTTTGACTTTTTTCTACCGTGCAGGCTCTCATTTCAACCTCTGTCTGAAACAAGCTGTAGATGCCCCCTCCCCCCATCGCAACTGAAAAAGCACTTTCTTGGCGACATATTGACATATACTTGCCGAGAGCTGAGTGGTATACACAGACTGAGCGTAACGGTTTGAGGAGGATGAGGCTCCACAAAAATGACTATATATCGAAAACCAGCATGACATAATATGGAGCCGAGAGAAGCAACCAGTGTTGAAAACAGAGCGTTTAGAGTTGTGGGAAATCTGAGGTTTGGGCTTATTCAAACCTATTTTTATTAAAATAAATTTACTTCATTATTTGAAACGATGGCCACTTTCAACATGAACATCTGACATTGTGACCCCGACCTGAATGCACTGGGCTGAACTCCGGCCGGACTTGTTTGTACTGCTACATCAATCATTGTACTTTTTGCTTCTCAGCCTGATCGCATCTCATGCGTCACATATACACGCTTTGGAAAAAAAGCGTACGCAAAACGGCGATTTTACACATATGATACGCTGCAGTTTGCAATAGCGTTGCAACACAAACGCACAGCTAACCGTTAGCCGGCCGACATGCACATATTTACTGACTTAGGTTTAGGCTCTAACTAATGTCATGGTTGAGGTTAGGGAAATTGCCTCGGGGGGGCTGTCAACTCCTTAAATAAAAGCATCGCTAGCTACCTAGCTAGTTAGCTAGGGGCGTCACATACACACGTACCTGGGGGCGTCAACTATACACGCAAAATCGCCGTTTTGCGTACAATAGACACGGCTCTTCCAAAGCGTGTATATGTGACGCCTGAAAAGAGGCTGGGCTACTTGATATGCTGAGGAACTGATCTTTACACATCACATACAGTATCTCACACTAACGAGTCACATGACACCGGGGAGGGAAAATTGGGCCCAATGTGGACATTTACTCTTAGGGGTGTCCTGCCAGCAGTTTAGACATTAATGTCTGTGTGATGTGTTATTTTGAGGGGACAGCAGATTTACACTGTTATACAAGCTGCACACTCACTGACTTTACACTGGAGCAAAGTGTCATTTCTTCACTGTTGTCACATGAAAAGATATAATCGAATATTTACAAAAATGTGAGGGGTGTCCTCACTTTTGTTGCCAGCAGTTTAGACATTAATGTCTGTGTGATGTGTTATTTTGAGGGGACAGCAGATTTACACGACCATGCTACACCAAAACAATCACCACCCACACTGTAGTGTGGCAATAATAAAGCACCTTCCTGTCTATGTTTCCGGAGTCTCGTGCAGCTGCAGGCAGCTCCTCCACCTGGACAGAAAAGGTACGAGCTCGTGTGCAGGGTGACAGGTGTAGGGAGGGTGCAGGTAGGCGACTCCCTCGAGGACACTCTGGCAGGATGTGTGAAATCTGACGGACCCATGTGGTCGTTGGTGTTGAACATGTGACCTGTCATTTCTCTTGACTGCTCCTGTAATTACTGGGGCAGCTTACCAGCTCTCCTCTCTGTGCAGCCGTGAGCATCTGGCAGCAGCGACTGTTCAACTTCATTTTATTCCCTCTGATAGCTGAGTGCAACGTCTGAGTGAAATTCAATACCCCAATCCGAGTAATGTGTTAACAAATTTGCACTTAGAGCATTTTTTCCTGTGGAATCAAACAAGAAACAGTTTGTCGGAGGTTTGACAGAAACAAATATGCATCATTCATCAAACGTGTTTTGGCTCAGCGAGCGTCCTTGAGTGCTGGACTTGCTCTCTAAACGTCACTCTGGGTGGGTGAGCCCAGCCTGTCCTGTTTTTAGAGCGTTATGGAGGATTTTATTTTCTCGAAGGTCGTTTTTTCATCTCTCCTGCCGCGGTGCGTGAAAGCATCCGGCGAAACGTGTCAGGGAGGTGCTGAGACACAAAGGCGGCTGCGTGAAATGACAGGTCATCTGTGACGTATTTTACCGTGTTCACCACAACAAACCCCTCCCACGCACATACCTTTCATAATTGAAGAAGTTTTTTTTTTTTTGGTGGGTCAGGACACGCTGTACCAGCAGTCTGTTGGCCTCCACCTGCCTGCGGTGGTTTCTGACATCCTCTCCTGAGGTGAATCCTCGGGCAGGAAGTGTAACAGTTGGCAAGATAGTGTTGGAGACATTTCTAGTTTGGAAGTGCAGAACTCTGGGGATTAGATTAGAAAGTGCCACTGCAGGAAGCTCAACTACATTCTGATTATTTACCTTATATAAAGGAGTACTCCCATAATCTAAAAATACTCAACGACAAGTGACAGCGTTGCTTTAAAAATTGTACTTGAGTAAAACACGTATCAAAAGTAAAATTACTTGTTGTGCAAAAAAGGACAGCATCAGTACTTTTTACAGTGTGGCTGCTCCAGGTTTCAGCTACTCAGGCCTGACAGAATAAATCGGAGGGATTGTGAGATGATTAAGAAGAGAAACAAAGTTCTGCCACTCCAGTCACAGATATCTGAAACACTGAACTTCAACTAATTCTGAGACCCAGAGGCGTCTCCAGAAGAACAGAAGCTAATCTGCAGGATGCTGTTGGTTTTATCAGTGAACAGTAGCCGTACTCAGGACATCTGCACAGAGACAGATAGATGTATTCTAAATACAGAGAGTACGGACGACCAGTAAGAACACAAATGTGTCTCCGGAGACGTCCCCTCTCAGATCCAGCTCTTTCCAAACCCAGCAGACGTCCTCTTTTCTTCCTTGCAGGCCATACTCTGTACATAAAAACGCCTCGCCGATCATCCTAAAACCCTCTTCATTCAGACTGGACAGACATAAATAAAACACTTTGTTAGTCTTTCCACTGCTCCGACCATCACCAACTCCAGTGGGTCCCAACAAATCCTTAATTCAGCGAGTAAGACGTGAAAAGAAACAGCCGCTGTCTTGTTTTTCTCGAAGCAAACGCTTCCGCAGCGACGCACTAACGCGCACTGACAAATGGTTTTTTGCTGCTCTATTAATGTCGTGTGCAGAAACTTTAACCAGCTGAGGAATTCACTCACACAGAGAACAATTCCATGTGCAGGGAACATCATCTGGATCACACTGCGTGACACTAAATGATGATGAGATGGGCTGCACGCGGATCTGAATGTCTTTTTGACCTTTAGGAAAGTAAAGAAAGTCGTTAACAACATGTGGGGACAGTCCTCAGCCTTTTGTTTTGTCCTTTTCCTTCATGCTTTCTGGGTTAAAGTGTTATTATTTCCTGTTTTATTTTGTTAAACGCTTCCTCTTGTGTTAGCTGTGTTTCACTCCTGGTCTTTCTGTTTCCTGTTTTACTTTGGTATTTTCCTCTCATCTCGTTTCGGTTCGCTTCACTTCCCCCTTGTGTGATTGTTTGCTCCTCCCTGATCCAGGTTCACCTGTGTCTCATCGTGTGGCTTTTCTGGATTAGAGATTTTGGATGACGGACTCTGGATTTGTTTGCTGATGTTGGACTGCGTTCTGCCTGCCTCGTCCCCTCCTGGTAAGTTTTGCCCCTGTTGTGGTTTTCTCATTAAAATCCCTGCCAGGAACCTGCTCATCACCTGCTACGCTCAGCAGTAGTTGTAATATTTTATTAGTTTCTCTATTAAACAGAAAGCAAAATCTTTATGAGTGCTGTAGACTAACTGTGTTTGGGGAAGGTTTATGTCCTTGGTGGGGGGGGGTGGTGATGGCGCAGTGGATAGGACACATGCCATTGGTGTGAGAGACTCGCGTTCAATCCCCACTGAGACCCATCCACCATTGTGTCCCTGAGCAAGACACTTAACCCCTCGTTGCTCCAGAGGCGTGCGACCTCTGACATAAACATCAATTGTAAGTCTCTTTGGATAAAAGCGTCAGCTAAATGAATAAAATGTGACGTTTCCTCTGTGCTAAACGCAGCATCCAAGAAATGCCTTTCTAATTTTGGTGGGTGGTTGAACGGCGGGAGGCGGTGTGGATGTAAGGCTCAGGTGTCCACGAGGTCATAGTCAGAGATCCACCGACTAAAACTTCAAGAAAGCGAGCAGGACCGTGAACTTCAGCTTCCACAGCGGGGAATATTCCAGCTCAGGCAATAAACTATTCGGGGTGTAACAGTAGAGGCTTTGTCCTCCCTGACAGACAGATGGTAGATCTCAGTTTCCCTGCAGCTGAATGGCAATAAAGTGAAGAACCTGAGCAGATGCACGCACACACACACACACACACACACACACACACACATTGACTCTAAAACAAATCCAGATCAATTAAAATCCGAATGTTTTGCAACATTATAGAAAAATGTCAAATGTTAATGACGACATGAAAGACGAGCTCCTCTCTGTCATTAATCACATCAGTCTCTCAGACTTTGACTGGATTTCAGCTCCAGGAGCAGAATGTGAAGCAGCACTGCACCGGGCTGCATTCCAACACTCTCGGGAAGCTCCCTCCCTCCCTCTCATTCAGTCGGGCCTGGCTTTACCGACGACATCTGTCTTCTTGTCGTAAGTCTCGAACGTGTGTGAAGTTGTGAAATCAATCACCAGTCAGCCTCGCGATCGGCGGCCCCGCGCGTTGCGTTGACACTGACTCGATTTCCTCCTTGTTTGTCGCTGATGTTTGTGAAATGAAATAACCGCAGAATCGATCAGCCGCAGACGGACAGGTGTGTGTCACAGAGTGACGTCACTCAGGTCTGTCTCTCAGCTGGAGGAAGTGATGATCCCTCAGCGTCCTCCTGTCCTTCAGGTGTGCGGCAGAAATGTCTTATAATCTTTAATCAGCACCAAGATGCGTCGTAAACGTCTCCACTCTCTGCAGACTGCTCTAACAGGTCGGGCTGACTCTCACCGGTTAATGACCACGAAGCTCCAGAATTTACTGGTGGCCAAGCTCAGCTCATGTTTTTAATAACAGATTTTGAAAGGGTGTTTTTCACTGGGAGCTGCAAGTGCTTCTTCTAACCCACATATTTCACACAGCATGAAGGTAGGAACCAAAATAACCTGCTCTGAACCAGCAAATGATTAAAAAAAAACTTAATTCTGCAGGTTCAACTTGTATTATATTACTCCTGCTGCAACACACATCCTGCCACCACATACTGCGCAGTTTTATAAGGAACATAAATTGGTATCATGAACATACCAGTTGCCAAAAAATCTGTTTACAGGAACTGTGATTACAGTTAGACTCTGTGTCACAGACCTCTGCAACATGTCAGCTCAAAATCAGGACTGCGAGCAGGCTAAACTGTGTTTGTATCGTGAGCTGTTACGGGGGGGGCTGGAGGTCTCCAGGGTCATGTCCTGGAAACATGAAACAACAAACCTTGTCCTTCTGAATGCAGCCAATAATAATAATAATAATAATAATAATAATCAGGAGTTTTGCACATGTGTTTTCAGTGTCCCTGCGCATATTGTTTCAGCAGTGGAAACCTCAGACTGATAATTACACGAACGCGCGTGGGTGGAGTGTGCGCGTGTGACTGCGTGTGTGTAGGAGCGAGGGTTGGTGGAGAGAGAGAGAGAGAGGGAGAGGGAGCGGTGCTCTGTGAGGAGACAGCAGATCTCGCTCTTGTTCTCGTGATTCGGACACTTTCGGCGCAGAAATACCGGACACCACGAAACTGCACTTTTTTTTCTGGCTCTTGGACGCGCAGCTCGTGGCTCCAGGTGGTCGTGGACCCGGTCCGGGGAGGCATGAGGAGCCCGTCACAGACGGCTCGGCTTCTCAGCAGAGTTATACCGCGCACTCTCCGGCGCGTGCGGTGCCGTTTTCACGCCTTCTCCTCTCCGTCCTCACACCTTGTTTCCAGGCTCGAGGGGAGTATCGAACCCCGCCTGGCGCGTCTCCTCAGGTGTGACCATATTCATTATTATTTATTTCTTTAAGTATGACATCAGCGCCGAGCGTGGGCTGCGTTCTTCACCTCTCCAAAGGCGGAATACCGGGATAGCCTGCAGGAGTTAACGGAGTGCTTCTTTTTTCCTTCCTCGCAGCCCTTCATGAACAGCGGCCGGTGCTGCGCTTCTTTCTTCCTCCTTTCTTTCCCTCTGAGATCTCGGAATGGGGGCTCAAGCAACAAGCGGCCGCGGCTGTGTGCAGCGGCAGCAGCTCTGCGCACAGTTCAGAGGAATAACGCTGTGGTGAATCCGTCGCTGAGGTTGGTTTGCGTGTCGGTGTGCACCTGCGGGATTACTGTAGTTTAATTACCTTTTTTATTTTTGAGTAAACGGGTGATTTTCTCTGCTGGATCGAGGACAAGAATGAACTCGGGTGTTGGATTCGTAAAACTATCCTAAAAAGTGCCTTGCGCCTCGCAGTGCTTGTACATTTTTCCAGTCGGAGTCTGTGGCGGAGCCGCTGTGGTTTAACTCTTCGTGGGCAGGAACCCGGATCTCACCATGGGCAGACACTCCAACAACCTGCCCCCGATAAAACCGGGTTTTACATTCCGGGTGTTGTGGATGGTTCAAGCTTTCCTGGACCTGGCCGGTTCCCAAGAGATTTACGCGCCGCACTCGATCCGGGTGGAAGGCGACGTGACGCTGGGGGGGCTCTTCCCCGTCCACGCCAGGGGGGTCCCGGGGATGCCGTGCGGGGACATCAAAAAGGAAAACGGCATCCACCGGCTGGAGGCGATGATGTACGCCCTGGACCAGATTAACGGCGACGACGAGCTGTTGCCCAACGTCACCCTGGGCGCCAGGATCCTGGACACCTGCTCCCGGGACACGTACGCGCTGGAGCAGTCGCTGACGTTCGTCCAAGCGCTCATCCAGAAGGACACGTCGGACGTGAGGTGCACCAACGGGGAGCCGCCGGTGTTTGTCAAGCCCGAGAAAGTTGTCGGGGTCATAGGAGCGTCGGCCAGCTCGGTGTCCATCATGGTGGCCAACATACTGCGCCTCTTTCAGGTAGGGGCTGGGGCGTCCACCCCCCGGGGCGGAACTCACCGCGCACTGATGACTTATTTACAGCAATATCATTAATGTCAGCCACATGCTTCTTATGTAACCCCCCCATCTCAGCTGCAGCAGGCCTCTTCCCTCCCTCAGTCTCCACTACTTGCAGATTTTTGTCTTGCCTCACCCAGATCCACTCTGCAAGGGATTCCTCCACAACAAACCCCTCCCCTTTTTTGCATGCCCTGCAGTGTGGGCCTGGAAAACCCTGACAGTCATGTCATGTGTGGTGAGGCTCTGGCTCAAGTAGGCATGACTGATGACACAGTAAAAGTACCCCGCCATACATGTCTGCTGCCCGGACTCCATCAGTGGTTGGAGCTGTGTGTGTGTGAGCCCCGTGTGCAGACTGAACAGAGGACAGCAGAACCATTATCAGTCCTGAATGAGTTTCCTCTGACAGAGATCTGCACCTTCCTGTTGCAGAGGTTTGTGCTGCTGGAGCAGGACTAACAGGTTGACTTTAAAAGGCTGGTGTTGTAACCGGTTTGGCTCCGGGTCGATCAGAGCTCAGACCAGTCTTCTGTTTAATGGTCGTCCCCCCTGTTTGGTGTTTCAGCATCTCTGCGGCGTGTAATTTAAAGGCTGTGTGTGACAGGTGTCAGTCTGTTGAGGTGGAAGCGATGTTCTCACGCTGCCCTCTTGGCCAGCTGTCTCTGCTGACAGAGATTTTTAATCTCAGCCGGACTTTTTACAACATGAAATGAAAACAGTCACTGCAGCTGATCCTGAAGGGAGGATCAGCTTTGTGGTGGGTCTGGACTGGGTTTAGATTAGATTTGAAGACAAGGTAAGCATAGAAAGAGACGCATGATACCAATGTGTGTGAGAGAGAGAGACAGATGCACACTGAGTGAAGTGGGCGAGAGACATAGAGTGATGACGTAGAGAGGGAGGGAGGCGTGGTGCTGAAAGAACAGCTCCTCTGGTTTTTCTGCTGCGAGCTGAACGAATCATCCTTTTCTCCTCCGTTCTGCTGAAACCCTCACGGCCCTTCAGTCCTGATCCGTCCCACAGTTAGAGGGTTTTCATTTAAGTTAAAAGACCTCAAACAATCCCGTCTATCTCCGAAGCTCCTAATATCTGTTCTTATTATGTTAAAGGCCTCCGATACCATGAAATGCAGCCTTAAAGAGTCAATTAACACTAAACCCATTCAGTTTGAGTTAGAGGATTACATGTAGTGCCACTCTCTGCTACACTGTCGGCACGATTTCACAGCTTTCATTAAATTACATGAAAAATCTGAGACACACACACACACACACACACACACACACACACAGTGAGCAGTGTGAACATTATGGAAAGATTACAGCCACGTGAGAGTGGCTGTAGTAAAAAATACAATAGTAGTGTAAATTCAGTGTTGTAGTCACACCTGTGTTGCCTCTGCTGCACCCTCACAAAGCTAATGCTAGGCTAACAGGAGCCGGAACAGACGTTAAAACGCTTCCGTGACCTCCTGATGTCGTATCTAGGCAGTAAAACCAGCAGAGAAACGGCCGCACAGGTCGATGATGCAGCAGCTTATTTTACAACACATATCTAGGTTGTTTTTTTCTGCCAGTGGGAGGAGAAGTCAGGGGACGTAGTGTAGAGTGACAAAGCCTGCGTAAGGTGGGTGAGGCAAACTCAGGACTTTCTGTCAAGAGGCCGAGGTTCGAGTCCCGTGTGGGTGACAGTTTAAATAACGTTTTGTAGATGACTTACATCACTATGTAAGGTACCTATTTTAACCCAAACCACCGTCCTTTCCTAAACCTTACCAAGTGGTTTTGTTGCCTAAACTGCCACCGTGTCACAACATGTCACAGCGGTACCTGAGGTCCAGTACGCCTGTCACTGGTCTGGGATCTGCCAACGCTCGTACATGTCGTTTTAGAGAACAGTCGTGTCATTTTGATTTATTTGAATTGACGATGGACCAGTTTTGTTGTTAAGGTATAAGCATGTGCAGTTGCTCTTTAAGTCCTGAATTGATTTAATTCCTGTAGTAGCCTTGGTGCCGGGTTGATTTCAGCCTCTAAGACAAGGAAACGGTTCGTTACTCGTCTTTCGTGCGTTTCATTGGCCACACAGTTCACTGTAACTCACTGTAGACGCGTCTTCAGAGCTGTGGTGTTCAACCAAATAAAGTCCAGACCCCGTCCGCTCAGGTTTTCATTTATTTCTGAGTCTGAGCTTAGTAACTTTTGTAAGCTTTTCAAAGCTCTGGCTTTCAGGCCGGGCTAACTCTCACCGGATGAAAGCTGATTTTGAAAAGAATTTAATGGCCATGGAGGTCCAGGATTTACTGGTCGCCGAGCTCAGGATGTTTTTAATAACAGACTTTGAAAGGTTGTTTGTCACTGGGAGCTGAAAGTGCTTCTTCTAGCCCACATCTTTCACACAGCATGAAGATGCTGTTTGTTTGTTTTGTTGTTGTTTGTAGCGGCCAGTAAAAAAACTGGGTAAACTGTGACCTTAAGTCGTCTGAGAATAAAAGAAAATGCAGTTTATTTTCAGAGGGTGTGCACGGCGGCCTGGACTGTCCTGATTTCAAACTTAAATAAAAAGCATGAATTGAGTGAGACACTCTAATGTCTTCGATCACCCAGGAAGCTCGTCTGATATTTTCTGTTTTAATGCTGTATGTTGCAGAACATGTTTCTGCTGGGGGTAAGTGGGTCAGACTGTAGAGAATGAAATGGGAGGGTAATTATTTCCCCCTGTGAGAGAAAAGTCATCTGTTCCACAGCTGTTTTCACTTCATTACACCCCTGATGTTCCTAAATGGCCTAGTTGGCACCGGAGTCGCACCACAAACACATTCAGGCTTCACTCTCTGGACAGCTGCCCCCCCCAAAGGATCATGGGTCAGGTCAGAGCCAGAAAAAGCCCTTTACAGTGTATGTAGGGCAGTGGGGTGGCAGTAAATGGGGTGTACCAATATAGACTACAAACTGATGAATGGGAAGTTTCTTTTTCCATCCTCTCTCGCGATCAAACACGCCATCAGGAGATTCGTCCAACGCACCGTTTCAAACCTGCCGGACCTGAGGACCTTTAACGTGAATGACGGCAGACTGGCTTTACCTTCAGGCCTTCGTCAAACGTTAGCTGGTCCCGGCAGCTCAGATGTTAAGATGCGCTGCTGCTCTTTGTGTTGATTTAAAGGCGTCGACCTGCTCCGGTAAACTGCAAAGGCCTTTTGTGTCTTTTGTCCTGACGATTTAAAGACAAACACGTTAGCAGCAGCTCATCACCTGCTGCCTCATCAAGTTCCTTCCTTCTCTCTTTCTATCTGTTTGTCTTTTCTTTTCCCCACCTTTCACTCCACGTTTTGGACTCCTCCCTTTTGTTAGCCATAATTTGTAGCGAGCCTGACCCCGCTGGGTCACTGCCGCCTTTTTACAGATAGAGGTGTTGTTGTTTTTAATTGGGGCACTGCTGCTGCTCGCCGTCCGTATGTGCAGATAATTAGACGGGGAGGTGGGTTTGCTCGCTTTCAAAAGATAAATCACGGTTGGATGTGTTTTCTTTTTTACGTGCTGGTAATGGGAGTTAATGGGCGGGAAGCAGGCTGCAGCCCATTAGCTGCACACACTGTTATGACTCTACCATATGTGACAATATTAATGTTGATAAAGGGCTTCCAGTGCTTATTGCAGGGGGAAAAAAGCAAACGCATGTAGACTCAGTTCAGCGCGACACATGATTAGAAAGTAAAACTCAGCTGCAGACAAAAGGATCTTTCACAGTCAACTAACAGTTTCTAAGTTTGCTGAGCCTTGTTACCATCAGGGAGTGAAAACACAAGACGTGTGGAGCTCGACTACATAATGCTGCTGAACTACTGGTTAACGAGAATCAAAACAGGTTTGATAATCACCGTAAAATGTTGTGCTTTCAGCTTCTCATCTGTGAACATCTGCTGCTTTTCTTTGTGAAATAAATGCAGGTTTAGGACGCTGATAAAATAAGACGCATGAAGGCGTCACGCCGGGACGTTTCCTCCTTCAGCTTCCTGTTTGATCTCATATTGCTGTGGGGGTTTGGGGAATGTTGGTCAGACAAAGCAAGACATTTTGAAGATGTCACCTTGTGCTCTGGGGAACTGCGATGAGCATTTTTTGGCATTTTATGACATTTCACGGACAAAGTAAATAACCTGTGAATGGAGGAAATAATTGGCAGATGACTTTAATGGTGCTTCTTATTATTTGTGTCTGTTTTGATCTGACGCGTCTCCCTCATCATCTTCTGAGTGCGTCTGATGAAACGGATCCTCTCAGACGTTAAAGTTCGGCTGCTGCGGTCAGGAACGCCTTAAAATAAATATCACATTAGACTGAACGTGCTTCGTCCTTTTCACCGCAAACCAGTCCGTTAACAGATTACCTGGGTGTTTGTCTCCTGCAGGAGTTCTGTTTTATCTTCTGGTGAGAAACCAGTATGTTTATTTCCAGACTCTCTCTCTTTACGTCAGACCTGCATGAGTCACGGCGTTCTGTTCACTCACAAGTTATTTTGGCTTAGCCTGAAGAAGCGTCTGCAGAAAATGAGACTGATAGGAATGTAACCGGCCTTTTCCGTCCAGTTTTTGGGTCCCGGGTAGGTTGAATAGGCATCAGAAGGAGTATTTAAACTGCATGACAAGAAGATTCCCCATTCAAACCAAAACAAATCCTGTTAGCCGGCGTAGCTGCAGCTGCAGGCAGGATAGCCACCCTGTCAGTGTGGAGTGGAAGCACTTTCTACCAGCCGCTTATACTGTTTAAAGAGCTAAATAGGAGGCTCGGGTCAAATATTCTTTACATAATTCTGCGTGAACTATCCGACAGGCAGGTATAACAACATGAATATTGAGTAGCACAGAGTTCAGCCCATTAAAATGAATCTGATGTGTTTAGTTCACTGACATTACATAAATATCTACCTGCTGGTTGGTGTTATGGCTCAGTTTATGTTCAGTCTGCGTCTTGGTGGGGGGGGGGGGCTCGTGAGTTTCCTCCCTCCGGCCTACACAGCATGCAGGTCAGGTGCAGCAGACACTGAAGGCGCCCTCAGACAATGGTGAAAGTTTATTGCGTGTCACACTGTGTGAGATGGTCTAATAAAATCTTTGGGGGCAATTTGTGTCAGACTGTACGACATCAATTTGTGGCTGTCAGAGCGTTGTGAATGTGAGGGGACTTGAAGCGCTGCTATGGAAACAGAAATAAATAACAACAATCTGAGAGCGGAGACGCGTCGTCGCACCGCTCTGATGTTAAACCGTGGACAAGCTTCGGACGCGTGGCTGACGGTTTTAATCACACGGAGGAGAGGAGGCGTCGGCCACTTCTGGTTGGCTGGTTTGTGGTTATGGGTCTTGGCAGCAGTCACATGGTGAGAATTCGGGCCTTTCATTTTTGGTTCTGTCAGGAACTTGCAGCAGGCCGTCGGTGGACGTGTCTCCCTGTGCGAGGTCCCGTCGTCTGCAGTCAGGTTGCAATGACAGAACTAATCACCGACTGGATTCTGTTCAGAGGCAGAATTTTTTTTTTTAAATGCATGATGTGACATGTATGTAGTGCACCGGTGTTGTAGGGAAGTGTCGTTTGGATGGTGGGCGAACAAGGTTCAGGACTTTAAAGACTGCAGAGACCGAAGTTCAGATCCTGAGTCCTGTCAGAGGTCACGTCTCAAGTCTCTCGTGGTTATTACGAATGTTGTATCACCTGCTGCGTTCAATCCAGGTTGCAGAGCACAACCATGTGATGTGCAATGCAATTACTGACGGCTTATTAAATACTGTAAGTCAAAACTCTCCCCAGACTCTTAAACCCAGTGTAACGTTATAACTAAATAAAACTGTATGTTTACATGATCAACAATAAACCTGTTTGCAGCCAGCGGGACGTAAATGATTGCGTTAATCGACCACCACAAGAGTCGTGTCTCTGATTTAGGCCACAGGTTAGGGAAATGTTAGGGTTCACTTCAATGTTTATACACTCAGAACTTTCCCTAAAATGAAAGTGCCGTGGGACAGTCCGTCCTCTGCAGAGAAACGGCCATACAAGTCGAAGATGCAGCTTATTACGACCCGTATTTAGGTTTCTCGTTAGGCCGCGACCTCTAGTGGCAGAAGAAGTCAGGTGACGTAGTATAGAGAGAGACAAGGTCCGTGGAAGGAGGAGGTGGGGTGGATGGATGAGTCAAGTAAACTAAGGAGACCGAGGTTCAAGTTTTGTTGATCCTTATTTGAACCCAAACCGCCATGTTTTCCTAAACTTAACAAAGCAGGTTTGTTGACTGAACCAGATCAAACCACAGGAGGACTTTGAAAGTCCAGTACACCTAACCGTTGTAAGTCTTTAAAACAAATTTGCTGTTGCAAATGATTTGCGTGTAAACGTATCTGTAGGAGACAGGGCTGCACAGCGAGGACCAGCACAGCAAAGATCCGGTCGGACCGTCTCCTCCGTCTGTCTGTGTTTGCCTGCTGTGTGATGGGCTGCTGACGGTTGTTTCCTTGCTGGGAGAGGCTGCAGCTCCTAAACAGGGGTCCACAGTCATGGATGATTGACTAGATGACAGACTGATTGGATTTATCTGACACTGTGGAACGCCTTGATGTGGACGTTCCTTCCAGACAAATCTGCTAACTCTATTTCACGCAGTGTCTAACCACAGCGCTGACTGTGAGCAAGGGCTTTGCCACTTTCTGGGGCTTTATACTTTATTTTTGGATACCAACACAAACTCAGAACTCTTGGATGCACTTTTTTTTCCCTGTGCCCTATATCCGTGGAAGTGCTGATTCATTAAAACGACACACTTGCGTTGGTAGTAGATGCCCGCACCTCGTATCTCACTTTTTAATACGTTTCCAAACACGTCCAGTTGGGAGTGAAGCTGCACCACAGAAACACTGCAGGAAAAAAGATAAAACCGGACTCGGAAGGGAAGCAATCAGTAACATTTCTGAGGTCATGATGCACTTCAAAACAATTTGGGCAGCTGTGATTGGCAAAAAATAAAACTAAAAAGAGGAAGCTCCTGTTTCCAGAGACTGTTTGATCTGAGCTCGCTTTTGTTGCCTGTTGCTGGGAGAACTGCCCTCCTGCATTACTGGGAAAAAAACTGCCATTAATGAATGTGAATGACTTACTTTCCAAAAACTCCTCTCCTGTGAAGCGACTTTCTGCGTTAAAAGTAGAAACCAATATTAATATTCCACATATCGCACTGTTTTGTTAATGAAGTCGCTGCAGGTCTGAGCAACAAAGCAGACATCATCCAATATCACAGCCCAACTCCTCCTTTATCATAACTGGCAAAGAGGCTGTTTGTGCAGCCAGAGTGGAGAAATGAATAATTAGAGGAACAGGATATCTGCAGACTCTAAAAATCATTGAATTTAGTTTCCTGAAAAATTCCTAAGAAGGTGTTAAAGAGTGTCCTACATTTCGTTTACAGAAACATTTCGTCCTTTCTGCTGTAAGTCAGGTCAAAGTTTACGTAATGCACATTTTAGAAAACAACCAATGTTGAACAAAGTCCTGTAAAAGTTGTGCAATTAAAAAACAACAACACACCAATCAAATAAAACATGCAACTATAAATAGGAACATTAAAACAACCCTCCCTCCCCTGCTTCCTGGTCTCTGTTCCTCTAAATGGGACCATAATTTACTAAATGAACATCATGCTGTGTTGAAGAAGACTTGAAACTAGCGACTGAGACCATAAACTCATCAGGAAAGTGTTTACTGGGGTAATTATTCAGCTGAGAAGGAGAAACATTTTACCATCATTTCTAACGGAACAAGGACTTCTGCGTTCACCTGACCGCAAGCTTCCCGCCTGATTGTGATGAACAACTGAAAAGACACGAACACCCTTTGTTTTCAGTCACGACTGTGGCTAAAAGGAAGAGGTTTGTCTAACTAAGGGGGCGGGAAGAGTGGATACAACGTGAGGAGATCTGAAACGTACGATGGAGCCGGTCCGTGTCATGCCTAAAGAAACAAAACAAGTAACGACACCATAAAATGGACTGGAAACCAGTGAGAGGCCAGTATCTGGGAGACACGGCCCCCCTTCCTGGTACCAGTAAACAATCTTAGCAGCCACAATCTGAAGAAGCTGCAGGCGTGATAACGACGAGTCACAACTTCATTGTACTACTCGATTTGGGATGATATAAGGGCGTTTTTAACAAACTCCATTAAGACAGGAACGATTTTAGTTTTGTAGGCAGCAGAAATGGTTATAAAAGCTGTTTCTACACCTGTAGTGTAGAAATGCGACGTGGGTGGAGCTGCAGGCGGCAAACACTGTCGCTACTGTAGCAGACTGCAGACGCAGCTGGTGAACATGGCGGAGCGTTTAGCAGCTGGAGAGCCAGATATTTCCCTCAGGAGCCGGTGGAGACCAAACACGGAGCTAACAGAGCAACCCATGTGGCAACGCATGGTCAAGACCCGTCGCGTCAGTTTGTAAGGCACCGGGGATCCTTTCAGCGCGCAAGGGGAAGCCCTGTAGCGTCAGTTTTGGACGGTAGGTTATGTAAATTGTGACGTTACTTAAATTATGTGTTAACTGACTTACAATCATTCATTTAGCTGATGCTTTTGTCCAAAGCGACTTACAATTGCTATACATGTCAGAGGTCGCAGGCCTCTGGAGCAACTAGGGGTTAAATGTCTTACTCAGGGACACAATGGTGGATGGGTCATAGTGGGGGGATTGAACCCGGGTCTCTCTCATACCAAAGGCAGGCGTCTTATCCACTGCGCCATCTCCATCCCAACATAGTTATTTAAACCCAAACCGTGATCTCGTCCTCACCCTGACCGCATACTTTTGGTGCCTAAACCTAACCAAACGGCGACGTTTCACAACATGCCATTTTAAGAAGGTGAGGTTTCGCAACATTCACGTTTTATTTTGAAAGTCTAACCGGACTTTGCATATTTATTGTTACTAACCGTTGCTAACTTGACCGCGGAGCCCTAAACGTTGAAAAATTACGCTAAAGGGTACTCGGGGCGTTAAAAAGCGAGTGAGAATGTGTTGAACAGAGAGAGAATACAGGACATTCATCCGGTAATAATTCTCTTTATGTGAACAACAATCTCAATATGGATCAAGTGTGACTGAGCGGGACATTTTCCAGTTTAAAATAAACTTCAGGTGGACAAACTCTGTAAGGGAGACGCACACAGTACATAAGCAAACATGTAGGTCGACACGGTGTATCTGGAATAAGCTGATATCAGTTGATCAGGTCCCGCCGGCACATTTATTGGTCTAACTCAAACAAACACGTCTCCACACGAGTGATCATGTTGCTCTGGATGTAAAAAGCACGGAACCCCTTTGCTAACGAGTTCAGCAGCTTAAAAGGTGACACAGTGTTGTGTTCAGAGAGCAAATATCAGCTGATGCAGGTTTAAATGAACCTAAATGATTTCCAATTGGAATTCAGCCAAACATTTTCTGCCTCTTTTTAACGTAATGAATCACATCATCGGGAGGAAGTGTTGTCACATGCTGCTGGGAAGCACCAAAATGTGATCTAGCCATAAATAACTGGAGCTGTATCGTCCCTACTGGTTTTCCACCACACCTTAATGCTGGAGTAATCGTTCTATGTGGGATTAAGACGGTTTTAAAAAGTCTTACATTTAAGTCCAGAGACCCCGAAGGAGGCGGCGGCAGCAGCCTCTCCCTCCTCTCTCCCCCATCGACTCTCAGTCCTCTTGCTGCCACCTTTACAGAGCTGCAGCCATCACATTCTATTAATCCAGCACCCAGGAGAGGCCGCTTACTCTCTCAGCTGCTTCTCTCCCAGTTCTGGGGCGTCTTTGTGCTGCTTCTCCGCCTGTCACAGCTGCTCGGGAAGCCTCTTTCTCCTCGCTGTCTCTGCTAAGTGTAAAAGAAAAGCTGTGGTAGTCTCAGTCGGCCCTCTGAGACGCTCGCAGCCACGTCGCAGGCCCATCTATTAGCGGCAGAAAAGCTCCCGTGGGCCCGGACACTCCGCTTCCCGTGTTAGCTGATGCAGTTTCAGATTAAAAAAGCCCCGTTTCACCTTGTTGATAGTGATTTTGCATCGATGCAGGTGCAGCCTCAGATCTGTTTAGTTCAGCAGTTCTGAGTGGTTTTTCATCCTTAGACTTAAATGGAGCAAATTAACTGTCACCAAAAGGACAGACTTCTTTAAACACAGGCTGGAGCTTAAAACTCACCGCTGTCTTCTTCAAACACACATCATCACGTTACCACTCGTGGATTTGGAGAATTCATTCCTTAAGATTGTTCTGAATAATAATGATAATCATAACCGGGGCGCTTTGTAAGCAGGAGTCCCCAAATTAGGAAATGAGCTGCCCCCCCCACCCTTTTAAATCCCATCTAAAATCTCACTTTGATTCCCGGGCCTTTAACCCAGCACGACAGCTGTGTGGTCTCTTGTTTGTGGACCATTTGTTTGTGTGGCGTCTGTCATTATGTGTTTTTTTTTTTTTTGTGCAGCACTTTGTAAACCCGGTTTTCAAAATGTGCATATTTACAGTAACTCACAAAACGAAGTACACCCCTCACATTTTTGTAAATATTTGATTATATCTTTTCTAGGGATGAAACTGAAATGAAAATTCTTGACCAAAGCCAAAACAAAAAATTGCATTAAAAAGTAGATAAAATTTTTTTCTATTTATTTTGTAACAGTGTAAATCTGCTGTCCCCTCAAAATAACACATCACACCGCCATTAATGTCTAAACCGCTGGCAACAAAAGTGAGGACACCCCTAAGTGAAAATGTCCACGTTGGGCCCAAAGTGTCAGTAATTTGTGTGGGCGTCATTATTTCCCAGCACTGCCTTAAACCTCTTGGGCCTGGAGTTCAGCAGAGCTTCACGGGTTGGAGTCCTCTTCCACTCCTCCATGACGACAAGCTGTGCGCTCGCTGCCTTACGTTGTAGAAAAATGTCATTTCTTCAGTGTTGTCGCATGAAAAGATAGAATCAAAATACTTTGGGAGACACTGGAAATAAAATGGATTGATTGGATAAACGTCGACCCCAATATGAGAAACATAAGGTAACTTTTTTTACTGCATGTGCTGCCTCACAGATTGTGTCACCAACATTCAATTCAAATTAGCTTTATTGGCATGAATGTGTAACAACAATATTGCCAAAGAATCATATATACTACATAAGAACAATCAACCCCATACATTTCATTAAACAAGTAATTAAAGCGTAAAGTAATTAAATCGTATGTGTGTTTGTGTTTAAAAAAAAAAAATAAATTAAATAAATAAATGAAACAGTAAGTGTGTGTGTGTGTGTGTGTGTGTGTTAAAAAAATAAAATATATATTAAAAAAAATAAAACAGTGAGTGTGTGTGTGTGTATTAAAAATATATTAAAAATGAAATAAATAAACAAAACGGGCGTGTGTTGGTTAAAAAATAAAAAAATAAAAATAAACAAAACCGTAACGTGTGTGTATATATTAATAGATATTATAATTGATAAAAAAAATTAAAAAATTAAAAAAAAGAAATCAGTATCAAACGTAAAAACAAAACAATTACTAAAGTATGAAACGATCAAAATAATAATTTGAAATTCTGTGGTTAATGGTTAATTAATAAAATAATCAGAAATGCTGCAGTATGTTTCCATAGGCTCTTTTAAATTACAGTACCGCAATACAAAACTCGACATGCTGACTGGAGGACAGCTACAGACAGAAATACAACCATCCACATCACACCTTCTGTCCTCCCCAACCCGCCTGGGAAATAATCTTTTTGATGTCTGATCCATCCTGGCAGTCTTCTCCAGATGTGTCCAGACATCCAGCACTCATCGTGTCCCAGCGGGACGTCTGATCATACGGCTGCTGCTCCTAAAACTTCCCACCTCCCCATGAGGACAAGATTTCCTCTGTCAGGCTGAGTGAGGAGTGAGGAAGAAGCTAAAAGGGAACGTGACTCCATCCTGTGAAACGCCACGTCGTCCTGTATTATCACAAAACCTCCTGCTTCACGTGCCCAACGCCTCAGTACCTGTGGAACTAATGACGTTCCCATCAGTGTCGGCTGGACTCTTCTGCTAGTTAGCATGCTAACACACTAAGCTAAGACATGGTAAACATTATACCTTCTAAACATCAGCATGTTAGCATTATGGGATTGTGTGTGTGCGTGTTGATAAATGCTTGTATAATTAAAAATTCTTAGGTTAAACTTTGAAATAATCAGGAGGGACACACTGTTTTCATTAAAGCCGCAGACACTTCCTGCACAGATCAGAGGATCTACAGTGCTTTGTGACGTTTCCACGGCTCATGTCAACACTAAAATATTATTTACTGAAGTGATTAAGTTAGAGGAGACTTGACCCAATCGGCATCTCTCAGGGACAAATGGTCAAACATTAATTTGGGCCATGATCACCATGGAGGTGATTTGTTGGGAAGGGTTCAGCTGCAGCACCAACGTGAAGGAAGTTGAACTTAACCAAAATATTCCCATTATAAAATGTATAAAAAACACATTTTGATGTTCGTAAACATAAGCATTTATGTTTTAATATATTTTTAGCAGTTGCGCTAACACAGTTCAGAGTTGATTCTATAGAAGGTAGCGTTAGCGCCACTCACGCCGATCCAGCAATGAAATGAAATGATAACAGCTGATTAATGCTGAAGGTGAAGCCATATGATACGTCTTTCTTTCTTATGATGTTTTAATGTTTGACACTCTGTCTGTCTGCACAAAGTGTAAACTTGGAGGATATATGTGGGCCGAACAGCCGAGGTAAAGGTCATCATCTCTTTTGTGACGAACCGTATTTGAAGGTAGGGCTGCGCGATTATGACCAAAAAATTTTATTCATGACTATCTAAACTGAGATCACGGTTATTTATCACAATTGTTCATTGGTTTATAGGTTACAAGACATTTTTGTTGCACTTTCAAATTAAAATGAACAGGCAACTGCTTTCACATCCATGATGTGCTTCATTTCTGCTAATGAATCTTTGGTCCTTAAAGTGCATCATCTCCTGGAAGCCGAACATAAATAACAGTTTGTTGATTTGGTCAGTGTTTGCTTTTTGTGCTTCTTCTATGGTTAAGTAGGCTATGCAGATAAAAGGTTCTTTTTTGTTCATTTTAATCAGGGTTTTTGTTGATTTATGATCGGAAGTACTCGCAGGGTATTTTATTTTGAAAATCGGTTTCTCTTTGCCGTTCTATTTTAGGAATTTTTAGGAAGCGCTTGATTTGATGTGCAGCAGAGTTTTCCACGAGCGGAGCACGCATTTTAAACGCCGATGTTCATTTAATTGTGTGAAGCTAAAACCGTAATCGGCATCAATATTCTATATTAATTGTGCAGCCCTATTTGAAAGTTTAACTTCCTGCACGTTCGGCTGATGTACTTTTTATTTATTGACCAGGGGATTCTCTGGCACAGTGAGGAAAACGTCCCGCCAACGTACAGCAGTAAAAAGCGGTGTTTTAATTTGATTTTTATGATTCTCAGTCAAAGATATAAAATAGTAGAGAGGTCACGAGGGCCCTACATGTGCTGGCGGACCAGACGACGCTTGTTCCTATGGATACCACTCAATGCTGTAACCATTTCATATTAATTACAGTGTGCCATATGTCTGCTTGATGAAGTGGCGTCTCAGAGGCACTTGTACGCATTAGTTTTATAGTAAAAACAACAGCGTGCAGTAATACTGTGTCCTCTGGTTTAATGAAGCAGAGGTACAACAACGGAGAAATATTCCTGCATTCAGAGTGAAAGCCTCTGCAGTGGGAAGAAGCGGATGTGCAGTAAAATGTCTGCTCTTAAATAAAAATGTACTTTATTTTGCATCACCTTTATTGATCCACTTCAATGTCAATTTACAGTAGATCCATTTTATTCCCGAGTAGCACCAACGGGAATCTTTCTCTCTCACACACCTGTGTGTTTGTATTTGTGTGTTTATGTGTGTGTGTGTGTTGGCAGACGACTGTATCTGTAGTAGCCTCTTATGTCGACAGTGGTAGCTCTTCTGCCAGCGCACATCAAGTGTCCTCTTAGCCTCAAGGATTTCAGGACACGTGCAGCGAGGCGAAGTCTGATCTCCCCTGGACTTCTGGGTAAAGATGGGGGGGTTTTTAGAGGGGGAGGAAGGATTGATGTCCTTCCAGCTCAGTCAGTCAGCAAGTCAGGGACGGCTTAGAGAGACTCTGATGCTGCTGCAGAGGAGAGTCCGGCCCGTCACTGCATGCACTGCACGTCTGACCTGCCGCTCCGCCGCTGGGAACTGGCTTTGGCTGGAAAACTCGCATCTATTTTGGACTTCAGCTGAGAAGCACCTGACTGTCAGACACCTGGATGCCCTCTGCTCCTGTAGATGTCACTAGTTTTTGTCTTTGAATGTGACTCTGCCCTGTTTCCTGTCACCGAGCTGTCGGCAGCAGCGCAGAAAAGCGGTAATAAATCAGAATCAGATCCATAACGAGCTGTGGCTTTGATGAACACGTCTGTCAGCCATTTGACCTGCTTGTGAGTGAGAATCTGCACAATCATCTGCGCGTCTGTGATAAAACCACCAGCACACAATAGGATTCACAGTCAATAAAAACGTCTCTATCAGTGCTCTTTGAGAAAAAGACATCTGTTCTCTAAAACCACGTAAACACGAAGGCCGTTTCCCAACACGTATGAACGGCGACACTCGTTCTTTGGTTCTATTTTAACTCGCAGCAGCGCTTCCTCGCCCTCCCACTCTCAATCTGCCTGTGACTTCGCCTTAGCTGTCACTGTTGTCACCACTTCCAAACACTGCATACAGACTGCAGCCTGCATACAAATGTTACATGTGTACGCTTCGTGCCTTCCTCCCCCGCGAGAGAAATGAAATAAAACCATTTAAAACAAGCAGTGAGGGGTGTGCCAGAGCTCTGAACTGTGTGTGTGAGTGCTTGATGCCCAACAGGTGGTGAGGAGGGCCCAACTCTCACATGACGGATATGATGAGGTAGAAATGATGGCAGCTGAGCCCCGCATCACTGTAGGCAGACAAAGCAGCCGTGTAATTATTGTGGGTGCATATTGATGTAGTTGTGCCTGGCATGATTGCAGCTGAGGAGACGATAAACAGTTCTGAGTGTGGAATTAACCTGTGTCAACACGGTGGTATTATAGTCTTTAAATCCACGTTATTTTGAAGTGCATTTACAGAAAATGATATATCTATTCAGGAGCTTTCCTCCCGGTGGTAAACGTTTATAAAACATGAGCGCGGCCGTGCTCGCAGCTTTGAAGGCAGCTAAAAATGACTTGCAGCAAAGCAGCACACTGTCTAAGAATCACCTTCAATGGGCAGGTGTGTGCACACATACTTACATCGCTCCCTGTGCACACACACAGGACAAGCATAAACACACAGCAGTGTACAAAAGGCGGACACACGACCGTAATCAAAACGTTTTTGTGCAGGTGTTATGTACATGAGGTGGGTGGATATGAGATAAACTTCATATGAACAGCTACTGAACTGCTATGATGAATAATTAAGAATAAATCATAACATTTAAAAGAGGACATTGATTATTTGCTGGATCAAATGCAGATGCCGCCAGAGTTTTTATTATAAATGTCTGAATTACTGCTTATGCTGGTATTTTTATACAACTTCCAGGATTCACTTCATGCACAGTATTCATTAACCCTCAGTTTTTTTTGTCATCTGTGTTGGTTAATCTGGACGGGAGCTCTGTGGCCGACATGTTGATGACGTTGAACCTTTGCAGTAGGGTCTTGATTTAAAAATGTAAAATGCTGATGCATACGTATCATCTTCTAAACATAAACCAGCGCTGTGAGCGCGTCACGCGTGACGCACCCTCTCATGTCAGCGAGCCTCATCTACCAGGTCTCCAGGCTGACTCTGACCTCAGGGCCCGAATTCATCAAGCGTCTCTGAATTACTGAAGAGTAAAAACAATTCTTGGCTCAAAGCTTAAAAGTTAGATATCAAGCATCAGAGTCCTAATGGAAGTGAAGCGTAGGACTAAATCTGAATTCACATTGAATGGTGAAATCCCTCAGAGGAGTTTACGTCTACAGACACTTGATGATTGAGAATTTTTAAGAGAATACATGATGTACAGAGGCTGCAGACACACTGGAAATGAAGGATAAAAAGTTGATCTTTATATATGAGGGTTGTTGTTGTCTTTGAAACGTGTGACTGTGTGTGAGGCTGAAAGTGCCAGAATTGTTTCCATGACAATTCGGCTTATTGATGGTTGTGATTTCGCTGGAATACAACTGAGTTACTAGGCAGCTCACACCCTCGCCCCAGACCCGAAGACACGTCATAGCTCAGACGTGTCATAGCTGGCTCAATAAGTACATCTCATTTAGCTCATTACACAAGTGGAACCCAGAATACACAAGAGATTCAACGAGAGAAGGCAGAGGTCGAGGTAGATCAATTAGATGATTACATGAAGCCAAATACAATTACAAGCAAAATACTGTTCAGTCCAGCATCTGTAACATGCACACACATTAAGATATTGAAATATAGATAACTTAAATCTGCGAAAAGATGAGATGGATCTCCAGGAAAGAGGGAGATTGTTCCAATCGCAAGTAGCTTTATAATGAAAAGACCCTGTCTAATTAACTGCACATCGTTAATTCAGAAACATCCTTCCTCTCCTGAAAGACTCGTGTCTCCGTCACAAGCCCTGCTGGCAGCTCCTGACCAGCTGAGAGGCCTCTGGAGCTTCTTAAAAACCTGGGAGAGTCAGAGAAATTTGCAGCTTTAAGAAATTTGATAACTTACTTTTATTCTTAAGTTTAAAAGTAGGAGTAAATTTCATGAATTCTCAGCACTTAAGACTAAAATGGCACTTTGAGAAGCTTGATAAATACGAGCCCTGATCTCTGCACTCTGAAACCTCAGTGAGTCGCTGTCTTGAAGAAAAGAGGTATTTGGTCATAAAGCGAAGTATTGGACAAATAAAAATGGTGACCTGATGATGTCGCTAGATGAAAAGTCAGAGGATCAGCAAAGTTGTTCCAGTTCATCCCCGAGGGGAACATGAAGGTCTGAATTTCACAATAATCCACCCGACAGCTGTTCAGATGTTTCAGTCAATGAATGTCTGAACTGGCAAATGAGCAAGTAGATTTTGAGAGATTTTAACACATACATGAAGGTCCGAATAACTTGATAATCCATCCAACGCACGAGGATCAGGAGAGTCGGGTTCATCATCGGGGGACCATGAATGTCTGTACAAAATCTCATTTCAGTCCATTTAATAGTTGTTGAGACAGCTGGACCAGAGCAGCATCTGTAGAGCCGAGCTGCTTCCATGCCTAAAAAAAAAAACCCAGCCCTCCGCTCTGGAAACACTGGCTACATAAATAGCTATAAAAGCAGCATAATGAACCCTGGATGAGGAGAATAAAGGAGTGAAATTATAATGACATCACTGTATAATGAGACGAAGAAGAAACACGGATGTACTGACTCACAGAAATAATGAAATCATTAATTAGAGCATGTAGCCAGGGTTCTGTCCCAGATGATTATTCTGCATCTGTTGGGACCAAAAAAAACAATGGCTTCTGTGGCGCCCCTCTTTATGCTCTGCTCTTTGTCTCACATGCAGATTCAGCCTCTGTAGTGGTCCCACCATCCTCACTGGGCGTTCGCTGAATCACTGCTGCACTGCTGGAGAGGAAATGTTTGTAATTCAGAAACAAATTATTCACTCCTCAGCTGTCAGCAGACAGAGAAAACGTGCAGTCCGCTGGCTGATGGAGAGACAGCGGCACCGGTTCTGCCTCACTGAGGGCGATGATGGAGGCCGTGTGCACGGCACGGCTCTGACAATGTGACCCTAAGTTGATGAGGAGTCGCAAAATAAACTGCAACCTTTCGTGCGGCTGTGGGAAGAGTTCACAGGGTTTCTTCAGTTCAGGAAGTCAACACACCATGAAGAAGTCAAAGTAGAGCAACTTTGTACCTTGGGCAAAAGAGCTTCAGTGAATCAGTCAAGCAATCTGAGCAGCGCTGACAGCCTGGGAGCTGAAATGTTGGCTGCTTTTATTCTTTCATTTGTGAACCCAAGCACTTTTTAGCCATGCTAGCAGCCATGCTAGCAGCAATGCTGCGTGTCTGCATGTTGGTTGGTCGGTTGCTCCACCACGTCCAGGTTGGATTATTTCAACATTTACTTGATGGATTACCGTTAAAGTGTGTACAGACATTCATGTTCCCCAGAAGATGAAGTCCACTGACTTTGGTGATCCTCTGAGTTTTCATCTAGCGCCACCATCAGGTCAACATGTTTGGTATATGACTAAACAATGCAGGACGGATGACATTCCCATAAGCCTCAGCCGTACGCTGCGTTTACTGCTAATTAGCTAATGTTAGCATGCTAACATGCTAAGCTAAGATAATGAACCGGATAAACATTGTACCTGCTGTTCGTCAGCATGTTAGGATTGTCACTGTGAGACAGTGTTGACATTAGCATTTACCTACTCCAGAGTCTCATAGTGTATGAAGTGTTGTCTGAAATCCAACATTGCTGTTGTGCACTTACCGGAAATGACAATCAGAATTTGTCTTCTTCTTCTTTGCAAATTGCAGGCAATGGACATAACCATGTTTGGACGAGGAGGTGGATCTAGCAAGCTTAGCTTAGCGAGATGCATCTGTAATTCAAGGTAACTGTGCTATTAGCTGGTCTGCTAATAGTGGATGGCAACAAACAGGCTCAAAACAAATTTACCCATCAAAAAAATGAGCAGCCGACTCCTGATAAGCTTTTTCAGCGGCGCTGGTTAAATGTACACAGAGCAGCGACTTGTCAATCAGCTTGGAGCCCCGCCCTAAAGCCTCCCCTGCTTCCTGGTCTCTGTTCCTCTAAACGGGACCATAATTTACTAAATGAACATCATGCTGTGTTGAAGAAGACTTGAAACTAGCGACTGAGACCATAAACTCATCAGGAAAGTGTTTACTGAGGGTAATTATTCAGCTGAGAAGGAGAAACATTTTCTTTCTGCAGCCGGTGGAGTCGCCCCCTGCTGGCCGCTGAACGCAGGTTTAAGGTTGTTCAGCATACAAATTGAGAGATTAGTCTTTTTTGCTTTGAGAGCATGAAAATGGTTCCAGGTTTCAAGATAACATGGACATGCTGATATAATTAATAATTTACACAGATACAAAATCAGAATTTCTCAGTACTACTTCTTTCTCTCCCACAAAAACACACATCTGCAACCTTTATCTGCTCTCTCTCCTCTCTTTTTTCCAACGAATGCACACTTCACATAACCTCACTTTGTCTAGTCTCTCTGCTTTCCGCTCATTAATGTCATAAACTGGGGCACTGGGACCGCTTGTCAGCCTGTCATCGCCTTTGTCTTCCTCGTTGGTGCCGTAACAAGGATCCGCCCGCAGAGGGAAGCTGCCAGAAATCGTTACAGCCTTCTGATCACTCGGCTCAATCCTCCAAGTATTAGCTGATGACGCACGACGACAGTAATGAATCGCTCGCTCCTCACTTTGTCTTTAAACATATGCACACGCTCACGCATTCCCTCTCAGACTGCGATCAATAGCGGCGTCCCTGCAGACTAACTCCATTCTCGCTCTGACATTGATCAAGTCGAAACCATTAATTTGTTTCAGCATTAATTCAGAAATAGAGAGAATAACGGGGCCGAGCGATGCGCCCAGCGGTGCGAAGGCCACGCGTCACGGCCGGCTGACGGCTCGCTTTGGGGAGAGATTATTACTTACATCTTTATTTCCATCTTTTTGTGTAAAGGTCACTTGTCCCGTAATTGAGATTCCTTCTCTCAGAGTAGAAATATTGCCTGTGGGGGTGATATGTGACTCATTGGCTTTTGATTGACAGTTTTCATCTAAATTTAACTCAAATCTTTACCGAACTTCCTGTAAAATCTGCGAAAGAAAATAAAATCCAGCCTTGGAACAGAGTCTGAAGAGCGTCTTTGGGTCACGTCATGTAAGGATGGTATTAAATAAAATATATTTATTCAGTATTTAAGTTTTTAGCCACCTTCAACTTGGACTATTTCCCATAAGCCCTACACAACACGGCACATTCCCACCTCTAGAGTCGGAGCATCTCCAAGGTCAACGTGACACGATGGACAGTTACTTATTTTATAGACCATGTTGCAAACCAAAAGTCCATTTCACAAACTGAATTGTGTTAAATCCTGTTTGCATGCAGGCTGTCACTAATCTGCCACAGAGCCCAGTGCAGCTAATCTGGTGGAGAAAGACATTAAAGGATAATAGCACTGTTTTTCAGTCCTCTTGGTTTCCCCCTTTCCTTTACACAGTGATGGAATGTAACTCAGTTACCCCGTTACTGTACCTTTCCAGGTACTTGTGCTTAAAGTATTTCCTTTTCATGCTACTTCATACCTCTACTGCACTACAGTTCAGAGGGAGATGTACATTTTACTTCACAACGTTTATTTCACAGCTTTTATTATTAGTTACTTTTCAGATCGGCAAGAACATATATAGCTTTTAAAATTAGCTCTACCTTTAGTAAAAATGCTGCTTACATGTTAATGAATCACTAATAATATTCCAGTCTATATGCATATAGTAGATACCGGCCTGATGTAGGAGACAGCCGGGGCAAATGAAACGTGAGACAAAAGTATCACAGCCATTTTTCTCAGAGCCCATAAAAGTCTGCTATGCCAAAATACCTCAGCATGTACAGAACGCAGTGGTCACACTGGAAGGTGTTTTCAATCACAAAGTAAGCTGTCATTTATTTTTATGACAAGTAGTCATCATGTGACAGATTAGTTAGTACTTTAACACATCCTGAAGTTTTTTAGTGTAGAAGCGGGTCGAGTTTGACAGTCAGGAGTCTCTGTCAGGACAATTCAAACACCTTTGTTTCGTCACTCCAAGTGACTGGTTGACTCGTCTTTTCTAATAAATTATGTTTAACTGTAAATCACTTGATATGATTCGAAGCAGGGATTTAAGGATAATCTTTTATTAATTAATTAGAAGATAAAGCACATAATGTGTTTGCAATTACGTATTAAGGACACTGTCAGACATAATTAAAAAGAACAAGAATACGTTAGGAGACGTTTAAAATAGTTTAGAATCAAAATACTCGAAGTTCTTCAGAACAGAACCTGAGTGAGGATGGTGTATATGTTTCCCCACAAGCAATGCCGTTAGATTACTGATGCCTGAATACACAAATCCCATCTGATCACTTTCAGGTTCTAATAAGAGGCAGGTTAACAGATTTGTCTTCAGTCTGGATATGAAACATCTCTCCAAAGCAGGCGTGTGCAGCTTTTGCCTTCCCTCAAAACTTGCAAATAGCCAGGATTATCTGTCGGCAGAACAACACAATACAATCGCCCAACTCTCTACAAATTATTGACTGCGTAAAAACTTGGCACAAGGCCTTCAACAATCCCACAAGCAGGGGCCCACGAGCCCAGGCAGTAAGCCACCAGACTTGGCCCAAATTGAATTAACCTGGAGGAAAATGGTTTGATTATATACTCATTAAATCTGAATTTAATGAAGTAAGTGTAATCAATTTGTTTGACATTGATTTTCCTCCCATTCGAGGCCCCACCTGAGCCCTGAACTCCCCCGCATGCTGATTGACAATTGCATAACTCTCTAATCAACAGGCCAAAACGGCGCCGTGCTTCACCGTCTGCTGAATGAGTGGGAGAGAACAATGCGTTTGGAATTGGGCGTCGAAGAGTCAGACCACGCACTACACGTCTCTGCCAAATTCAAGGTTCACTTGCTGCTGTGTAACACCACCGTGGATCTGTGTTTTTTGTCCGTGCATGAGAGGGTGTTTTCTTGTACGTCCGACTGCGAGTTTCCGCATGCGCGCACACAAACACACAAAGGCACTTTGGGAAATGAGGAGGGATGAGAAGCACTGGAGCAAGAGGAAGTCACTGTATAAACATGAGACGAGAGAGAGAGAGAGAGAGACAGAAAGGGAACTGGGACTAGATTTTCCTGCACTTTTCTCCCAGACACAAACACACATCTGTTCGGTAGTACTGTGTGTGCTGTGGCACAAAGCCCTGTGAGTGAAAGTGGAGCAGAAGAACCACTTGATTTGCACATATGATGTAGAGACAGCTGATTTATCTCAGCTCTGCATTCATTGTATCATCTGCGCGTTCCTAAACAAGCTGAAAAACAATCCCTGCGATGCAAAGTCACGTTCCCATCTGTAGGTTCATCTGGTCCAGGACGCGGGAGACAAATAATCTGTTCTTGCTTTTTACAGCACATTCTCACTCCTTAAGTCGTCACACATGGACGCATGGTCAAGACCCCCAGGTGTCAGGTTTTTTGGTGTCTGTATTAGCGTTGGGAATCCCTTTAGCGTCAAAGTTCAGTGCACTGGGGGAAGCATTTTGGCGTCATTGCTGAGCACTAAAAGTAGGTGTGGTGTGTGTGTGTGTGTATATAAAAAGAGTAAAGAGGTGGTTGGGGTCGATGGGTGGTTCAGAAACCGGAGTTTCGTGAAGGAGGCCGGTTAACATTGAATGTTTTTTGGTTAAGTGATGTACTTATTTTAAAAGAGACCTATTATTCTGCTTTTCCAGTTCTATATATTGTAGTTCTATGAGTCCTGTATAGAAACTGCATGATTCAAAGTTCAAAAAAAAAATTTTTCTGTCTTACACTGGCTCTTCATGTAGGCTTTCATTTCAGCCTCTGTCTGAAACAAGCTGTAGATGCTCCTGTCTCCTTAAGGCCCCCCCTCTCAAAGCTCACTGTCTTATGATTGGCCAAGACCTGAAGCATGTTACCAGGCTGTTGTTGTTGCTGGGCGGAACAGGCAGACTGAGCGTTGATGTGCCGTTGCTGTGGAAACAAATGACCATATATGACCAACCTCTGCTCTGTCTGTCTCCTGGTGTCCTATTACGGAGCCGTTAGAAGCCGGTAGAAAAAGCTGTTTACAACAGAGCGTTCAGAACAGGAGGAAACCTGAGGTTTCTGCTCACAGGGATTCCTTTTAAATACTTTAACCTCATTATTAGAAGCTTTGGCCATGTTTAACATGAAAATCCAACATAACATTTTAGTTGAGTCATAAAACGTGGAAAAGCATAATAGGTCTCGATTAACCCAAACCATGATCTTTTCCTAAATCTAACCAAGTAGTTTTGGTGCCTAAACCTGACCATATTGTGCCGTTTCACAACGTTAAACTCTACTTTTATTAACCCAAAGGTGCATATTTATTCTTGCTAACTTGACCGCAGAGCCCTACGCGTGCAAAAACAAGAGTGCGTTCTCATCTCAGCGCGTCATTACCGGCGCTTTCAGACAGCGTAATTATTTGACCCTACCCAATCAGGTAGGATCAGCTGGTCAACATGCTTAAACTCAGTGACTTAGGTTTATGGTAACTCAATGGGGCTTCGGGGGGCTGTCAACACCTTTAACACGAATGTTCGAAGCTATTACAGTCCTGCGACAGCCACATATAGCCTAAATTATAGCCTAACTCTGTATACTCAAAAAGTGAGTGATGTATTGATGCGCCGTTAATCCAGCTTTAATCTCATCCATCTGTCAGAATTTATGCATGTGGTTGAGTAGCTGTCTAACAATACTTGATAGTTATAAAAGCACAATCGTAATTCTTGGTTTCAAACATGCAGCATTGCTGTGTGGTTCACTTTAGACAGCTCAACATATAAAAGGCTTTGTAATCTTTAAAGAAAAACGAAACAATCAACAAAAAGTGGTTAGTTAAAATAATAAGACTGGATTTAAATTCATTCATTAATAATTTGTGGTCCCAGTCTCTTCTTGTTGCTAAAACCGGAACATCACCCATTCATCTATAAGTTACTATAAACACAGTTAAATATTCACCACTATCCTTTTTAATCTGCTCTCCACTTCATGAAATCATGAAAACATGCGAGTGAGACAGTTGATAAGCTTGATGTAGCCTTTGGCGGTGAATTGCTAAAAAAAAGCATTAATAGTATTAATGGTCTGTACAGTACATGTAGTCTAAAAACTCTACACGTATTTGTACTGTAAATGAAGCAGTCTTTTCTTTTTGATGAGCAGAAGTGAATAATTCACTTTCAAATCTAGGAGGAGAATATTTTTGCCTGAAGGTCGACATTTAAAATCTCCAGTCTGTTAAAGAGCTTCTTTCAACCGAGGACGTCCAGTAAATGACCTGCACAAATCAATTCCTTTGTATTAACACAGGTGTGACATTTTCAAGGCGTGGACGTCTTATTTTGGAACTAAAGGTTATGTGGGTGGAACTGAAGAGGCCCACCGCTGGGAACAGTGTGCTCATCATTACTGTAAAAGCTGCTCATAAATCCACCGCGCAGGGTCAGGGTTTGGCGTACCATGAAATTTGAGGAATGGACTTAAAGGAATGGGAACTGTTGAACTTTGTGTGTTCTTCTTTTTAGGGCGGGATATCCTTATTAATTATTTCTCTTTCTGTCATTTGCTAGGCAGTTCTGCAGTCTGATTCATTAAGAGTGGACTGGATAGCTTCACAGCACAGAACAGGAAGTAGCTGGATAGTCTGGATAAATACTTGCATTTTCTTTTTAGGTTAACTTGGTTACGAAACATCTCAAAGTCCTGCAGAGCCACCAGCAGGTCAACGTCTTCACCCGTGAAATATCTCAACATCTACTAGATGCATTGGCACATTTCGACTCATGTTCCTACTAGAGGGGTGGGGGGGGAATCAATACAGCATAGTATCGCGATATTTTCCGTGGCAATATTGTATCGATAGATGGAGGTCAAGTATCGATCTTTTATTATATGAATTGTACCTGTGAATTTTACTTTTTGGTACTAAAATAATAAAATCAGTTGTTTTTTCAGTCCACGAGAAAAAGAGTTTTCCCTTGGGGACACAATTTGAAGATGGAAAAAAGGTAATAAATGGCCATATATCACAATATGTTTAAAAATGCAATGATTTTGTATCGTGATAATATCGTATCGTGATAATATCGTATCGTGATAATATCGTATCGTGGGTCCTCTGGTGATTCTGCTCCTACCGACTTTGGTGAACCTCTTGCGACACAAACAGGTTCACACTTGTGGTTCTGACTGAAGCGTCTCAGCAGCTGTTGGATGGACTGTGATGAAATGTGGTTCAGACCTTCACGTTCCCCTCAGGATGAACTGTAAGAACTATGGCGATCTTCTGACTTTTGGTCTAGCGCCATCATCAGGCCAACATGTCGGTTTATGACCAAATACCTGCAGAACTAATGACGTTCCCATCATCCTCAGCTTGTTCACAGTTTTTGATGCTTGATTTGATTGTCATCTTTGATTCAAACTGTTAGTCTTTGTGCAACTAAAATGTTCTGATTTCCACTAACTACTGCTAATGGTAGCTGTCACTACCGAGCTACCTCAATTAACCGTGCAGCTAGCCGTGCAATTCAATTCAAATTAGCTTTATTGGCATGGATGTTTAACAATATTGCCAAAGCATCATACATCAACCCCATACGTTTAATTAAACAAGTAATTAAAGCGTAAAGTAATGAAAGTGTGCAGCTAGCTGTGCAGCTAACCGTCCCGTCAGCTGACTCTGCCTGGACTGGGAGCTTGGCGCTCCAGAGGTGTGTTGGTGTTTACACCTGTAACACTAGTATAGAAATGGAGTGTATTCAGTACGTGTTTAGTGGGCGGGGCCGTCTGCGGCACTGAAGGGCTGGGGAGGTCCAGATCCATTCAAAAAGTACATTTAGCTTTAAATAAATCTGTACATCTTTGTTCTGTGTCATTAACTTTCATCATGAATGCTATTAGCAATTTAGGATCATCTAATCTAGACACAATAAGTTTGTGTCTGACATCTTAGATTAGGTTTCCTCTCCAACAAGAAGGTACAGGATTAATAGACTCCCTCCAGTGAGCACAGTGCTTTCATGTTATTAATCTAAAGGTGCATTGCAGTATGCTAGTTGTGTATGCTGCACCGTTTACTGTGTGAATTCCCCTTTAGGGACAATTAAGTTTGGACTTATCTTGTCATCTTGTGTTTTCATTAAGTCTACTGGCTCGGCACCAGGTGGCCTTGTTAAAGAGCTCATAGTTACACTGTCTCTCTCAGATAATGTCTGTACCACTGCTAGCAAGTGAAAACAGAGTGGATGGAAATGGATGAAGAAGCGGTTGCAGGATAGAGACCTTTTTTTTTCATGGGACGGTCAGTGGTTAGAAGCCATCTGCTGGTTTTCTCTGTAGATCTGCAGGATCTGCGTAACTTCCTGTTTCACTGAGTCACTGCTTCATGTTTAGGGGTTGAGTCGGCCTCAGATCACACCATCCATATGAATCACCCTGTCAGAGGCCATGTCTGTAGATGGGTTTGTGTGAATCAGGTGGAAACAACAGTCATTCAGTCATGAAATCTGCTCCACGGGTCCCTGACCCTTTACGTGGATATGGGCCAACCCCAGCTGCCCCGAGGTGATGTCGACTTTCAGATTCATTACATAGAACACCTACTGCATGTTATTAACCTTAATAATAGACAGACACTGCTGGAAAGGCATTCCTGTCGTTGTGGGGTTTGCTTAGAGGAAACTGATGCAGCTGTCGCTATTAGAAATGAAAACCTTGTGATTTTAAGTTAAACCTTATCCAGAACTTCTTTCTTTAAATGATTTCAACCAATTTGAATGGTCAGTATCACAGAACAGTCCAATAAGGTGTGGGAGTCACTATGAAGCATCATTTGAAGACACTTGGTCACAGGAGCAGGTCGTGTGAGAAGGAGGCAAGATTATACGGTTTAGAAATCTTATTTAAAATGACGTGAACTTTAATTTAAAAAATACGCTTGTGTGTATGAAGGTGTAGAGAAGCCTTTTGTCGGTGTTTATGTCGTTCTTCATTTATTTTGCATGTTCAGAAATTCAGTTTTTCTTTTTGTTGCCTCAGGCCAACGTTGTTCGATCAGGGCTACTTTTAAAGGTTTTTTACCGACCGTGTGTTTGGATGTTATCACATATTATCACATGCAGTAGTTCACAATATGAGCTCTAAATATACCTGTATTTATTTATTAATTAAATTTAACTTACTTCACTTACGTTACTTATCCTCCTGGACCTGCCAAGTGGACGTAATTTCATGTTATTTGTTAACTGATATGCACCATTCATACTGAAGGGAAACGAATGATGTCTACAGATGATTCCAATATATTTTTCTCAGAGACGAGTCCCCAGAGACGCTCCTCTAGTGCACAGTAGACTCCTTTCACTTTAGCCGTGAAGGGGAAGAGGAGCGAGGAGAAAGTGGATAAAGGTCACCGAACACTGACAAGATCTGTGGGGAAAGGGTTGGAACCAGAACCACCGAGAGTCGATAAGAACCAAAATCCAAAAGTAGAATCGGAATCAGATTTAGACCCATGCTAATCAGAGCATAGGTTATAATAAAACAAACAAATGAAAGACAAACAAGACAAATAAACAATATAGAAATATATAGATAGCAGCTAAATTCTGTCTATAATATGTTTTAAGATATTGGATGTTTTTTAATATTCTGCCAATAGAAAAATATAGATTTTTAAGGTCAATATAAAACAAATGTCTGTTTGGAAGAAACTGCACACATTTTGCTTTATGAATATCATGTTTACTCAGAAGACATAACAGCTGAACCAGATCAGCAATTTCACAGTTTATAGATTCCACATACTTTCAGATGAAGAGGCCGAGATATTCTGAGATTCCCATATTAATAATACAATTTGGGACCAAAAGTCATATGAAAAAGTGCACTCGTAAAATAAAGGAGAAAACGAAGAGCATAAAGGGGAAACATCAGATCTGAACTTCATTGCGAGGATAATTTTTACCTGAATTTCCTTCACTTTATTCCTAATCAGGGTGTCTGCTTGGACAGCAGGCTGCCTCACACAGGAAGGAACTCGGTAATAAAGAACAGCTTTTTGAAGTTTCACAAATACCATTAAATGACACGACACGCTACATGATACAAACCTGTGCCTGTGCCAAATCCACTTGTGTGTCATTGTGTTTCAAGTGTTGTTTCCTATTTGCTTAATGGTTTCTTGCCATTTTTGAAAAATATAAAATTAATTCCGTAAAACTTCAATTAATAGCCGAGTCCCAAGTAGCCACCTCCTCCGTTTCCTGGCCTGAGTGGGAAACACGTTTTGACAAATAAACACAGCTCTCCCGGTTTCTGTAGAAGTTCTCTGGAGGTTTAAAACTTCTTAAACACTGCGGGGTCGCCCGCTATATCTGCTTCTAAGCTGTTTGATTGTTAAAACAAATGTTCAACGGAAACAACGAGCCCCAAAGTCTAATTCATATAGATTGACTGGTGTAACCTGCCTGGTACAAGAGATGAGAGACTCCCGTTACCTTTGGAGGCGCTCGTTGAGTCCCAGTGTGTCCGTTCTTTGATTATTTGTCTTCCTTTAGTCTGAAACAGCTTTCCATAAAAAGAAATCCAGGTTGTGAGTCCTGTCTGCTAACTTCTGCCACGCTTCGCTCATCCTGCACCCTGATGTTGTTGTTGTTGTTGTTGTTTTCGTACAAAATAAAAGCACGCAAGCCGTCTGTCGGAGCTACATTAAATGTAAGACGTGTATTTGATAGTTTGGGATCATTTTTATACAAGTAATCTGTTTGAAATAAACAAACTGTTTCTTAGTGGCCTATTTCAGATTTGTGCAAGAGGAATTAAAGGCCTGTCCATTCAGTGATTTTAGCAAATAAAAGCCGTAAATGTAGTAAAGTAGAAGTATAAAGTAACATAGAATACTGAATTTGTTTTCAGTACTTGAGTGAATGTAGTCAGTTAACTTCCACCACTGCATTTAATTTAATTAGAGACAGAGTCAGAGGATCAGTCGTCGTAACTGTCCTCCCTCATCGTCTGCAGCTCCGCCGCTGTTTTCCTCAGCTGACTCCGAGTCAATCTCATCAGAAACCCCCCCCCACACACACCCCCCCACGGGGAGGAGCTCACAGCACACAGAGCGAACACAAACTCCTGTGGGGGATACGCACACAGATATCTTAAGAGCCCACAGATGCTTTTATTTTGAAGGGTCCTTATCGGGCCTGTTGAACCAGCAGTGTTTTTCATTTGCGCTCCTCAAATTGACAGTAATCGCTGTGTTTACAGTTGAATATCTCGTCCGTGTGTTGTTCTGATGACAGGAAGTGAGATGTGTGTATGACTAAGCTGGAACCACACACACACACACACACACACACACACACACACACACACACGCACACATTCTTTCATTGACCGGAGTGTGTCGGCTCAACAGTGTTCACAGCAGCATCACTGAAAGTCGATATATTTGACTTTACATGATGATGAAGCTCAGCAGGATCAGCAGGACAAACACTCACAGGCTTTGTGTTGTGTTTGGGGTCCTGGAGACGTATTTTCCATTGTTTAAATTAATACTTCATTTAATACTTTAATGTCTTCACTTGATCAGAAGTGATTATAAATATGACTGACGACATGTTTCGGAGGTCGGCCACAGAAAAAGACATGTGATTGTGGGCAGCCAGCATGACTCCTCCCAAATCGCAAAGAAGTCGGGGATCTCTGAGTCTTAGCTGACCGCAAACAGCCAATCACGTGTCAGCAACTCAATGGATTTTGGCACGTAGACGTGGTCAAGACAATTAGTTGAAACTGAGCATCAGAACGGGGGAGAAAGGGGATCTGAGTGACTTTGTCGGTGCCAGACGGGCTTCTGGGTGTTTCACAAACTGCTGATCTACTGCGATTTTCACCACAACCATCTCTGGGGTTTACAGAGAACGGTCCGAAAAAGAGAAAATGTACAGTGAGCGGAGAAAAATGCCTCTCAAACCGGTTTCAGTCTCCAGATCCCAGACCAACAGAGCCCCTTTGGGATGTGGTGGAACGGGAGACTGTCATCATGGATCTGCAGCAGCTTTGTGACGCTATCGTGTCCAGATGGACCAAAGTCTCAGAGGAATGTTTCCGACACCTAGTTGAAAGTGCGCCGCGAAGAATTAATGCGGTCCATCCCGGTGATAGCAAGGTGCACATAATTATGTATATAATTTGAACGTGAAATATTTAAAAGTCCTTTATGATCATTTGTTCATTTTTATTTCGTTTATTTTCTTTAAATGGTATTTATTTAAAAGGACAAAGTTCATATTAGTGAACATAGCTGCTTTTCAGCAATGTAACTATGCCAGATTTAGCTGTAAGTCTATTTGTAAGGTACAAAACAACAACACCACAATCAAACAAAGGAAATATACAACACAATATAAAGACACACATTTGGAGGCCAGTTTAAAGTGCTGTTTATGCAGTAAAGTGCTGCTTCTAGTGCGACCTTCACGGAATAAAAAAACATTTCAAGAAACAAAGCTGATTTTGAAAGTCTGAGCATTATGTTTACAGATCAGCCGAACACACAGCAGCTGCTCGGGGATGAGTCCTCGTGCTTCTGAGTTTTAGTCGCTCTGATTCTTCCTCTTGGATTCAAACATGTTCAGGGAAGTTTAACTTATTTCTAGATCTAGATTTTGGACTTTAGTAGTTTTGTATTGGAGAAAGTTTGCAGGTGTTCTGGAACTGATTTCTAAAAGCTGCTGATGGCGCTGACAGTAAATTGAGCATGCTGTTTGTTTTTTTGCAGCTAACTGTGTTTTTAATGGACGACAGCGTGTAGAAAGTCTGTCATTCGTAATCCACACAGTTTCTGTTGGACTGAAGGCAGTGGAGTTTAGCGAGCAGCAGTAATTGATCCACTTATAGGACTGCTGTCAGACTGGTGAACTCCCAACGATCGCTGCCACCGATGGTTCCCATCAGACGCTGGCTGATCAAATGCTGGAGGGCTTTTTTTCCCTCCTCACCTGGCTGCTGAGGTGCGCAGGGTCAGTAACACCTGAGAATATACAAAGCCTACCTGTCGTAACCTCTTCAGAATAGTCTATCAACTGGAAATTATCTGGGAGTGCAAAGGTCCGGATGAGATTTAAGACTCTTTCAGTTACACACAGTCACAAATCTGATTGCGCTTAATAACAGTTGGCAGCGAGCGAACAGCTTTCAATTCAATTCAATTCAAATTAGCTTTATGGGCATGAATATGTAACAACAATATTGCCAAAGCATCATACATATTACATAAGAACAAGCAACCCAATGCATTTCATTAAACGAGTAATTAAAACGTAAAGTAATTAAAGCGTATGTGTGTTTGTGTTAAATAAAAAAAAATATTAAAAATTAAAATAAAACATTAAGTTTGTGTGTTAAAAAATAAAATATATAAAAAATGAAAATAAAATAAAATAAATAAAACAGTAAGTTTGTGTGTGTGTGCGTTAAAAAATAAAATATATAAAAAATGAAAATAAAATAAATAAAAGAAACAGTAATGTGCGTGTGTGTATATATATTAATAGAGAAAAAAAATAGATAAAAATAATAATAAATTTAAAAAAATCAGTATCAAATGTAAAAACAAAACTATCAATATAAGCTGTGTCTTGCAGCTACAGCCTTTCAACATCTGGCTGAAATGCTTCTTCAAGCTTCTCTGGAGGTGGCGTCAGTCTGTCTCGAACGCGTGCTGAATGCAAAAAGATGGATAATGCATGACTCGTATCAGCGTACTCAACTTCACGAGCCACAGACCAGAGAAAGGTCAGAGGTCAGAGGTTCCTGTCTTGTCCTCGTGAGAGGCGACTTGTTGCAGGAAAAGGTCGGAGTAGGAGAGAGGAGTTTGTTGCGTTGGAGTAACTTCAGGAAATAAGATCTCGCCAGCAGCTCCTCTACGAACCCAACAGTGTCACTGAGACGGGCGCACTAACGTGAAAACAGGGCCCAGGTTTGAAAATACCGGAACTATCCTTTAAAGTCTTAATGGTGAAACTGAGGTGTTGCTGCAGGACAACTGGAAAACGGGAGACATTCACTTCGTGTTCGTCTCCTCAGTACAAACGGCTCTGATTAAACCTGCACAACACTGACTGAGTTTCAAATCATGTATTTTCTGCCGCTGTGCTGTTTCCTTTCACGACCTCTGCTGTACTAATCAAGCAGCCGAAATCACATTTTTTGGCTCAGTAGGTTGCAAATTAAAAAAAAAAAAAGACAGAATAAATCAATTGTGGTATTTCAGCGCTCAGGAGACAAACAGGCTTTAGATTGACGGGTTTTCCTGGATCTTGAAAATGCATTTGACACATTAAATCACAACATTCTCATTTTACTTTACGCTGTTTCACATCCTCCCTTTGTAACCAGCTGCAGGTTGATGTTAGTGACCATTACAACTCGTCTTTCTGAGGACAAACAGGGTTCTGTTGTTGGCCCACTTCTCTTTAGAGTCTAGGAGCAGGACTTCAGATTATGTGGATGAACAGCATATTTATTTGTCTGTCTCTTGTCTTTTACTTACTTAGCAGCATGGCGAGTTTGAAGACTCAAGTCTGACACTCAACATTAAGAAGTGTCAGATGTTAATAGAATAAATTGAACGATTAATGGAGAATATATTGCACAAGTTAACAAAATAAAACAGCTCGGTCTTATGTTGCAAAAACAAACTTAACTTACACACTTCAAAAACTAAAATCTTGTCAGATTAATTATCTTAATTGAAGGCAAAATATACTTTGACAAGATATTTCTTCTTACCAGGCGGCTTTTTATCAGAGAATTTCACTTGTTTCAAGTATTTTTGAGCTTAAGTAGCGAGTGAAATATTCTCGTTCTGTTGGCAGATAATTTTGCTTATTTTAGGTAATTTTCCTCCATTTTTAATGCTTTTTTTCTTGTTTTTGAGAGCTCAGTTTTTGCAGTGCATACAGCTCATTAAATAAAAGGATAAAATTGTGCAGAAGCATGGGGGCAGGGCGTGTAAAACCGCTGCTTTATCCACTTAACAACTGAAGTGATTTCAATTAGACGCCTCAACACGTGAATCCGGCCTTTATGCTGGTTTGTATTTGATGTGAAACCAGTGTAATGAGTGTGAGCTGCTGCTGTGCGGGCCAGCTGCAGCTGAACTGCACTGTTAATTTGGACGGGAGACGGTAACTTCTCCCAGAGGAGGGAAATTAACACCTCCGACGGTACAACAACTTTTCATCCAGCACCTCTCACAGCCTGATAATGAGCGGATAAACACCAGGGAGGACTGTTGGTTCAGCTGAGGCATGCGGTACAAAGGTGGCAGGAGGATCCGGAGGATTAGGAGGGAAGATAATTGAGTAACGCTCCCCCCGAACTCAGCCTCCGCCATCAGTGTGCCCCTGAGCGAGGCGTGCAGCCCAAAGAGACCTGCTCAGTGGTGAAAACTCGCTGCCATGTTAACTTCACACTCATATGATTCACCGTTTTAAAGCTAAAATCCTCGTGATTCGACCGATGCAAACCATTTCAAGATACGATCGCCACAGCGGGTCCAATCAGAGCTTCTGTCAGACCGAGCAGTACAAGCAAAATCGACGCGACTCACCTATGAAGCCTCAAAGTAACTTAATCCACCAATCGATTATATTCCAACACAAACAGTCTTATTATGTTGTCAAAGGTCCAGATGATCCAGTCCAGTAAAAACATTTAGTCCAAAACACATTATTCCATCAGTAAATCTTCAGGGACGGCTGCTGCATATCTGACTCCAAACGCTCGTATGTCATTATAACCGTAATAACTCCGATCTGAATGTAAACAACTACGATCGCTCGTATTCAAATTAGCCTCTGAACTCTGACCTTTTCAGTGACACCAAATCCGACCCAATAGGAGCTCACATGTCCGTTTCACAGCCTTCAGCAGCCAACGAGAGCCCGCGCCGTACGGAAGGGCCGGCCCCTGGTATTTCCTGGGGAGGCTGAGCCAATTGCAGCCAATTGCAGCCAATGACTGGCGCTTTGTGTCGGCAATAAAATTATGAAACTAACAATATCCAGCTTAAAGTAGGAACTTTATGATCTACCAGAGAAAAATAAACACGTCTGCGTCGAGCTGCCGGCTGTAAGGAGCGATACAGCCGCCTGACGCCAAGGGGCCGGGCTGTTTAAATACACTGAGACATACACTCAGAAAAACCTGTGTAGAATCGTCATTTTTCATGGTGTTGGTATGAAATTTAAACTTGGGCTAGGTCAGGCTTTATGCTGTGGCCCTACAGTGTTTTTCAGCTAATAAGTCCCAGCTGCAGTCGTCTGCACGCATTTGTTAGCAAACATTTTCAAGCTGAATTTAAAAAATATTAGTTTTAGCCTGTTTAAACTGATATTAATCAATTCCAGTAGCCATTACACTCATTCTGACTTTTGGGGTAGAAACTTCGGAGTGTTTTCTTTCAGAGAGGCCTAAAACCATGCAGATACTCCCAATGGTTCAAGAACTACTTTCAGTTTACACTGGATCTGCCTCGAAGAGGCTTTTTTGCATGAATTTTACAGGAATGTTAAGAGGTTAAAATCTGAGCTTCGTGGGCGTCTCTAACTAGCGTTACCGGCGGAGATACATAAATAAATACTAAGGGGGGGAAAAGAGAGAGAGATCATAGCTTATCAACATTTTCCTCACACAAACGCAAACGCACAAAGACACACACATCAGTCCACTACTCGCCCCAGATGTCTGTGCAACACAGTTTAAGTTTCTACAGCCTGAAAAATGCCAAATGCCAAGGAGACCGCGGTCCCGCCCTTTATGGCGTCATATTAGGGTGGTGTTATTTCACACACTGCTGCTGCCGGCACACAATAAAGCATATTATCATATGAGGCGCGCTGCACTAATTGGAGGATGCACTGTAAAGCCAATGATGCTAAACAAACAGGCAGCCGTCAATTCACTAAATGAAAATACGCTGCTAATAAAGTGAGTGTTGGCAAAACCGGTTGTCATTTTTATGTTGAGGTGGTGGGGGTGTTGTCAGCAACTGCTGACTGTAACTAATAAAAGTAACTTGTAAAGTAACTTAGTTACTTTTTCAAAGTAACTGTGGCAACACAGCATAGAACACATGAAGTCAGAGGAATGCAGTCACCTTATTACACAAACTTAGTTTATTGAACTATTTATTTTAGTTTTTGCTTAATGATGCTGTTTCACCAACAATAGTGTATTAATGATTATTGACAATTACATATTGACATTTAGGCTACCTCACCTCCGCTCTGTAGGGCCAAAGCCTGCAGGACTGAAGAATCAGGCAAAGACACAACAAGTGTGCAACGTGTTTCAGCGTCGTCAAGGTAACGGGATAAAGTGGCAAAGTGCTGTCCCGTTCCTGTTTAAAGCATTTTGAGCCCTTGTAGCCTCTCAAACTCAGTCACTTCCCAAGTGACGTCTGTAAAGTCTGTGAGGGTTCAGGGCTCAGTAAGGATCCCTCAGATCTGAACTTCCTGCATGAAGATCTGAAGCAGCAGAATCAGTCAAATCTTTTAAATCACTTCATCAAATGTACTAGCACATTTTTTCTTTTCCAACGCGTCTTCTGTTTCATTATATCATTGTTCCTGATTTTATTTTATTACAGTTGGCTATTTTATTCCATTTTATCTTTTAATTGTCAGTCTTTTATTTGCCTCATTGCCCCCTGACATGTTTGGATCCTTGTTCCGCCATGTAAAGCACTTAATGATATTATTTATTTATTGTACCAAATTTGCAAACTAGTCAACAAGTATCATAGTCAAACGTTTTTTCTATTCATGTTATGCAGCTAAACAAATTACAGCTAATTAAAAACATGAGTAAACTGATAGGCATCTCGTTTTTTGGCACAGCGAGCGTTCTCATGTGCAGAGAAACTAATTAAACAGCATAAAAAAAACATGCCGCATATTAAAGTCTGGTTGAAAACATGCTGAAAAGGCTCGTTGTTTAGATTCAGACTGACGTGTATTATCGCGCAGGAACAAACCCGCTCGGCTCACACACAGTAAGCCAATTACATGTGCCGCGATACCCACATTAATGCGTGTCCTGGCTTAGCCATGCCGTTAGTACAAATGAAGAGCTGTCTGATTAAAAGTTGCAGCGCTGTCTGCTGTGATGAGTATATGCAACTGGGTCAGAGAGGCTGCTGGAAGAAAGGAGGAGGAAGAGCAGAGCGAGGCAGAGGTTGATAAAGATGGAGGGAGAAAGAAGGTTTAGAAAGCAGAGCCGGTGTGATCGGCAGCACAGAAGCTGCTACGTGCTACAATCAGATGCTGCCTCATTTTGAGCTCAGGATGTCGCTCTGCTGCGTTCGACCTGTGTCTGTTTCCGCATGCGTTAAGGCTGCGTCTGTGTGCGTTTCCTGTAGCCTCGGGACACGGGCCTGCATTGCTAAAAATGCCGCTGAGAACGATGGCTGGAAAGCAAACAAAGATCGTGACGGAGAAGAGGGCAGGTAAAGACGAGCGGGACGAATGAAGAAAGAAAATGAGGCAGAGATGGTAGCTGTGAAGGTGGGATTAAGGGAGGATGGAAGAAAGGATGCGAGGACTGAGGGAAGAAAGAGTAGATACTCGGGAGCGTTGAGATTTATTTTGGTCGAGCTTCTACTTTTACTTTGGGTTCTAGAAAATGTTCAGATGCTTTAATGTTCAAAAAACCAGATTATTTTCCGCAAACTGTCCATTGCTGCAGTTCACCCTCCGTCAGAAAGGTCTGTTTTACACCTTTAGACAAAATATGTACTTGGATTGTAATTTCATGTAGTTCTTCTCCTTCGCTCTGACGTTACCTTCCTGAGACAGATGATGAATATTAATGGCAATAAAACTGTACCAGCAGGGAAGCTCAGATCAGCAGCTAAACTTATTATTACTTATGTATATTATTACTTATTAGGTAACAAGACTGTGTGCCTATCAAGTGACCAGTAATGAATACTTTCTGAATTTGCATTTTTAAGGAAGTGTTTTTTTTTAATATATTGCTTCCCCACTGTGCACACAAGTGTGTAATTTGTACTTTCACATGCAATTGAAAATGTTGCACCGTTTTACCACAAGCTGAAATTATGTCTGTCAGTACTACTTTGTGTTTGTTGTATTTTAACAAATTCAAAATTGGTAATATTTGCAGACTGCTGATCTAATTAAGCGAAGCAAGAGGAGCCTTGATCCCCTCCAGCCAACGCCTTTGTAAACTTCATGTATTATGTGGTTTATAATGGAGTGTGGTGCAGGAACAGGGAGGGTTACATTGTCCTGCTATCTGTCAGTGGTCGTACTTGATGTTCTTCATTTTCTTTGGTATGTTAATCCAGATGAGCAGCAGCAGTATGCAGTATGAGACATCATTCATCACTTGATGTGGCTGTTGTTTATTAATGAGCAAGTAACAATAGCATTAGCCAACTCCTGGAAGCCTCCTGAGGGGCAGGAACTAGCTTACACAGCACTGAATCCACGTGGCTGTGCGAGTCTTACTGGATCACTGTCCAAAAACACAACTGTATAACTTTGTTTTTTGTGAAACTTGATCAGATTTGGTGGAGAAAGTTTGTCCTCTGGCTGTTACGACTGCTAATGGTAGTTGCCGCTAGCTAATTAGCTCAGTTAGCCGTGCAGCTAGCTGTCCTGTTAGGTGACCGCCCGGACTGCACAACCTCCGGCTGTAGCTCAGCGATGGAGCGACCGCTGCTCGTTGTGTTGGACCGGAGGACTGCGAGCGGTGTGGTCGGTACGTGGTAAGTGATCCTTGATGTCATGAAGGGAGGGAAATTCAAACGGCTTGTTTGCACGCACACTTACCGAAAGACTCAGCAGGAGAAAAACAGAGAGGACGGTTTGTTCTGCTCAGACTCCGCGAGGACACGTTCAGGTTGAGAAGACTTTGCAAGTAAAGTTTGCATAATATGGGCTGATGGTGAGTCTCCCTGCATTCTGTCTCTCTGAGTTTTCCCATTAATGCAAATGCCCCCGTAACCTTTACAGCTGTGCAGCTGCTTACGAAGAAAAGCGTGGACTTCCTGAAGCGCTTGGGGAGACACAGAGTGACCTCTCTTTCCAATTAGCGAGTGAACAGGTAGGAGCTGCAAATCAAAAAGCCTGACGTACTTTAAAACAGATCGTTCAGCTGACGGCAGCTTAGCTTTTAGGATAATGACTATTATCAGCTGCATCATTTGGAGGGTGCTGAGTGTGTGTTTAGCCTTGTTCAGCGGAGAGGAAAGGAGGAAAACATTTCTCCTGAGTTTTCTTTGATGGCATAAATTACATTGATTATTGAACATATTGTTTCCAGGTGTTCTGCACATGTTTTAAAGTAGCATGATGTCTTTAGTGTCTCAGAGGGAGCCGCGTGAAGTCTGATCATTTGTCGGCTGAAGAGTTTAAAATGAAGAAGAATCTGAGCTCACAGACGTCTGCAGCTGCTGCAGGCTACATTAGCTGCCACTAGCATAACACAATCCATGGGGTAGTTGCATTGTGGGTAATGTAGGCGCTAGGTTTTGAGAAGGAAGACTGTGTAATAAACTACATCTCTGTTCTGCTGCATCAATCTTATTTTTGTTTTTGTCCCTGGTATAAAACCGCGTTGTTAGCGAGTCGTCACTCTGCACAGGAAAGCGAACAGAGGTTCATGATGGCAGACTCACCAGACTCATTTCCGGGTCGCCAGAGGAGCGAGAGGCAGCCTGTTGAGCTGCAGAGAGAGAGGACACCCAAACTTAGACAGGTTCGCTCTCTGTTGACCCTCCAAGATAAAAAGCGCCGTCCGTAAGTCAGAAAATAAAAGTTGTTTTAACAGTTTTTCTGTCTTGTGCAGAATTATATCTTTATTCTATGTCCATTATTTCATTTTTCCAGACAGCCAACGGAAAGACCTCAGTGGGCAGAGCGTCCAGAGGGATTATTGCACAACGAGAGCAAGCGGCTCTGCCTTTTTAGAGATAAACATGTGAGAAAGAGGAGAAGACGAGGAGGAGGAGGAAGGGCAGAAACCAACACTGAGATGGCAGGAGGAAAGAGGAGAGAAGAAGAAGTTTAAAATCGAGACAAAATGATCCACTCGTGGAACGCGGCCCCCTGATTTTATTACGCCATCAATTCTGTGTGTCGGTGCTTCCTGTTCGCTCTTCTCCTCCCTCGCCTCGCTCTGCCCCATCTGCACCCTCCGTCTCCACGCAATATTATCTTATTCTCTCTCTTCTTTTATTTATATATTTTCTGCGGTATTAAAGTGATTTATCTTCTGTGTTACATTTCTACAGTCGCAAATTAATTATAGATCACAGCCGTCATCACACGGCCCAGCTCCATGGAGATGGTGGACGTTTGTGCGTGTGTGTGTGTGTGTGTGTTTTCTATCATTGTCACATAGTTCTTTGCAGTGGAATCATCCAGAAAATCAGGTGCACCAATAACAAGTATATCATGTCAGAGAAGCAGCAGACCTCAGCCAGAGATGGAGCCCGGCTGAATCTGCATGAGCATGCAGAGGACTCATATTCAGGTCTGATCTTTGCACGGCGGTCTAAACTGTGAGGAATTAAAGAGTGTCAAATTTTTCCGAGGTTAAACCCAGACTTTTCTGTGCCTGTATCTGTTTGTTTGACAGGTCGGTGCATCCGGTGTATATATAGAGTTTGCAGAAGTTCTGGGCTGACACCTGGCATGATATTTAAAAATCATTTCACAACTTGCTTGTGGATTTTCCAGCAGCTCTCGGGAGCAACAACAACACACAGCCCGGGGCTGAGAGATGTCTTATTGTAAATAAAGCAAGCTTCTGAGCTTTTTATTAACTTCACCACAAATCAAAGGCTGCGTTCACTCTGCAGACCTTAATGTTCAGTTTCAATTTATTGCCCAGATCCGATTTTTCTGATTGACTGTTCACATTAGAATATAAATGGAGCCCATGTCAGACTCCAGAGTGAACTCGAAACTGACCCACGTATACGGACGCATGCAGCACGATGTAAACTCCATTTCGTGTTCACGCTTTTGTGCCCTTTTCATTACATTCATTACTGTTTCTGGCACCGTTCAGTTTATGAGTTCCCCAATTGGGGACTAATAAAGTTTTCTTTTGCTTTTTTTTTGCATTTTTTTCAAAAACGGATCCAGAAGAAAAGGCTGGTGGTACATTGCATCAACAGATCCCTCGTGCCTTCAGGGTCCCGGCGTAGACATGACAGGGACGTGGCATCAAAACTAAAAGAGAAGAAAAAGAAACGAGCATCATGTATAACTAATAACCTTCCCCGTGAGCAAGCAGGGAAGTCAGTCTGCAGAGTGAGGGCGTACAAGTGCACCACAGTCAGTGAAGGTTCTTGGTTAAGTTTGTTCTCCAAGATCTCGATCAATCTTGCGGCGCTCCCACCTTCCTCTCTACCTTTTAACCTGCCAAGCAAAGACTCGTAGGCTGCACTCTCAGCCATTACATTTGTCCACTCCTTCAAGTCCAGCTCTCTTCCAATGTCTCAAGATAATTCTGGAAGCAGAGATCAGACCGACCACAGATCACAGAAAAATACACCTTTTGAAACATTTGGTAGCTCTGTCTTCTAACAAACACAAGCAGGGGTCAGGGGGCCTTTTCTGTCCAACCCAAGCCAAACAAAGCCCCTCTCTGTCTCTGTTGTTTCCACCCACACCAGCAGCACGTGACGCAGACGAGAGCTCGCGACCAGCTGGGTTTGAGGTGGAAGAAAGGGAATTCGTGAGCGGATGATGATGACGAGGGGAAGGAGATGCACGCTGTTTGATGCTTTTTTTTTTGTGGAGCGTGTTTTTGTTCACGGTCTAGCACGGAGCAGCGACGACGGTCGCTCCAGACGGACGTCAGAGATGCATGACCTCCGAGCTGACCGTCCAGACTGAGGTCGCATTTCAAACAATCGGATCTACATCTGATATCTGAGTGATGCGGGCTGTTCACACTGTTATACACAAATACAGGTCTGAGTCACTTTGGGCTGCAGTCTGAAGGCAGCTTTCGTTAGAGAAGGGTTCAGAAGTTGTTCTGCTCGGGTCCAGCTCATAATCATTTTAGTATTGTATATGTTTTGGGGGGAAATCGCCATGCGTGGTTTCTAAACTTCAGCAGGCGTTAAAGCGGCTTGTTTTGAGAAAGTAGTCCGTCAATAATCTGCCCTTTTTCTGTCGCGGTCAGCGTTAAACCTCAGAGAGCGATACATCCTGTGGCTGCTTCACAATAAAATCCATCTTGTTTGTAAAGAGAGAGCGTTTTAATGTGAAGCAGGAGGAAATGTGATCTGCAACGGCTGCAGGAGAGAGTGGACCTTCAGACAGAGAGGCTGATATCAATTAGGTCAAATTAAAACAGTGCTGTATGGTTTCCTGCACTGCAAAAACTGAGCTCTCAAAAACAAGAAAAAAAGCATTAAAATTGGGGAAAAAATTATTCTGCCAACAGAACGAGAATATTTCACTTGGTACTTAAGGCCAAAAAAAACTTGAAACAAGTGAAATTAAGAAGAAGAAAAGAAGAAAAATTAACTAATGTTAGTAAGATTTTAGTTTTTGCAGTGTGTCAGTCCCTAACGATAAAATCTGCTATATAGAGAGGCAATTAGAGAATATAAATACAAATAAAATGCCGTTCGAAAAGCGGATTCTAGTTTGATTCCATGAAAATCTGAATGATGATAATTTACACATTTGGTTCATTTATGAATCGAACAATCCTTCGTATGAATTCCTCGGCGGGGCGACGCTCGGGTTCATGGGTCAGTCCAGACTTCCAACAGACGTCAGTGTTGATGCGACATATCAGCCGTGGAGCCGTTCAGACGAATCGTCCTTTTCACTAATGCGGCGGGAGGCGGCGAGCTGAGTGGTGCTTACCCAGCCCGGCATAAAGTAGGTAATTATACTGACATCTCATTGCCTCTGAATTTATGCTCCTGTAATGGCTCAGACACACTGAACCTGTGCCGCAGAGACTGGGCCCTCTTCACTCCAAAACTCAATGACTCAGAGTGTCACTTGGACCGTTGTATCGTGCTTTATTGTTATTTCACCGGTTAGTTTTCGTCACTTTAGGTCTAACTGTAATGATGTGCTGTTGGCTCACCTGCGCTTGATGAATGTGCTCTTTGTAACTGTGCGAGCGCACACTAAACGACTGAAATGTAAATGTGATTGCACTCACACATGCAGAGACAACAATTGGCCCCGTGGTTTGCATAAAACGCCTTCATCTGTGGGAGCGCACGGCACCCTCGCTGTTTGCAGGAGTAAATGTTCAGAGGCAATTTTGCACGTCAGTCAGCCAACTTCACTGTTTTACTCTTTTATTTCCAGACTGTAAAGAAGCCTAAAGGCCTAAAATGATCTGTAACCCAGAGTGTTCACTTTAACAAGCATGTGACCTGCTGAACCGGCCTGCAGGAAAACTCTGAGAGAAGCGTGTTCAGAGTCACTTTCACGGAAAACAAATAATATGGGCTAAATATACGCTAAGTTACCGGTTTATTAGGTACAATGGGAAGGTGTGTTCAGCCAAGGGCCTAACTTTCCTTTCAATAAATCCTACTTTTGTCTGACTACTTTTATAGTTTTGGGGTGTTTGTCAAACTAAAACCTCTCAGAAAGTTTTCCTCTGACTGTGGAGTGTAAAATGATGATGCACTGAGGTTGTACGTGGCTTAAAAAGAAGACAGTTCCCACGACTTAGCAGCAAATTGATGTATTATTTTGGACGCTGATGTTGGTGAAGCAGAGTGAATCTGCTGTCTGTGAGACTTTTAAATACTTTCTGGTGTCTTTCCTTCAGTCTGTATTTTCACATCATGTGTAAAGTTTCTAAATTAAACTTGGCGGGACATCAGATCTGTTAGTCATTTACCTTTTTTTAAATTATCATTTACTGTCCTCTGGTTTCTGATTTAAAATCTGTTGACCAGATCAGATGTAAGTCGTCCTTTTTCCAGTGACGAATGTTCGGTGAGAAGATTGAGCCAGTGTTGATTCATTTTTTATTTTATTTTATTTTTCCAGTTAAGAAGGACCTTATTTGCGAGTGTTAAGGATGTGAGTCAGCGATATTTGGATTGAAAACAAATCACCTAACAAAGTAATGGAGGGGCCGTCAGGGGCCAAGCATTAAGGACAGAGAGCTCAGGGCATCCGACCAAAAGAGATGAACACGTTATATATAATATATCCCTCGCCTCCACCTTTGAAACCAAGCCTGCGCTGGGGCTAGACGACTGTTTTCAAATCGAAATTGCGATTAGCTAATCGCGAAGATGACGATTAATTGTAGGTTAATTAATCATCTGACCCATTTTAAGCAGTTAGAAACGGTTTTGTTCGGCGTCAACTCACACCGAAGTGTTTCAGCAGCAGAGCGTCCAGCCTACTCGTCGCGTGTGTTAGCGTGTTGTTCATTTCTCATTTTGTGCTTCAACCCCCAAACTGAGCCCGCTTGGTTCCGCTCGCTGCTCGGCTAACGCTACATATCCGCATGGAGCATTTCAGAATAAGAGCAATTTAGCCTGTCTGATTTTGATGACTTGTTCAGATTTTGTTAATTTGTTCAGTTGTCCTTGTCATGTTGTTTTCGTGCTTCTATATGGTTTGAGTAGCCACGTAGTTAAATTGTTTCTTTCTGGTCTCTTGTAACTGTGTTTATTGTTGATGTACGATTGGGTTTCTGCACAGGGGGGGATTTATTTTGAAAATCGACCAGATTCTCTCTGCTGCATCCGCTGCTTCTGTCAGAAACAGACCGAATATTGAACTTCAGCAACATGTGGCAGAAGAATCTTCTCACTTCAGTTCTGACCAGTGGCTGAAGCCCAAAGCCGGTCACCCTCCCTTCCTTCCCTTCCTCCCTGTTCAGTCTAATCTGCTGCTGGAAGTCATGAGTCCATCCATCATGATCAACTGACTGATGTGAAGACAGAAACAGCCATGACGCTGAATACCGATATGTTTAATAGTGATTTTTATCTCTGATCTGATGAAATACAGTAAATCCAGTGACTGTGAAGCTCGTGATGTTCAGCTTTTGTTGTGTTGTGCTGGTGTGGTCGTGGTGTAAATGCCGGACGTGTAGCTGTCGGCGAATCGTGTGGCGTCCTCCTGCAGTGAGCTGGGCTGATTATTCGATCCTCACTTGAGGCTGTACACCAGGGGTCCTTAACTACTCTTGTTCAAGGGCCAGAGTTTTTCCAAGCAGACGCTTGTTCTTTATTAACATATTGTTGTTTAATATTTTTACTTTGACATAATTCTTATTTTTTGGCCTGTCAGTGTGAACAAACTGCTCCCGACCCCCACCACCTGTAGAAGTAAATGTTACATGTTGTGATAAACAACCGGTTTGATGCCATTGTGCAGTTGTGCCGTTATTGTGCACATGACACGAACGTAATAGTATTTGGCATCCCCAAATCAATCGAGGAATTATCAAAACATTTGGGCTCCTTGTGCACAACATGTGCCACCCTGTGCTAGAAACGGAGGCGTTATCTTTGACTGGACATGTGAAATTCGACAAACACATAAATCCCTTGTCACGGTAAAGTTTTTCATCCGAGGAATATCACAAAACTAAAATCCATTTTCTCCGTTGGAGATTGTCTCTCATGTCCTTATGTCCTCCCAAATTGATTTATTGCAAGTCCTGGTGCTCTGTCATCTGTCACTCGTCATTATCACGCCTGCAGCTTGTTCAGAATGCAGCTGCTAGATTGCTGACTGGAACCGTATCTCCCAGATACCGGCCTCTCTTCACTGGGTACCAGAAAAATATAGAATCAGTTTTATGCTGCTGTTACTTGTTTTTTTAAGGCTTTACATTGACTGGCTCCATTTTATATTCCTCATCTCCTAATGTTTTATTTAGGGCTGTCCCTGACTAAGGATTTACATCGTCTGTATATTAACTTATTGGGAGAAAACTCTTTGAGAAAACTTATTGGGAGTAATTCTATGTCCGGGGGATTCAATTAGAATTCAAAGAGTTAGAGAGAATTTCCCGAAGCATCAAACTGGAGGGATAATAAATACTCTAATAATAAATTCTAAATTTAAGTAACTTCATCAGATCGTCCCCACCGCCAAGTCTTTTAAGTCATGTTAAAACACATTTTTATTCTTTTTTGTTTAGAGTTGTTTAGTACGGAAGCCCTAAGCGGCCACCCATGCAAATATTCTTTTCACTTGATCTCTCGGGATAACAAACCAAAACTGAACACAAGGGTCAGCAGGTGCGTTTGTTTCCAATAATTGGAGAATAATTAGAAGTGTCACTGGTTAGTTCAGTTGGTGGAGCAACAGGCTTTGTGATCCAAGGATTGCGTGTTTGACTGCGGCTCTCAACGACTTTATTTTCTTTCTGTCTTTTGTGTGTTTTTTTGTTATGAAGAGATTCAGGTGAATCCAATCCAACCAATTTCCCTACGGCTATTTCAAAGGTTCCGAAATAGCCGGAAATATGGAATGTAACGTTTAAATGGATCCCCTGAATGAGAAGCGCAGAAAGTTCCTCTGCTTGGGAATGAAGGGGAAATGAAAAGCCCATAGGTTGATGGATGTGGACCAGTTGCTGTGATGCTCACAGACCATAACAGTCTCTTCGTAAGAACTTTGTTGAAGAGAATTATGAAAAAGATTTTTTTAAAAGTTGGTCTATTGGAAGATGGAACGAACGATCCTGCAACTATGAGTCCTGGACTCTACCACTGACAGTGAAAACCACTCTGAGACATTACCATCAAGAGATGTTCCTGCCACCTGTGTTAAACTACTGTTTTGTTATCTGGAGATCACAAGAAAGTTATCCTGTAATAACGAGAAAACAAAAATGAACAGATGGCCACTTAGGGCTTCCGTAGTGACAATTGTGCTTCTGTCTGTTTTTTCTATTTTTTGTTGTACGTCATAAATTGATTGGTCTGTTTTTTATCCTATGACATTTTCAAATGTGCTTTAACAGCAGATGTGCTTAAAACAACTTTTGTCAGGCAGTAATGGTTCTTTTTCTGTAATTATGTGAGCAGTCATGATCTGACTTTATGCTGCAACGGGACGAGTCTGCAAACTGCGAAAAGTGAGATGAGTCGGCTGCCTGGCTGCGCAGGTGGAGGTGTGCAGCCTGTCGCCTGCAGCTCACCCATCAGCTCACTGTGTTCGCTCCTGACTGTTTTGTTTCTCACTGAAATAATTCAGACTGATCTGCTTTCACGAAATGCTGAAAATGACAGTTGTTTTGTTTTATAGACACATTTTTGATGAACCATCTCAGTGACAAACACCCTGCATTTCCTGTGACTACTTCATAATAAAAATCAACTCATGTTTCACCAGTTAAATGCTTTTAATGTGAAGCTGCGGCAGCAGGAAATGTTCAGTTTGCATTAGCAGCAACTTAATACTGCAGTTTTTCCGGGGTTTGCCACAGATGCACAGTTCATAATACTGCAGATATATAAATATTGCAGTACTTTCATGAGTGGCCGCTCTGTGGACGGGTCGGGAAGCTTTGGTTTTGACATGAGAGTGGCATGAAATTTGGTCTGGCTGTCCAGACTGAGCGCACACTGACAAAATAAAATCTCTGGCCTGTATCTGATTTGGAAGTGGGCCAAATCCGAACTGGAACTGGATTCCATGTGACTTGTTGACACTGTTATAAACTAGTCTTCAACGTGTCTCATGCTGGATGAGAACTTGGCCTGTAGCTGCTCTGCGTATCGGGATGCTTTCGGTCTGGACTCACTGCTTTTAGGAGCCAGTTTTGACTTTTCCTTCTGCAGGTTCAGACGTGTGGTTGAAAAGTTAAATGTGTACAAAGACTGTTCTGTTCTAACTTTGTCCGTGTTGAGTCATTTCTCGTGTATTTTTAAACCTGTTTTTGGTTGACGGCCAGTTTCTAAACCACAAAGGCTCCGGGTTTGTCAAAAAGGTTTGAAAAGCACTTTGATGTAACCACAATATACGTACTTTACTCGCGTAGATTAAGGTTTAACATTGTCCTCGTTCCCCGCCACAAACACAGAGGCCTTCCTTTTCTCCTTCAAAACATTTAATGCTTTATGAAACAACTAGCATGAATGAACATTTTGCTTGTGTCAGGTACTTCACCTGAAACCTTTCACTGTGTTGGGACTCATAATAGTGAAATTGTGCTGTAGACAAGTTTGGCACCGAGTGAATGCTGGCGTTCGGTATCAGGAGCTCAATTATGCGGCGCTCTGACGGAAACTGAAAGGGTTCTGTCATCCTGTCAGCCCGAGTTTGACATCACCGCCTACATCTGTGCGGACCTCTTCAGAAGTGCCTGCGAACCTGAAAGGATAGTAATTTGCACGGGGATTCATCCTAACATAAAACTGTCTCTGTTGTTTTGTTAGACGTTGAACAAAAACAAGTTTGGTGTCAGAAATAAATATTTAATTTTGATGTATTACATCCACTTTGTGCGGTACTCCAGGGACGTGTACTTTGTTACTGTGAGTAGCTTCTTGTGCGGGTCTGTTCCTTCTCTGTAACAACCACACAAACGCACATGTCCTGTTTTTAAAGAGGTGTTGTTGTTGACAGTAATGAAGCTGCGGCAGCCAACATGATAACTCTTTTTAGGCAGATGACTATTAAGTAATGGGGTGTCACCAACCTAGCCTGCTATTAGTGTCTGTTTCCTGTCACAGATGTCCAGACAGACAGCGACAGTGAAAGGGAGAGGAGGAGGAAATGAAGGGTTGTGTGGAGGACGAGCGGAGGACAACAGAAGCAGTGATAGTGGTCGAAGTTTTTATTTTATGGAGGTTTGTATTGTAGTCACTCAAGTTACAGGCAAAAATACAAATTTGAACCAGACTAAGGCTGCGTATACTAATGTACTGCTACTACGCACTCTGTATTCTGCCTACTGCACACTTTGTATGTACTGCACACTTTGTATGTACTGCATACTCTGTATGTACTGCATACTCTGTATTCTGCCTACTGCACACTTTGTATGTACTGCATACTCTGTATGTACTGCATACTCTGTATGTACTGCATACTCTGTATTCTGCCTACTGCACACTTTGTATGTACTACACACTCTGTATGTACTGCATACTCTGTATGTACTGCATACTCTGTATGTACTGCATACTCTGTATTCTGCCTACTACACACTCTGTATGTACTACACACTCTGTATGTACTGCATACTCTGTATGTACTGCATACTCTGTATGTACTGCATACTCTGTATGTACTGCATACTCTGTATGTACTGCACACTCTGTATGTACTGCATACTCTGTATGTACTGCACACTCTGTATGTACTGCATACTCTGTATGTACTGCACACTCTGTATTCTGCCTACTGCACACTTTGTATGTACTACACACTCTGTATGTACTGCATACTCTGTATGTACTGCATACTCTGTATGTACTGCATACTCTGTATTCTGCCTACTACACACTCTGTATGTACTACACACTCTGTATGTACTGCATACTCTGTATGTACTGCATACTCTGTATGTACTGCACACTCTGTATGTACTGCACACTCTGTATGTACTGCACACTCTGTATGTACTGCACACTTTGTATGTACTACACACTCTGTATGTACTGCATACTCTGTATGTACTGCATACTCTGTATGTACTGCATACTCTGTATGTACTGCATACTCTGTATTCTGCCTACTGCACACTTTGTATGTACTGCATACTCTGTATGTACTGCATACTCTGTATGTACTGCCTACTTTACATTTGGTAAAAATGTACTTCTCAGCAAACGTACAAAACGGCTCACTGGGGTTCTTATGTTAAAATGCACATTGAGAAACCTGAACCTGGGCTGATGTTAGGCGTGAGTATTCGCACCGCTGGCCATGTGATTTAGCGTTTGTGCATGTAATGGTAGCTTTGTGTTTCAAAGAAACACTTTGGCTCTTCTGCATCAGGAGTTTTACAGACAGAAGCTCTGCTGTGGAAACGTGAGGAGGCACAGCGACGAGGAAGACATTTTGACTGGTTATTAGTGCTGGGGGTGTTTGTGGCAGAGCCGCTCTGGATTAGACATCCTCACACATCATGTTTCCTCACCTTTTAATTGGACTGTCACGACTCGGACCACCCGCCCTCAGGCGTGGGGGCTGTGATGTCCCCCCTGCTGGACGGCTGCCCGCCTGCGTTATCTGGCATCTCCTTCTAGTTTGACTCGGCAGAGAAGAGAAAAGCGTCACAGGGAAATAAAGAAGTTTCACATCTGCTTCTCGCCTCAGAGTCGAGGTGACAGACGCGAGAACTGCTTACTGTAAAGCTGCTACTCCTGATGGGACGTGTTAGATCAGGTCGCACAGTTCCACCTGAAAACATCTTACTCGCAGAGATCGTGATCTGGATCCAGGTCACATCTTATCTGCCCCGATCTGGTCTCAACACACAGTATCACATTTCAGGTGGACTAAAGTGGAACGATGATCATTTCCTTCATTAACCCTAACGACTACGATCAGCTCTGTAAGCCAACCCAGGGTTTCCCGATCCAGCCGTGAGCGCGTTCACATAAAAGAGGCGGTGCTAGCAAGCAGATGACCAATCGCAGACAGGGACAAGTTCGCTGGCATAAGTGTCATCTTTTAAAAACGAAGAGCCAACTGTAACACTACAGACATGCAGACAAGTTGCACGGCTGCAGCTGACACATGCATGGAGACGGAAAATGGCAGCCAGTGTGAATCTCTAAATGAACAGTAGCCAAGTCTATAACAGGCTAATGCGTCGGTTTGCCTATGATATGAAAATGCTCGTTTTTGCTGTAACCTGATTGGCGCAACGGTGCCGATGACATGTTGGTAGTTGGCTGTACACTCTGCCTTCAGCGTTCCAGCTCAGGCCTGACCTGCTCGTGTTCAGCAGCGGTGACTTTGCTTATTCAAACCGAGGAGGCTCGGGTCCTCCAAAAGTCTCTCAAAGGTCTTCTGACACCACAAAAACACTTTTAGTATATTTAATAAAAATTGTTGTAGCCTTGTTAATGCATACGAACAGTGGAAAAAAGGCTATGAATGTGCGGGAAATAAAGATGTTTAGCTTAATAGGTTTGTTTATTATCATCGATGGACTCATCTACTAAAATCCTTTTGAATTAGAATATTTTAAATGCTCATCAGTCACGGCAAATATCGATATGATTCATTTTGATTCATTCGATTAATTCATTATAAAACTGCAAACAAGTTACAAAACTTAATTAGATTAGATTTTTTTAATTGCTTGACAGCCCCATTTATTGTCTTATTATTATTAACAAAGTCAAACTTCAATTAAAATGTATCAGAGCATAAATTCAAAATAAATGACCTGTAGACACGCTGCTGGCGCTCTGGATGTCTTCATCTCTGTTTGCTGACACTCATCACAGAAAAGCTTGCCGACCCCCGGCCTATAAGATAACTACTAAACTGAAATAAATAGCCTGCGCTTCATATTAAATTTTATTTCCATATCCCTACAAAACTGCTCATAACATTCAGCATCACATAAGAAACCTATTTATTTTAGCGGCTGCGACAGGCTGTGTGAAACGGACTGGGAGCAAATAAAAAACACATTTCAAAGCAGTTAGTAGGCTGCTGTAGAAACATGTAGGCCACAATAACCTGAGGCTTTCAGTCAGTATCTGTAGGATGATTTCGCTTTAGCGCACTGTGCCCGTGCACTCGCTGCACATGAACACTTGTTTTGTGAGCGTGGCTTCGGTGGGAGAGGATGGGATGGTTTTGCTTGCGTCCTTTCTCTCTCGCCGTCTCTTGCAGGTTTCCCCGACTACTGTCGACCCTTTCAGCTTTAACATGACTTGGTTCTTAGAATAAGCTTTCTGTCTGTTTTTCCGTCACACGTGGCCACTTGTGGTCGTGCTGATAATAAATTCCCCGCTGAGCAGCGAGTTGTTACTAGGAGGTGAGGGCGGTGGTGAGTAAACTTAAAGATCTCCTCCTGACACGTTTTAAGTCACAAAATATAATATAATAATAATAACATATAATTTGTGTTTTATGTAACTTCTTGACATCTGAACTGTGAATATGTAAATACATATATGTAAATATGTAAACGGCTTCTTCCTTGGGATTCTGGGAGATTTTCACTCCCACCGTCACCTCATCTCAATCATTCGTACGTCTGTTTGAGGCTCATGACACAGTGCTCGGTGGAGAGCATGTGATTCTGTGTGTGTGGCTGAATGAATGGATATTCTGACCTGGTTTGGGTGTGTCGCCCGTCTCTTTCAGCAGCAGACTGCACTCCTTTTGTGAAACGTAACAAAAAGCAAGAGAACATAGTGTTTTTGTATTCAGCCCCCCTTCCGGTCTCCCTGCTTCTCTCTGTTAACCAGCGACTCGCAGAGTAAAGCTTCTTGTTTTGATGATTAGGAAATGCATGGCAGCAGAAAGCATCAATAAAATCCAGCTCTGTGCGGCGTTGCGTGGGAACGTACCAAGAGCACCGGACCTCACTCAGGTCTGCACATTAAATGACTCACCAAGAGTTCAAGTTTGGCCGCACGTCGATGCGGAAGATGTCGACTGACAGATATGAACTGACCAGTAACCACATGACAGGAACTTAAACACTGGAGCTTCAGCGTTAAAAGCTGGCTCTTAGTTGTTGATGACTTGAACTGCTTACTCGGAACAAATTGCCTCCCCAGGTAACTTTAATCAAACTTGATCCTGTCAGGAATATTTGAAGGAAACACTGACCCATTCTCTCCGCTGTGCTTTAGATAAAGGCCTCACAATAAATGTAAATATGGTGTTGTGTTCAGCTGCTGCATGATCGACCTACACAGTTTCTCTGGCCAGGACGGGCAGGGATTTCCGCTCGCTCTCCAGGTAAAGTTAACCTCTGCCAAAATAAAATGTCTCTATAAACTACAAAAAAATCGAGGCTTGGCACAAAATATACGGGGCCCTGAATAATTGGCCCGTAATGATGCAGCAGGTGCCACGTTGGTGCTCAGCAGACGTGCTGTTGGTTGCCGTTTCACAGGCCCGTTCTCATTCCCGGGGCGTGAAATACCTGCGCTTTGTCCGGTACCAGCACACATGGCAGCCTTTAGCGTCGTATTTCAACACTGAAGTAGGCCTAGTGTAAACAACAGAAACGTCTGTGTAAACGAGGTAAACTTTAACGCAGGAGCCTGCTGTTTGCTTCCCATGTCAAACAAAAAGTCAACATCGATTTCAAAAAAGTGTTTTTTTTGTGATTTTAATATGCAAATGACAGATTTCTGAGCGTGATTAGATTGATAAGAGATTAACACGGTTGCCTAATTGCAAATTGCTTTATGTTACACTTTCGCATCAGCTGTTGTGTAAACACTCACATTTAACTTACCCACATCACGAATGACTGCCTAACGCGTGAGCGCAAACGACAACCTAATATTCAGGGTAGCTCAGAATTCGAGTAGTAGCCGTATATCTCCGAACTCAGGGCAGAGAGCCCGGCTAACAATACGCCTAGCTAACCTAACGTTACAGGGATATTCCTCCATTTGGGGAATTAAGCTCAGTTTCCACCTCCCCTCAAGTAAAACATTTGTTTTTTACCGTTTTGGAAACCATTCAGCCGATCTCCGGAGGTCAAGTATTGATCTTTTATGATATGAATTGTGCATAAGAATTCTACTTTTTGGTACTAAAATAATAAAATCAGTTGCTTTTTCAGTCCACGAGAAAAGAGCTTTCCTTTAGGGACACAATTTACAGTAGGAAAAGAGGTAGTAAATTGCAATATATATCGCAATATGTTTAAAATCGCAATGATATTGTATCGTGACATAAATATCGTGATAATATCGTATCGTGGGTCCTCTGATTCCCACCGCTACTCCGGGTCTTAGCATAGCTTAACGTAATTATTAGGGATGTCCCGATCAGGTGTTTTTGCCCTCGTGTCCGAGTCATTTGATTTTGAGTATCTACTGATACCGAGTCCCGATCCGATACTTCTATAATACTTTAAAAAAAGAATAAAGAATAGCGATAAAACAGATCCAGGATGTTCATTATTTTTTTATTTAATTCACCTTATTTTAACATTCAACAACTCTGTTAACAAACAGAGCTCTTCTGTGAGGTAGCTTCAACAATCAAGTAATAAATAACCTCAAGTCTTCACTTTTGGACTTTAGTGCAACAGTAAATCAACTAAAAATACCCGGCAGGCATGTAAACAAATCAAAAATAAAAGTGCCACAGTGTTTGCAAAGCACATCTATATATACATTTATATCCGAGTCCTGATCGGGAGGTAACGTCCGATTCCGATCGAGTCTGAAACAACGTGATCGGGCCCGATTTCATGATCGGATCTGGACACCGTTATTAATTATAATAACGTAATAGGTATGATGACAATACAATATTATTGTTAATTATATCACATAAAAAAGCGGTAGCTAACGTTGATTGAATCAAGCAAACAAATTGCTGTTGTTGCTCCAAAAAGCCTGACTTACCTCAAGATTCCTTCACGTTATGAGTTTCCATCAGACTCGGGTGGTAGCCAGGCGTCTCATCTAATGGCGAGCTCAGTTCAAAGAAATGTCAACTATAAGAATTATCCAACAATGTTTCGCAATTCTAGCCTGCAGCATGAAGCCCCGATTTACATAAATGGCCCAATTAACCAAGAAAAAAGGCGATTGTCGCCGAAAAGCGACAAGTTTGCAGGTGTGTAACTGGACTGCAGCACTAAAGCTCACTGTGAGCTGGAGATGGATAGGAAGGAGGATGGAACATGGAAGTGACAAATTTAAACGAAGGCTTCATTAAACCCTCGCGCTGCACGGCACCTGCTGTATACGTGACGTGTGGGAGTCCTCATTAATGTTTCGCTATAGTGTTGAAATATTCTTCTTCTCTACCATCTGGCAGGCCGGTAACTCGGGCGTCAAAAGCAGCGAGGCGGGGAGCTGATTAAACATGCTGCTATAAGGGACTAATGTATAAATTCATTTGACAGTGATATCTATGTCAAGGAACTCCCAACTGAGGCTCGAAGTGTCTTTTACTTTTATGTCGCTCTGATGACAGAGGTGGGCTGACGGACGGGCGAGCGAGGATACAGATAAAATGTCCATCTGTTCATATATGTACACAGTATGTGTCCACCTCATTAAGCACATCATCTGGTTATAAAAATAAATATTTGTTATAGTTAGTAACTGCAGAATGTACCTGTGAATAAAATAAAAAAAGCCCAGAGGATGTGAGCCGACATTGATCATATATAGATGGACAGATTTCTTTAACCCCCTCGGGGAAATTCAGGTATCCGGTAGCTCAGACTGTCGGCATACAAACATAGATTAAAAGATGGAAAACAGATGGTAGCACTGTATGGAAAACAAACAAGAAATGAATAAATAAATAAGACAAATCCATTAATAAGAGACCTGTTTCCTGATACCAACAAGCAGTTTTTCCTTCGGCAAATCAAGTGAAGGAGCTTTTATAATAATTAGAATGAACCAATCCTTCATTTTTGTGCTCTCTGGCTGGCACTACTTAGAATACATATTCATCAGTTAAGGCGTTAAATGTTTTCATAAATTACTCTTGTAGGCTCTTTTCATTTGGCGCTTGGCAGATGTTCCTTTTGGACCCAGTCTGTGTGAGTTTTTATGAAGGTAAAGGCAACAAACGCTCCCCGTGTTGTTAAAGTGCCTCCGATCATCAGGAGCAGCGGGATCTGTAGATGTGGGGCTCTTTACCACGAGGCGAGCTCAGTGGATGATATCTGTGGGTTTAACTCGGGGGGGCCACCCAGCTCAGTTCGCCACCCAGCTTCTGGTACAGGCCGTGGTTATCTCTCGCCTCGACTGTTGCATAGCCCTCTCAGTGGCTCCTCCAGCTTGTGCGTTGAAACCCTTACAAATGGTTCAGAACTCAGCAGCCAGTTTGGTTTTTGATCAGCCTGAAAGGACTCATGTCCCTCTGTTACTCAGTGACGTCCACTGGCTCCCCGTGGCCACTCTTACTATTTATTGTCCCTTGCAGATCTCTTACTGTATTAATGCTTCTGCGTCGTTCCTCAAATGTAAGGTGCTGTGGATAATCTCGTCTGCTAAGTGACTAAATATAACCTGTGATGCAGGAAGAAGAAGAACATACTTTGTTATGACACACACATTGCAAGATTCACCCTTTTCATTTAATGGGATGGCGCAATGGTTAAGACGCCCACCCTTGGTGTGAGAGACCTGGGTTCAATCCCTACTGTGTCCCTGAGGCGTGCGACCTCTGACATGTATAGCAATTGTAAGTTGCTTTGGATAAAAGCGTCAGCTAAATGAATAAATGTAATGTAATGTTAACCCGTCCCTTGAAGGGAGCAGTGGGCGGCCACTGTACAGCGCCCGGGGATCAACCCCAGATTGAGATGCCATACCAGGTCAGGTCAAACGGCACTACTACTTAACATGTTTTTGATCGTGGGGGAAACCGGAGCATCTGGAAAAAACCCACACAGATTTGGGAGAACACGCAAACTCCACACAGAAAGGCAAAACCCCCAACCTCCTGAATGTGAGACGACAGCACTAACCGCTGCACGACCGCGCCGCCACAACTAACCCGTTCCAGAGCAGCTTAACTTCACGAGACACGAGACCTGTGCAGAACACAGCTGTCCACTCGGCTGACAGGAGGCAGATTCCCACACGGACACACTGATGAATGCTGATTAGAGCTGCATTTTATTTCTCTCACAGTCCAGAGGACACTTTCATACTCTAGAACTGCAGTCCAGGATAACATGAAGTATGTGTGTGTTAAACCTTTTTAGACTGAACATGATAAAAACTATGGCAACACAAACCTTTCATTAGAAGATAAGAATCTGTGTTGTAGTTTTCACCTCTGCCTTATTGCTTTTATTCCTGTTTATCCATCATCCAGCAAAAAAACACTAAAATGTCTCTGTTATTAATACTTTTTTTTACACTAAGATACCGACAGAAGGCCTATTTAGACATTTTAACTTTACTAAAAGCAGACTGTCAAATCCAAACAACAAAAAAATAATTCACCTTTAACCCCACCCCCCTCCTTCAGCCAGTTGGCACCTCCCACTTCCTGTTTGCCAGGCTATAAGCGGCCATTTTAGCTGCTGCCAAATGTTTGTCCAGGGGAGGACCTGTGACAAGACAGCGAAGGTAAACTCATTCAAATGTCTGTGCTGTTCTTAGGACTCTTTTAACTAACAAAACATTTTCCTGCTGAACTTTGGTTGGGGCCGGTTTTCCTCTTTCTGCAGCTGTGACGTTTGAAAACTTTGTTAGTTCAGTGTTGCCACAGGAATTTAATCAGGAAAACCAGACTTCACTCTAACGTGTTCGTCAGAGCTGTTCTTCACCCGTGGCGTAGCTAAACCGAGCTAACAAGCTCTCCTCAGGCCAAAATAATCCTGTTCATGCTCATCCAGCTATGGTTGTTTAACAAAGGCAACATGAGTCGAAACCAGCCGAATTCACAGCATCGACCGATCATGTGATAGCAGTTTCATGAGGTAATCTCCCAGCATGCACCTTCTAGACCTAAATCTCTGTTTGTTTTCATGCATTGTTGCTGGTTTTATTTTGTTCTGCACTGAGCTCCACAGCGTTTCCACGCTTCAATCCCGGTAAATGTGGTTGTAAAAAGGTTCTCTTTAAAGCAACTTTCCGTAAGATTTGTTTGGTTTTTTTAGTTTGCGATCTGGCGCTGTCACAAATAAGGACAGCTGTACACGTACGTTTCTTATGACGACTTTACTTATCATCAAAAAGTAGCCAGACATCCAGTAGGTGCCAACACAAGAAGAGACAACATTACTGAGTAGTCCGACAGAAGAAAGGCCAGCTCGCCGTCTGTCCCGCAGCAAAGCTCTCGCCGACGTTGCTCTCTCTCTTTCTCCCTTTTCTCCTCTGGTCTCTTCACCTCTGCCTTTAGCTAACGTTACGTCCACAGAGGCTGCTGGGCTCGGTTATGTTGGCCTCTCTCCACCTGCAGCATGTTGCTTGAAACTTGGTTGGTGAGCTAGCCAGCAGCAGCAGCAGACTCTGTAGCGCTGACCTTAACGATGTCCGAGAGTGTTATCTTGTAAGTTGGCTAACATCAACTTGAGATTTATAACTAGGCCTAGCGGCTAACCCTCTGTCTGTGGCACCTCTGGCTGATTTTGACGGCTTTGCTAACACAGATGTCTTATTGCTCTCAGACTAACAGGCTGCTCTGCCTTATTAGTGGAGGTTGCTGGGGCTGCATACAGCTGGAGAGGAGGACCTGCAGCATCTAGCAGAGAGCACCAGGTACATGTAAAAGAAACTAAGAGAGATTTCATCATCTGTTTGCTACAGAGGTTTCTGAAATGTATTGAATCACCTTATTTATTCTGTTTTACTCTGCTGCATGAACTTAAACATGCAGCAGAGTCACAATAAACAAAGTAAGTACACGCTTACTGTGTGCAGCTGCAGTAATATTAAGTGGATGTGGTCAAACGCAGTTTCCAGCACTCGTGTAAGAGAGTTTGACACAGCAGCAGTCCCAACTCAGACACCACCAGCCTGGAACTATTGTGCCTCTACGCTGCAGGAGAACATCTGCGGTGACCTTTAACTCCACCAGTGAGATTACATCCAGACCTCTACATCACACCTCTGCCCTCACAAAGCCTCCGGCAGCACTCGCAGCAGATCATACAGATGCTCATAAACGCAGCTTTGTCTCCACTATAAGTTTGCTGCTGCTGCGATTTGAAAACGTCTGACAATCAGTCTTTTAATTTTTCAGTTTCACACGAGGATTTTAGTCTGCCCTCCTCCTGACATGATCTATTTACCCCGTGTTTGTTTACTAGCTGAGTCAGCTGTTAGCAGCTCCTGTTAGCAGTGTGCTCATGGATGGAGAGACAACTGTCTCTGTTTCTACTGTGACACTGAAGAAAACTTAAAAACATGAAGCTCCTCAGGCAGCCTTTTTAATTCTATGGTTTCTACGCGGATCTTCTGGACGTTAATTTCCAATGGACATCAGTGACAATGACGTCATTAATGAATCAGTTGCTCTAATGAAAGAGCACTGAACAGAAACCTTAACATTTGATGTTGTTGCACCAGAGTTAACTGAAATCTCACTTTAATTAATCATAAAATTAGTATTATGGCACGTTAAAATACAAGTACAGGTATTTGTATTCAAAGCAAAACCCATAAAATTTTAGAGAAAAAAAAAAGGTTTAGCCTTCAGGAAACCTTTCAAATTGGCTTTGAAGCAACTGATTGAACATTTTATAAAATGCAGCTGCCGCCACTGAGACACATAACGACCATCAAGACCAAACACAACAGCTTTGGCTCTCAGCTGCTCGTACGCTGCATGAAAACACATTTTACTGAGTTAAAACAGGATGTTCCAAGCTGGCGAGGACGCATCTATTGTTACCATCTGCGGGCTTATCAGAGGAGAACAGCAGGAATGTGAACGGAGCTGCTTCGGCCTCTCGCTGTTAACATTTGCTCAGTCTGTCCTCTTCCACTTGACCTCCTTTTGGCGTCGGGCTGCTGTCGTTGCCGCGTGGGCTGTTTGGCCTCCTCTCGCAGACACCAAGCGTTTTCACCACCTGTAATCTCTACGCTGACTGAAGCCATGAAAGGCAGGCAGAAGGTGGATGAATAATTTAGCTGCGGTGGGCTGATGCTAAACCACCCAGCGCTGCCCTGGCGGGCGGTCGGCGGCGCGGGGTCGGTCGGGCTGAGGGAGATTAGATTAGCTCTGAAAGCCGCTGTCCTTTTGTTGAAACTGCCAGGAACAGTCGGAGCTCTCCTGACGGCGTCGGCCTTTTTTAGGTGTCAGGATGAAATGCATGAATGTGTGAGCGTGCAGATTGGACGCTCACAGCCCCACAGAGAACATTAGCATATCATCACCTACCGTCGCCACGTCGTTCTTATCAAATCTCAGTTCTTATGGAATCTCTGTTCTGGTTCCTTCACCACAGATGTTGTCGGCACTCGGTGACCTTCCAGTGATGGTCATCTGCAGCCATCACTGGTTTCCCTTCAGTGTAAAAGCTGAACGTCAGCTCACCTGTGTTTTGTACCTGAGACTACCGTTAGCGTTAGCTGGATCTGGGAGAGCGCAACACGTTGAACACGGCGTTCCTTCAGATTCACGCCGCGTTGAAGGAAACGCTTCATCATGTCGGAGCCCCTAATCCCTCGCACCAAACCTCCTTACTGCAGCTGTGGCGTTCTTTTTTTTTTAGTGAAGCTGAGCCAAACTTTGAAGCGTTTGCTGCGGTCCGCCACGGTCCAGGACCGGAACCAGAAGGACTCTCTTCTTCAGGCTTTGTTGACGTAACACGTGAGGTGACGTTCGGTCGGCGTAGCAGCTCCTGGCAGATCAGAGACACTTTGATGGGCTGTAAAATGCTCACTGCTGTTCAGTCAGGAGCTGAGATGCAGAATCCAAACGCACTTTGGTAATGGTTCTAACGTGGAACCGGTTCGCAAAATCCAACCTTAAACCAGAGACACCAACACGCTGGTTTTACATTTGATACATTATTATGAAAATATGAATTACAGCTGCTTTAAGTGTTGTATCTTGTTGTAACAGACTTTGCATATGAAAACCTGTTTTAATTGCAGTCACACTGTTTAAGAACAAGGCGCCGTCACAGAACTGGAGTTAAGAAGATGCTGATTTTAGAAACAGGCTGAAATATTCCTCCTAGTTTTTAGAAGAAAATCAATCTTTAAGTTTCTCAATTTCTGACAAATCCCTTGGTGAAATGGAGATTTATTTCATGATTTTCTTGTTTCTTTTTCTGGTTTTGTCTCATTTCTGCAGCTGCATGTTGTTCTTGTCTACTTTAAGAGCAGTGCTTGGGTAAATGTAGTTTCTGAAAATGTGGGTGCACAGCTTCTCTCCGCAGTCTTCACAGCGTTTCAAAAGTTAGCGGTTTCTGACCCTTGTAAGTAAGTTCGGGAAGGCGCTGTACAAACAAGGCTTGAACTTCTCATTATTTCTGTCCCAGTGGGCCCCTCTGCAGCCTCTGACTGGGGGACTCTTCACTGGGCGTTGTAGGCGAGGAAAAATGGAGAGGGTTTTAATCTTGAAAGAACCAAACACGCAGCCTGAAGCAATAAAAAATAAATAAATCTGGCCCTTTCCAGGCTGCAGCGGGAGAAAGTGATGACCTCGCATAAACCGCTGCCTCCACAGAAACCTAAGACGCTATTGTGCTCACGGTCTCTCTTCAGCGTTAACAACAGCGGCGTGTGAAGACGGTGAAACAGGAAAGCACTGTTTTCAGCCGAGCAACAAGGAGTTGTGGAGTGAAGAGTCTTTATCGAGCGAAGGTAGGAGAGCTCCACTCGTTCACTCTGTCAGGAAGATAACAAGCCAGAGAGTCGTTTGCCGGAGCAAAGAGCCAGATGCTTCAGACGGGACACACATCCTCCATATTAAACGGAGGACATTTGTCTTGTCTGAAGTCTCCCGTCTGGTCCTAAAAGAGAGAGCAGCCCATCCAGTTGAGTCTTCCTTCAGAAATGGAGACGGGAGTGGGCTCTGAGTTCAGATTAAAAACACATCCGCCGGCTGTGCTCACCGTCCAGTTTGTTGATTTTATTTGATTTCCAGAAGCCGGATCTCGAGAACAGCTGTGGTTCAGTTCATGAGGTCCGGACCAAACGGGAGAAAAGATCTATGGAGACATTTCCTCTTAATTCTGGTCCAGTTCTTGTTCACGCTGACTTTTTACAAACACGCCAAGAGCTTTAAGCGTGATGTCATCCAGAGAGGCTTAACCTTCAGTTGTTGACTGACAGCAGGTCAGTCTGCACTTTACTGCTTCTCATGTGACCTCAGGAAGAAATAACTGATTAAACATGGATAGTGGAGACCTGGAAAATCCATATATAGTGACGAGAGGATAGAAAACGTCTTTGACTGTAATATTGCAGGATTACATTGATTGCCAGGTTTCTGTTTTTATTTTTTTTATTGCAGGTAAGAGCAGAGTGGGACACAAACACACCTCTGTTTTCCCTTTCTGATCAGGGAAAATCCTGCTCTCATACTTCACATTACAAAATGATCGTAAATAACCAGATGCTGCTTGTAGCTGTCAGATGACTTATAACAGTCAGCCCGTCCTCGCCACAAAAAACGCCATGTAAGTTGTTTGTTCAAGCAGCTTATTGCCACCTAAACTTACGTTTATTGTGGCCATATGACGGGAGGAAGTCAGGGGATGTAGTTAAAGAGCGAGAAAGTCCACGGACAGACAAATCCAGGACTTTCACACAGACCGGCGATCAAGTCCCACGTGAAATCCAAGTAAATTTTAAGTTATTTAGAGTTTTAAGTTAAATAGTGTTACTAATTTAACGTCATGTGACTCTCAGCATTTATTGTAACCCAAACCCATGATCTTTTCACACACTGTTTAGACGAGTGTTTATACCTGTCGTACAATACTCTATTTTGAGTGGTGTATAAATATTTTTCTATGCCTTCTTTTATTCTAACATAGTGACCCTCTTTTTTTTTTATATCAAGATTGCAACCAGGCGTGTGCTCGTACGCGTGCTCGCTTGAACTCGTGAGCGACCAGAATCCAAAACACAGAAATCTTTCAATAAACGCAGGAACAGCAGCATGCAGGCTGTGGCTTTTCACTCAGACATGTTCAGGCTCTGTTACTTCAACGTTCCGTCTCAGAGGAGGATCAACACCGGCGCCGTAACGTTACTTGATTCAGCGCAGCGAGACAGCGGCATATCGGCACAGTACTCGCGAAAAAAGGCAGAGTGAGAGCGGCTACAGACAGACAGAGCTGGGAACTCAGGGAAACTCCCACTGCAACGTTACAGTAATAGTTTGATCAGCTGCAGGTTGAACTAATCCAGGCTCGTTACATGATCACGGTACATTTACTGCATTTAGCCGACGTGCTGCATCGTTAGCTCGCCTGCTGCTTTCAGTAACTATCTTTACTATCTGTGAATCTGCCACCGGAGGCTCAGCAGTGTCAGCACAGCTACATGTACTGGATGATAATGAAACGGGTAGCAAGCTGGACTGAATATTATAAGATTGTGTCTCACTTTATAACAGTCAGACCGCAGTCAGTAACTTTACTGTAACTAGTGTTAGCGGATGGCTCTTCTTCCTCTGGGTTGTATATTATGTGGGTCATGTTAGTTACAGACTGACAGGTGGAGAAGCTGTGAACCTGAGTATCTGTAAAACCACAATAAACCTAAAGTGAACGTTACAAAGCAAACGGCGGCAGGTTCGAGCTACTGTAGCGTTAGCTGGCTGCGTCGCTACAGGCTAACGTTAGCAAACAAATCGCTCCACATTTGCTTTTTACCGTTACATCCTTTCAGGCTGAAACAACTGTGGTACACAGGATAGTAACATGGGTCGCATTAGTTGTCTATGTGAAAAGCGATATAACTTTGCACCGGATAACATTAGCAGCTGCTCGGCGTTAGCTGGCGAGCTAACGTGACTTCCTCTGTGTTTCTCCAGCTTTACTAATGCTCACTTTGTTCTGACTCGACATCATCTGAACCTGTTTGGTCTGATGGGCTTCAGCACAGAAACCTTTGTTGCTGTCTTGTCTCCTTACGTGGAGCCTGTGTTTGGCTGTGAGCCGGTTGTTTAATGGTGTTAGCGGACTGCATGTCGTTAGCTGCCGTGTTGTCGCTGTAGTCTGAGAGGCTCGGGAGCGCGCACAGAGCTGAATCCGACCCGGAGACCTCACATTAAGGGTGCTTTCACACCTGCCTCATTTAGTTCGGTTGAATTGCACTAGAGTTTGTTTCCCCCCTCTTGGTGCGGTTCGCTTGGGCAGGTGTGAATGCAGCAGTCGCACTCGGGGGCACCAAAAGCAAACTGAACAAGCACTTTCAAACGAACTCTGGTGCTGTTCGCTTGTGGTGTGAAAGCAAACAAACCAAACACAGGATTTTATGATAGAGATGTGATCTGATCATTGTTGCCAAAGCTAAACCACTAATAAATCCATTGTGTGTGTGTATCGTAGTTTATTTATTTTATTTTGAAGAAATGTCTCCATCAGATGTTCCCCAGCTTCTTTGGAGCAACTTAACGGTTTGAGTTGTGGAAAAATGCCACTGGAAGAAAATGACTTGTGTTCGACGTGGTGGAAAACGGGAGGGAGCGTTACTTGTGGTTCATGTTGTAAGTGCCTACGGCCGTGCGGTTGACTGACAGGTATGATCCACTTAAAGCCACGACAAAAAGTGAGAATAGATTTTTTTTTTCTCTTTCTTTCCTTCCTTCCTTCCTGGGCGGACGGGTCGGCGCTGCCCTCTCTCCAGCCTTGGCATTTAATGTGTGTGCACTCCAACGGTTCATCGATACCTTTCCTCTGGGTTTCAGAGCTGGTAAATGTTAAAAGGGGTGTACTGATGTGAGAGTTGGCGAATCGGACTTGTTCTGACGTGAGCCTGTGACTGCGGGTCACCGGTTCGAATCTTTAAAAAAAAGCTGGGGGACGTGGCTGGAGTCGCTCAAGGCAACTCTCTATTACTGAACGAGACTCGTTTCACCTCCGACAGCTGGACAGAAATGGACGAAGAAGAGCTCATAATCCACCGTTTGTATCTCGTCTGCTCCGCCAGGCGTTGGGCCGGTGAAAACATTTCAAACTCTTTAAGTTTTCCAACAACGTGTGAGCAAAAGGCTATTTAGTGCACATTGATTCATCTCGTGTGTAAAACATTGGCAGTGATATCTCAGTCATTAATGTTGGGTTGGTTTAGCACCTTTATCAAAACAGACTATTGCAGAAAGGGAGATGTTTACTGAGGATCTACAGCACATCTTTAGGTATTAAACAGTGAAACTGCATTTGTTTTGATTTACTAATCACCGCGGCACAACAGTAAAACAGAGCAAACATGACACAGCTGAAAACAGGAGGGAGGAATTAAAATGTAAATCTCCCTCACTGATTCGTCATAACTCCAAAAGTGTCTCTTCTTTATCAAATATTCTTCATTCAGCAGCAGAAAACACGATCATTTTCAGAGCTCCACTGCTCTGCAGATGCATTCAAATACTCCAGCATCAGATAATCTTAGCAGCACTTCAATTTGCAAATCAGAAACCGCAGATCACTTACCTGCCTGTAAATGCTGACACACACTAAATTCTGCTCCTAAACAGAGAGAAATGTGTATTTTGTTTACTGTGTGATCAATTTCATAGTTCTTTTTTATTAAGTTTATTTGAGATTAGTCACTTCAAAGTGAAATCTGAATAACCAGCCATCATTTTATTATTAGATTCTGCATCTACGTCACGCTCACGTTGCTCTTAGCTTGCTTAGGTTTGCATGAGGTGTCCACATTTTCAACACTGCTTTTTTTTAACACCAGTTCATGTGCAGGAAAAGGTGTGTAGGCAGTGTTTCTCCATCCAACCCCGTGTCTCACTGTTAAACCCTGAAGCCGTGTGAGCGCATCAGAATGTGAATGCTGAGCAGGACTCAGCTGAAAATGTCATATTTCGGGGGGGCAGATCTTTTAGACACCACAGCAGCTCTCAGCGTGGCTGTTGCGAATATGCTGACAGCAGGTAATTGGCCACAGATAAGGTGTTACACAGGTGACAGCAGCTGAGATTATCCTGCTGGCTCCTGATACATAGCCGGAAACCAAGGTGGACAGCCGGACTCTGCTCGCTCCGCCTCGTTCGGCGTCAACTGTGTTTTTCACGGTCGAGGCCGGGTCATAAATATCAAACGTGGGCGATGGCGTCGGGCCGGCTCGGATCAGGCTGTTTAAGATTGGATCTGTAAACCTCTCACCATTGCAGGTAATTTATTCTGACCGTCAACGCCCTGCTCCGACTGTCAGGTGTGGAGAGTCGACCATCCGTAGATTTCAGGATTTCTACCGGCGACGGCCTTACAGGGGGAGATCTCAATGAAGCAGTTAGCCAGTTTTACACACACAACCGAAGAAGGTCGCCAAGTGAGCCTGCCAGCTCCTGCTAATGACTCCTGCTGCGCCCCAATCCTCCAGACCCCACTGTCGATTATGCTCGCCGGCTCGGAGAGAGAGGGAGAGAGGGGAAAGAGATGGACGACTGGCATTTTAATGGCTGCAGCTTGAAACGCGTGTTTGTGAGAGACAGAAGCTTCCGATCAATAACGTGACAAAGGAAAGTGATGCCTCTGAGAAGCTGCGGTGATGTAGTGTCGGTGTTGATGGTGTGTGGAGGCGCACATTACAATGCAGGGGAGGAGTTTTACACATCGGTGTGTGTGTTTGCAGGTGTTCTGCTGCACGTGTGAAACAGCGCTCACCACTGGCGCCAAAACAATAAGTCATTTAATTGATGAAGTCTTTTTTTCAAACTAACTTCTCTACAGGTCCAACAATTTGCTTGTTGTTGAGCGAGTACTCCAACTGAAATGAGTATCCAGTCCAGATAATAGAATTAAGATTATCATCAGAGTAAAATGTGCTTTCTAAAACTATGAATATAAAAATACCTTTTTTTAAGAACCTTTTTAAAAAATGATAACAATAATCCTAACTATTGTAATGAAAAATAAATTGTTCCAAAGCTCAACTTTCGATCAACCCAAACCAATTTCAGGCTTCAATGATGAACTTCTGTTTAGTCCCCGCCTACATCTGGCTTAAGCCCCGCCCACTCCTACAGGTACAGATAATTACATTTATTGAACAGATACAGACGTTGGTCTATTTGGTAGGGGTGAGCCAAACTATATATTAATGTTATTACAACATATTAAATATAAATGCTAACGGACATTAGCATCGCGATAATATAATTCCACTGGGCAGAGAAAGGGCAGCACAGTGGTGTGTTGGCTATATAATGTGATGTACCGAGCAATTTTTTTCCAGCAAAAAATTAAGTAAATTCACTGAATTTGCATTTTATGTGCCTTTTTATGAAAAAATGTTTGTTTTATAATAATTTTTCATAGTTGCTCAGTAGTTTTTAATTTATGGACTGAAAAACGTGTTGTGTTTTTATAACAGTTTGAATTTGCAGCAAATAGAGAACTTTTTCACAGGCATTTTGTATTTATAGTTACAGATATGTAGATGTTTAATTTTAGGATTGTCCAGTTATATATCGATTATCGCAGATCTGCTGTATCGTAATAATATCGTTATCGTGAGCCATGTGTCGTATCGTATCATGAGCTACCCTGTGATGCCTACCTCTAGTATTCACTCCCCTCTAGATTTGCTGCTTTTCTTTGTCTTATGTGACGGTCAACTAAATATTTGTGGGATTTGGACTGTTGGTAAACAAGAAATGTGATGACCTCACGCAGGACTTGCCTGTACTGTGGATTTTTCACTTATCAGACATTTTATTGACTAAATGGTTAATTACTTGAGAAAATGACTGTCGGATTAACTGATTATAAAACAACCTTTGAGCTGCGCCAGTCGTGATGCGTTTTCACAGCTGAGACGAGGATGCAGTGTGAAGCGATGAAGAGAAATCTCCACAAACTGCTCCCAGACCTCGCGCCTGCCAGTTCCGTGTTGTATAACGCCGGCCAATAAAGAACAGACAGGCCTGAGGGCGACGCCCAGTCGCAGCAGGGCAGGCTGGAATTTGCAGGAATATTCCCCGAGTGGAAAAACGCTGGGAGATGGAGATGGAGAGGAGATGGAGAGGCGAAGCAGGAAAGCAGAATTCAGCCCAAGGCAACATGCTGCAGCAAAGACCATCTCTAATGTACACCGCCTCTTTCATTGGGGTGTTCCCGAAGGAGAACCGGGGGGGGGGACACGGAAAGATGCGCCGCGGATCTGAGGGTTTTATTCCTCACATGGCCTTATTCACTTCAGCTGTCCATCACCCTCCCCCTCACCCCTCCCTCCCTCCCTCCCTCTCTTATTCTCACTCATGCTGGGCTCATTAATTCGTTCCAGGTCTCTAAGCAGCACAGGAGCAGTTTAACGCCACCTTTTATTATACATTTACATGCCGGTTTCTTCTTCTCTCTGCGAGTAAACGCTCTCTCAAGGCTTCATTTGTTTGCTGTTTCTATCAATTTTCTGTTTTTTAATACACCTGCCAGTCCACCGTGGCGGAGGCTGCAGTAGTCTGCGGGGGGTGGGGCTGGATTGATTTCGAGACTCATCGCAATTCTCTCTTGACATGAAAGATGGCCTCAATGCCGAAAAGTAAATGGGAAACACCTCCATCCCGCTGTTTCAGGATGGCTGGATTGTAGAGACACATCCCCACTAATAACTAGCCAGCACTTGAGCCCCCACCGACATGAAATATCCGCCTTTGGGTTAAAACCGCTACGTCCTTAAAACAATCTATGTTCACATCCGGTTTCTCACCAGCAACTACGTGCTAAGTCCTGAGTTTGACAAATCCGTCCCCCCCCCCGACCTCCTCCCTATGTGGACTTTGTCTCTCTTGACGCTATGTTGACTGCTGGTCCCGCACTTTCATGCATACTTTTCACGCATGGGCGAGGCAAAACGTGACGCTGACACGCCCTCGCCTGAATCTCTCTTACCCATCTATCTCAGTCTGTCCTCAGTCTTCAGTCACTTCTCTCTGCCTCCACTTTGATGGCGTTTGTATTCTGATCAGCTCCTTTAGAAGCAGCCCACCAGGATTTCCATTTCCAGCCTGATATAAAATTTATTGCTTGTTGGCTGAGATCAAATGCATGTTGCATGCTCGGCCTGGTCTTTGTTGGGCACAGAGGCGCACTCATCTCTGCATGCGTGCACGCACACAGCAGCAGATACTGTGTGCTGCAGCGCACTTCCACTCACATAAACATGCAGCTTTCACGATGCACACATGTATCATACAGACACACTCTCGACATGTCGTGATAAAAATAGAGCCAGGATTGAAGCTATTTCACGCCTCTTCTCTTAGCTCTGTGTGTGTGTTGTGTGTCCAGGTGAGAGTGTAATAATGTAGGTCTGTGCCTCCGTGTGTGTGTGACCATTTGTATCTGTGCTTTCTTCTTGTTGTGGACGTGCGAGGCAGCTCTAGTTTTTTCTCCTCCTAGCTAAGTAGGACGTTTCTCTCTTCCAGCATTTGTAGATTAAATGATGTCAAAGCATCAACAGAGTCAGACTCAGAGGTTGCTGGCGGCAGCGCTGCGTCTCACACAGACTCACACGTCAATGCAGGAAAAAGAAAAGCAGTCCGCTGCCCTGTTAGCAGCACTGTGAGGCTCCACAGGGACACAGCTGTGAGCTAAATGCTAAAGCCAGCATGCTAAAATGCTCATAAGACAACGCTAACATTATGTTTAGCAGGTGCAATGTTCAACCATCTTGGCTTAGTTTGTTAGCATGCTAACATTAGCTCATTAAACACAGCGTGTACAGGCTGTTGGGAAAATCATCAGCTCTGCAGGTATTTTGTCATAAACCAAATTGTTGGACACGTTAGCGAAAGTCGACCTCTGAGGTTTAAACGTGGACAAAATAATGCTGCAATCCATAAAATAGTTGTTGAGCTTTCCGCCTCATGAAAGGCTCACTCAGCATGGCTAGAAACAAAACATGTGAACAGCTAAAGCAGGTTCAGTAACCCCGTTCCTGACTCTGACTGCTCCAGTGCATAAAACTAATGGGCTTTAAAAAGCAACTGATTTTCCAGCTCGGACCAGCCCTGCAGTGAGCAGCATCATCACACCCAACATCCAGGCCTGCCAGCTTAGACATGCTTGCAGCAGATTGCACCGCAGGAGAGGCGGGGAGGGCGAATATTATCTGTCTCAGACGACAACAACGGCGTACAGCATGTGTATTTTAGGAGGTGATGTCAGCCGGTGAGCTCATGTTCACAGCAGCAGAGGGTGAAAACAAGCATTCATTCAAAATCTCTTTCGCCGATTTCCTAGAAATGTGGATTTGGATGACTGTTTTCAGATGTTACCTCCATTTCTGGTGATATGAAATTTAAATCACCTCCCCACGGGACCTTATATATGTTCTGTGGCCGACGGCGAGAGGCGACATAATTTTTTTATTGTGCCCTCTATTACACACATGATGTTTGTCAGTTTCAAATATATGGCGCTGTAATGCTACGCAGCGGGTCTGAAATGGCGAGTACCTCAGCGACAAATGATCACGTGGTTCAATGCTCTCCAACTCCCTGAAAACACAGGTGAAATGATCAGATGAATGAAGACCCGGACCATGCCTTACTCTTCCCAAACTCCCCGTGAAATGTTCATTTGTGTTTATTGCGTATGACTCGCACTAAACGTCACCTGCACACCAGCGTCTGGCACCAGAGTTTGACAGTTCCTAGAAAACGATTCTAAAATGTTGATGACTCATCCTGTACTCGGGGGGGTGGATTACTTTAGCGTCCAATGAAAAGCTTTCTCATTTTTATGGCACCACCGGAGTGTAGTGTTTCAGAGCACCGGACCGTCACTGATTACTGTGCGAAAACAAAAACACATAAAAAACTGATTTTGGTGAAACTGGATCAAATCTGATAGAGAAGAATATTTTCTGGTTCTCCCTCTCATGTCCCCCGGTTGCCCTGCCTCAGCTGTTTCTTCTGGAGTTTGCTGATGAACAGATAGCTTTTCCTGTTGCTAAAGTAAAGCTAACTGCTTTACTGTTAGTGTTTACTGTTACACCTCTAATATTACTCAGGCCGTGGGGTTTTCAGGCCGGGGGTGGGGGTAGTAAAGTTTATGGCGGGTAACTTTAACATTAGCAGCTCTGGAACGGGCGCCGTATCCGGTGCGAGCGGGCAATGACCCCGCGTTCAGCAGCCTCCTGTTGAACACAGCCTTTCATAACACCGTTGTATTTACAAACTTTTGGCAGCTGATCGGGTAAAACTTGTGGGATGCCCACCAAGCAGGAGAAAACATACCTCGAAGCGTGACGTTGCACAATGTTCTCACTGCCCGACTTGTCACATATGGACGCACTGGGGATCCCTATAGCGTTATAGGGGGAAGTGGGGGCGTCGGTTTTTTACGGTGAAGGCAGGTACGTGATATTTAACAGAAAAGACTAAGTAAGGAGGTGGTTGGGGTGGATGGAGGGCCAGAACCTGGACTTTGAACCAGGTCACCGGGGTCCCCAACCCAACTGGCACCACACTTATAATGTAGTTCTGTGGGAAACACTGATTTGGTGAAACTACAAGTTTGCACCAGGCTGTGAAAGCAGCGGCGGCCGTTAACTGAAGACGTCTCATACTTAGGACAATGTGTCTGAGGTTTATGCCCCCCCCCCCTCCCCATGGCGGGCTTTTGTTCTCACAACAAGCTACAAGGTTGTAATGCAAACACGGACAGAGATTAATTTTCTCTAGCACTGAGCAGTCCTAAACTTTTTCAGCTCAGGTTCAGATTATGATAATTTATTCCCACCCAGGGACCAGGGCCTCATTAAAACATACAGGTAGCCTTGTCAAGCCGGGGCCCATCACAAACAAGCCCGTGGCCCATTTTGGACCCCGACCCGCTGCTTAATAATTGCTGCCAGAGAGCAAGGTATTACATTTTTACCGGTTACTTGTTAGTACAGTCACCTCGGTGTGCCGCGCTGGCCTCTAGCTCTGCTGTACAAGCTCACGGTCGGGCGTGAGGAGGGATTAATGCTGAGGTTAGAGAATCCTGGGAACACCTGCTCCTCTCTGCTCGGGGACTGCAGATGACAATTATGAGCTGTTATAGGTTTGGTCCATTATAGCTGCGCTCTGCAAGATTCCCTATTCAAAAACACATCTGTCTTATCAGCCCCGGCCACAAAGCGAGGCTGCAACGGAGACGAGGGCTCCGTCTCCTCTTAATGAAACTCAGCGGTCTCGTCATGACTTTCTCAAATTAAACTCAAATGTACTCCGTGGCAGAAAACTTTCCTGAAAAATAAGAGGTTTGTGCAGAGGAGGGTGGAATCACAAACGTGACTGAAAGGTTCGGCAAATTAAGCAGCATGATGTGACGTTTAAAATGATTAGTTATAGGTTTAAGTTATAAGTTCCCTGGTGCTATTATAATTGAGCTCAACTCACACTTTACAACAATACACCTCCACCTTAAGAATGACGATACTACATATTAACAGTGTAAGAAGAAACATTATATCACTATATAATTACTACTTTATTGTTATCACTGTGTTTTATTGTTATATTTTATAGAAGCCTCTCTGCATAGAAACGGCCGTGCAGGTCGATGATGCAGCAGCTTATTACTCCCCCTGTTTAGGTTTGTAGTTTACTTAACCGTAAGGAGGTCAAGTGAACTCAGGAGGCCGAGGTTGGAGTCCTGTGCGAACGACAGTCAAAGGTGACATGTTTTAAGTTAAATAACGTGTTGATGGGCGACGTGACTTATGTAATATACTTATTTTAACCCAAACCGCCATCTTTCCCTAAAGACCTAACATAACTCCCACCATTTCACCGCGTTTATCGCACAAACTTTGACTTTCCAACTAACATGCCCTTGACAGTCGTGTTAACTTCATAGCATTGTATTATTACCAGCGGTGGACTGTATAGAAAGAAAAGTCCATTTACTTTTGTGCCATACATTAATTAAGTAAAAATTAAAATGCACTTTTCTTGATTATTTTTCAGGTTATACTACCTGATGCAGCTGCTGCAGTACATGGTGCTTTTTTACTCCTTTGCGCTTTAGTATCTAGTGACTTTAAAACAGTTAACCCTGATTTGTGTACGACCCCATAATGAACTACCACACAGTGTATATTATAATAAAAACTTAGCACACATATTCTCCATCACCCAGCCAGGTTTCAGTAAGACAGAATAAATCAATATTACAACCCCGATTCCAATGAAGTTGGGACGTTGTGTAAAATGTAACATTTGCAAATCCTTTTCAACCTATATTCAATTTAACACTGCAAAGACAAGATATTTAATGTTCAAACTGATAAACTTTATTGTTTTTTAGCAAATATTCACTTGACTTCACTTTGAATTCGATGCCTGCAACACGTTCCAAAAAAGCTTGGACAGGGGCAACAAAAGACCGGGAAAGTTAAGAGAAAACACCTGTTTGGAACATTCCACAGGTGAGCAGGTTAACTGGAAACAGGTGAGCGTCCTGACTGGGTATAACAGGAGCATCCCCAAAAGGCTCAGTCATTCACAGGCAAGGACGGGGCGAGGTTCACCACTTCGTGAACAACTGCGTGAGAAATAGCCCAACAGTTTAAGAACAACGTTCCTCAACGTACAATTGTAAGGAATTTAGGGATTTCATCATCTACAGTCCAAAATATCATCAAAAGAGTCGGAGAACCTGGAGGAATCTCTGCACGCAAGCGGCTCGGCTGAAAACCAGCATTGAATGTGCCCGTGAGCTTCGATCCCGACATCAATGTGTAAAGGACGTCACCACATGGGCTCAGCAACACTTCAGGAAACCGTTGTCAGTTAACACAGTTTGTCGCTGCATAAACAAGTACGAGTTAAAACAGACTGTATATAAGAAATGGACGAAGTCATGCTGTTCTGAAGCCTCGAGTTTGGCCGATAGGGCGCCACCATGTCGAGTTTTTGCAACCAGGAAACGCCCGGAAGTGACGATACGGCGGAGCTAACGGCGTGTCGTGAGCTAGCTAGCTAGCTTAGCTAGGTGCAGCTGTAACTCAGGTTAACTGTCATTTTAACAGGCTGATAAGTTTGTCCAGAGAACAACACTCTGAAAACTAAATGTTCTCACCAGAGAAAGTGAACAGCCGACTCCTGATAAGCTTTTTCAACGGCGCTGGTTAAATTTACACAGCGCCAAGGGTACGAGTCGGCTCTAGCCTGATTTGACAGGTCGCCATGGTAACGATAACCCCGCCCTGAAACATTCTCCATAATTTACTAAATGAACATCATGCTGTGTTGAAGACGACTTGAAACTAGCGACTGAGACCATAAACTCATCAGGAAAGTGTTTACTGGGGGAATTATTCAGCTGAGAAGGAGAAACATTTTCCCATTATTTCTAATGGAGCCGGACTTCTTTTTGCAGCCAGAAGAGTCGCCCCCTGCTGGATTTTCAACAGAATGCAGCTTTCAGGGACTTCAGCATCGGCTTCATGTTGTAGAGCGGAAGCTTCCCGCTTGGTTAAAACTCTGCCATGCAAAGCGAAAGCCATCTATCAAAATCACCCAGAAACGCCGCCGGCTTCTCTGGGCCCGAGCTCATCTGAGATGAACTGACAGCAGGACAATGCCAAGCCACATTCTGCACGGGGTGGTGATGCTGAATGGATAAGACACCTGCCTTTGGTGTGAGAGACTCGGGTTCAATCCCCCACTGTGACCCATCCACCATTGTGTCCCTGACCAAGACACTTAACCCCTCAATGCTCCTGACATATGTAGCACTTGTAAGTCGCTTTGGATAAAAGCGTCAGCTAAATGAATAAATGTAACGTAAGAGCTCGCTCTCTTGAGCAACTGAAGTTGTACATCAAGCAAGAATGAGAAAGAACAACAATCAGTGTCCTCAGTTCCCAAACGCTTTCTGAGTGTTGTTAAAAGGTCCCAGCTTTTTTTGAAATGTGTTGCAGCCATCAAATTCAAAGTGAGTGAATATTTGCAAAAACCAATGAGGTTTGTCAGTTTGAACTAGGGATGAGCGAGTACAGCATTATCTGTATCTGTTAACCATATGAATTATCTGTATCCGTATCTGTACTCAGATTGGGTGGGGCCTAGCCCGGAAGTGGGCGGAGTTTAGTCAGAAGTGGGTTGGGTTGTCTTGAAATGGGCGGGGCTTTAATGGTATGTTATTTTAAGCATGCAATTGATGTGGGTTAATCAGAAATTGTACAAGAGAACAAGAGTTTTCATTCTCAACATGACTTTCTTTTTTTAACTTTAAATTTTTTTATGAACGGCTAACCTGCTCCGAGCAGGTTATGTTCCAGAAAAGAGATTAACTGAAAATGCTGCCTACTGACCAATCAGCTCTCTGGAAAATGACATCACCATCTGTAGGAAATCCCACAGACTGTTTTAGCCAATAGGCTGCTTTCTGTTTGCAGCGGTGATGTGGAGAAACTCTTGACTATGGTGATCCTACAGAGACTGATTAAAAGCCTCAGGCTAATGTTGCCTACAGGTTTTTACAGTACAGCAGGATCAGCCTACTTACTGCCTTTAAATGTCTTTAATATTTTTTATTTGCTCCCAGTTCGTTTCACACAGCCTGATGCAGCCGTTAAATAAATGGATTTTATTTTTCTTATGAGAGGCTGAATATTAGGAGCAGTTTGGTATTGAAATACTAAATTTTAATATGAACGTAAACGTTTGTTTAGGTTAGTAAAGCTTTCTAAGGCGACTACAGAGACTGTAGTCATGTTCCGTCCCACCTTTTGCGATGTGGGTGTAAAAGGTGGGACGGTGAGTTTTCAGCAGCCTAAATGTTCAGATTCAGTCTTTAAAACATTATTTGAGCTCATTTTATGGCATGAAGGGATTTTTCCGTTTCACTGCTTTATGAAGTTAATTTAGAAAAATGTTTGGACACTTTTGAATGTGTTAAATAAATTAATCTCGTTTTTGAAGTGGCGACAAGTTTTTGTTTTTTTAAAGTGAGGGAGAACGGCCGAGTCTTTTAATGTGAAACGGCGACACACAGCCGAGCTGAAAGAATAAGGCTGATATTTTCTGCAGCTCATAAGAACACTTTTTATCAACGCATTATTATAGACTCCGCCTGTTCATTTAGACATTCACACTGTCTGTGATTTTCTGTCTCCCTGCATGTGTCAGTTTCAGCCGTGCTGCTGTCGTATTTCTGTAGTGTTACAGTTTAACACTCGATCGTAAAATATGACGCTCTGCTGACAGTGGACCTGTTCATGTCTGTTTGGTCATCTGCTGCTAACACCGCCTCTTTAATGTGAACGCGCTCCCGGCTGGATCGGGAAACCCTGGGTTAATTTACCGAGTTGATAACCAGCTTCGTGGTGCCGATCGCGGTTCTTAGGGTTAGTGAAGCCAGATAACGAAAACATATCCTGGGTTTGTTGAACCCGCTTCGTGGTGCAGCAGGACAGGTGTGTGTGTGTGTGAGTGAGTAAGAGGGAGACAGAGAGGGGAGGGGGGGGGTGTGTGTAGCTTAATTTGTAATATTATTTTAAATAATTTATTTATACCACAACTACCTTTATTTTTTTAAATACAGCAAAAAAGTGTCAGACACAAGTAAAAAAAAACTGGTTAAAAAAAAAATCTCCTATGACCGGCAGAGAGAGAGAGGGCGCACAGTCAGCTATGCAATAATGATTTTTTTTCAATCCGAGCACAGATGTTGACTCATATTACTCGTATGATACTCCTACTCAGCAAAAATGCTTTATCCGTACCGGATACTAGTTTCAGCCGAGTATCCGGCTCAACCCTAGTTTGAACATTAAACATCTTGTCTCTGTAGAGTATTGAACTGAACAGAGGTTAAAAAGGATTTTCAAAACATTGTATTCTGGTTTTATTTACGTCCCAACTTCATTGGAATTGGGGTTTGTATAATCTGATATTCATTCATTTACTAGTTCACCTTTAGAAGAGAGAGATCTGATGTTTAACAGTCCACATTTTATTCTCCGTTTCTTTTGCACTATTGCTGTAGTGGTTTTAATTTTTATGAGGTTTTTAGGCACAGCTCCTCTTCTGTTTACCTTACATTTAAATTATTTCAATGGACACCGTCACTATAGGCTTTTCACTAAGTAACTCCTGAAATAGAAGGGCAATAAAATGTGTTAAAACTGCAGTTTTTCACTTGGAATGGGGTGTTTGTACTGTGTGGGATTGCAACTTTCATTTAAGTGAAGGATCTGAAGGCTTCCTCCACTGATCATTACTGTATAGTATGTGAACTTCATTTTCTATACCCTGCACATATATTGCATACTTTAATTTCTTTAAGTTTACACATCACAGCTCACAGAGCTGCTCTACAGCCATCTTTCTTTCTTTCTTTATTTTTCACGACAAAAACATTAAAAGAGTGCGATATGTTACACAGATGTGATGGACAATTGCCCAAAAACCCTCAAGGGGCTTAATAAGTGGCAATCTCCATAGAAACAATTATGTTTAGCAGTTTTAAAAACATTTATATATTATATAAACAAAACAACAAACAAACAAACAAACAAACAAAAAACAAAAAACTGAATAATAATATTAATAAAAACATATATAAAAATTTCAACGAATAGAAATTCTTTATATAAAACAATTAAATTTGCAATTTAGAGCACAAACCCATATGGAAAATATAGACAACTTAAGAACAACAATTTTATTTTCTGTTTAAACTGTTCTTTAGAAACTTCAATGAATGATCTGGGAAGATTGTTCCATATTTTTGCCCCTCTGTTTAATACACTAAACTGTGTTTGAGTCGTACGAGAGTAGGAAGGCCTAATAAGAAGACTACTACGAGTCGGATACTGGTGAATTTCACAGTTAAAAGTAAAAATGTTACAAAAGTGTGGGGGAAGCAACTTTTTTATAGAGCTATAAACGAATAAAGCAATTTGAAGTTGATTCACTTGGTAAACCGTGAGAATACTTGCCTGAGCAAACAGTGGTTGGGAGGGGTGTCTACAATTTACAGAAAATATTATTCTTAAAGCTCGCTTCTGAAGTCGAAAAACAGATTCCAGTTTAGTTGGGTGGGTGCTAGCCCAAGCAACATTACAATAATTAATATATGGATACAACATTGAATAATACAACATAATTGCAACTTTTATTAATCAGGTGCGGGTTTTACCTAGTATTCCAACCACTTTAGCTATTTTTGTGCTTATGTCACTAGTGTGAGGTTTCAGGATAAAGAATCATCTAATATAACGCCGAGGAAACGAGCAGATCTAACATTGTTAATGGAGATATTGTCAATTTGAATTTTCATTGGTAATTTAAGTGTATCAGACTTAATTCCAAAAAATATGTAACTTGTTTTTTTTATGTTGAGTGACAATTTGTTGGACTTGAACCAAGTAGATAACTTATCAAGTTCTTCATTGACTACCTTCATTAAAATATCAGGGTTTTTGTGAGAGTAAAACACACTTGTATCATCTGCAAATAAGATTTTGGAAAGTTTATCTGAAACATTGGGGAGGTCATTCACATATAATAAAAATAACAAAGGACCCAAGATAGAACCCTGTGGTAAGCCGCACTGAAGGGGAAGGGGAGGGGATTCTGTTCCATTATAGTTGACAATTTGATACCGGTCTGAAAGATAACTGGTGAACCAAAGTAGTGACTTATTTCGTATACCATGATGTGAGAGTTTTTTTAACAAAATGACATGGTCAACAGTGTCAAATGCTTTTGAAAGATCCAAAAAAATACCTATAGTGTTTTCTTTTCTATCTTTTGCTTTGTATATTTCAGTCAAAAAATGAACAAGTGCCATGCAAGTTGAGTGTTGTTTCCTAAAACCATACTGGTGTGCATAGAAAATATTATTTTTGTCCAAATGCTGAATTAATCTTGTATAAACAAGTTTTTCGAGAACTTTGGACAGAGCTGGTAACACAGAAATTGGTCTATAATTATTAAAAATAGCAGGGTCATCTTCTTTATAAACTGGTGTAATTTTTGCTATTTTCAGCTCTACAGGCACAACTCCTTGTTCTAGGGAAAGATTAAAAATATAAAGTAATGGTTTAATGATATCCGGGTAAATTGCTTTTAATATTTTACTATCAATCATATCATGTCCTGGTGAACAATCTTTTAAATTAATAATTATATCTCTGATCTCATGGTCAGATCTCTGATCAAGCCATCTGACTTTTTACTGTCACCTCTGACATGTTAGATTCCTCTTTTTGCTTTTTATTTATTTCCTTCTAACAGCCTTGAATCAGCTTTTCTCACCGTTCAGCCCGCCTCCGTGCGTTTCCCCTCAGATAAGTCTGATCTTATCTCAAGAGCGGGAAACCGAGGAAGACTCTCCCAGCCTTGTGACATAAACTAAAGGAGGAGCGGTTCATCACAGATGTTTCTTTTCCGATGACGGTTGCTCATATGAACCTCTGTGTGTTTCTGCACACATCCTTGTTAGTCCTTCATTAGTCAGGGAGATGCGTAATCAAGGCTGAGACTGGTGCTGCCGAATCCAATTAAAATGTGCGGCAGTTACATTATAAGCACAAAATATTGTTCAGGATGCGAGACGACTCGTTAGATTCAGGGGTCATTAGCTGGTTTCATGTTTTGTATGACGTAGAATATACAACATTTACACTGAGAGCATGAAACTAACAATGCTTCTATCAACTGCTCTGTGGATCATTTTCCATTTCTTCAGCGATCCTGAATTAATTTGGCCAAAATCATCATTGAATTCTGCCGTTAAATACAGATCATGAAATACTTGCAGGAGACAGAAGTTTAAGTTTAGAGACGTGATCAAACGTGACTTCAGACAGAAACAAACACGGACTGCCGTCACGTCAGCTGGTCGACCTTGTGTGTGCCGAGTTTTGCGCAGAGAAACAAGCTGTCAACGCCTTAAACACAAACTTCTACACCACATGAATGCGGGTGTAACTGTCCGCTTGGAGTCATTTAAAAGGTCTTGATTTCAAAGATTGCGAATATATTTTTGTTTTATTGGGATTATGGTGTGGACATGAACACATCACCAGTGGCGTCCACCAGTGGGCAGTATAGTTTCTGCCACTGGGCTTAACTAACCCCTGCAAAGTGTAGGTAAACCCCGTACTTAGCAGTTTGCGGCTGTCGTAAACCCACAAGCAAAGGAAGAGCGAGCAGACGGGAGCACACAGTAAAACGCCAAACTTATAGACGATAAGTAACAAAGGAAAGTGCCAGGTTTTAGTTTAACGCCCTCGGGAAGCAGAACGAGGTATGTTGGGTGTTGCGGGAGTAAAATGTTCTTTTTTTTTTGTTGTTGTATTGACGAAGAGCAATTAGCTTTGATTATTAATCCAAAACGTGATTTTAAAGGTTATTGTGTAGAGTGTATCTTGATATAAAGTGACCAAGTTATTTAATTGTGTATTTAATTAGGGTTATTGTTATAGCATGGTTGATTTTAGCTAAATGTAATGTGTATAAAGGTCTATTTGTATATTTTTTATGTCTTTCATGGTGCACTACGGTGTAGAAAGAAATAACAAAACCGTAAAGACATCATTCGAGACTCTGCGTCTTGCTAAACCCACCGAGGGCAGTTACAGCAGGGTTACAGTCAAAATTTCCGTTGTGGTTTTTAAATTGTCTTTTTTTCCCCCAATTTTTTAATTCCCTTTTACTTTTTTTATTTTTAACATTTAATTACATCCTGATTATCCTGAGTACTATAATAAAATTGTTCTTTTGCCATTTTCAATCTGAATTCTACATGAATAACTGCTGTAGACATCGACCCATGCTGGAGTTGCCCTCCAAACGCAGGATGACGTCAGAAGCTTTGGTGCATGAACACAGCAGGTGGTCCTAATATTTCCGTGCAGGAACAAACCCTCGTTATCAGCTCCGGTACGAGTGTCCTTGTTAGTGCCGTCCAGGCCCCGTGTGTGTGTCCTACTCCGCGGCTGGCATGCTTTATGAGCAGAGTGAGTGAGGTGCAGATGGTGGGCTCACCCCACGGGTCACCCTCTGTTCCCTTTGGCTCGCCGGTGGGACTCGACAGCGAGGCTAATATAGAACACAGCAGAACTGGCGCTGACAGCCGAGGTCCACACGGGAGCCTGGGTGCAGTGTGAAGTCCGCCGTGTGGGGCCAGCTTAGTTTAGGAGGCAGCTCCGGTGTTAGTCCAGCATCTAAGCAGAGAAACAAACACATCTACAGGAGGTTAGGTGATCGACTGCATGATTACCTGGTCGGAGACACAGGACTACGTCTGATCCACATGTCTGAGGCAGCTTTCTCAGCTGCTCAGTGATGAACGACTGACTGACGTTTCTTTCTCCGTCTTCTTTCTGAGATCTGTGGGTTGGGTTTCCGGCTCGCTCGAATGCTGACTTGAAGCGCTGAGAATCTAACATGCTCACAATGACGGAGCTAAAGTGCTAATGTTTAGCAGGTGTTTATGTTCACCGTCTTTAGTGTGTTAACATGCTAACATTAGCTAATTAGCAGTAAACGCAGAGAACAGTCTTTAGTTCTGCAGGTGTTTGATCGTAAAGTGTTGGACACGTTAACCTGATGACCTGGTGATGGTGCTAGTTATTGCAGTTCATCCTGAGGGGGGGACATGAAGGTCTGAACATTTCATCACGATCCATCCAACATTTTCAAACCTCATGGTGGCGCTGGAGGAAAAGTCAGAGGATCACTGAATCATTCAGATTCCTCCTCCGGCGAACATAAATGTCTGTAGCTTTAAAATAAAGACCAGCTGACCTTGAGACAATCCACCCGGTCGGATCAATCGGACCAGGCACCACCGCAGGTGCTGTGGTCGCCCAGAGGTGAGGAGCCATGTTGGCTCAGCTTGGACTTGGGGCTGCTCCTAAAGGTCTGGTCTGGACAAAAGCAATGGAGATCAGAGACTGTTGAACCCAGATCTTTGCAGAGATCTGCCCCGTCAACATCCCGGATCAAGCACCCGATGGGCCGACCTTGTTCCGAGCTGATGTGTGGAGGTGTTCAAACACAGTTAAGATGGACTCAGTGACCATATTCTAATAAACTTTTAATCTTCTGGTAAATTCTGTGTGTGTAGCATGAAGCGACTACAACCTTTCTTCTCATGATCCAACCTTGTGTTGTAAAGTGACAAAATAAACCTTGACACCTTGAGCTGTTTCAGTCAGCGGCAAACTGACATTTCCGTCCTCAGAGCCAGGCTGCTAAGATGGTTAAAAATGTCTTCTTACTTACTTAGAGTTCTGCAAAAATGTGCTGGGTTGCTGAGCCATATGGCCGACACTAATGCTTCAATTAAACCCAGAGATTATAGAGAACACCAAAACCTGCACCCATATTACAGCTAATTTACACTGTGCAGATTAACTCCATGTGCTAATTACACATAGGTGACACTAATATGAAGGGTTATTCATACATGACTTTAAAATAGGAACTTTGTGCATCACACGCATACACAGACTTGTATGTAACGTACAGTACTAGTTAGTTTCCCCCCGCTGTCACCGTTTGATCTTTACATCCATAAATACAGATAAATGCGGCCCTGAGCAGCATTCACAGCAGTCTGACACCGAACACGTGGCTCTCCAGTGTAATTGATACTAACCACATATCTCCTCCACTCCTCGGCTTGTTGATTGATGCCTCCACCTACTCCGCTATTTATAAATAGATCACTTGGAGTGGAGTAGTTCCTCGACGCCTGAGCTTCCACCAGGGACATTCCTCATTTAACATAGAGGAATTAGCATATTAGTGCCACTTTCGAGCCAATCCCAGAAACCGAGCCTGCCAAGCCTCGTCCTTCTTCCACAGGAGTCGTGCCAAAGCAGCCGGCCAAGGACGACAGAGAGAGAGGGGGGGGGGGGGGATAGAAAGAGAAGGATCAGAGAGTTTCACTTCTTGCCATCTCCACCTAACTCGCACACCCCCACCATGCTCCCCTTTTAGCATTCTCATCGTTCCTGCTGTCAGAGCGCTGCTCTTCCCATTACCGTTATGAGCTTAGCAAAGAAATGCCTGGAATTCCCTCAATTAGCGAGGGGCACAGTCAGCTGCTGCTGCGTTGTTGATTTAACTTCAGGCTGCAGCGAGTGATGGGTTTATAGAGACTGGAAATGTCATTAGTCTTTGTGGTTGACTTGTTCATTTATCAGAGTTTGGATGTGTGGTAATGCAATAACGTGTCATTACATTTTCTCTGGTGTTACAGGGAAGCAATTCATAATTCATGTTTAAGTTTTAGTTTGAGAACAAAGTTTCTGAAATGAGTTCCTGTCGGGAGCAAACGAAGGACGCGTTTCAGACACGAGGGGTTGTCGTGTGCTTTTCTTGATGACTCGTCGTTCTGGAAACCAATATCATATTCACCGCATGTATTATTCTGCCTGTAATTCATGATTGATCTGCAAATATAGCCGATATAACTCACAGCCTGCGTTATTACCGGGGCTGCAGCTAACATTATCATTCCATTGTTCTTATGAATCTGCCAGTTATTTTTCTGATTACAGTATTATTTCTTTGGTGTTTTTAAAATGTCACTGATGTCTTCAAATCTTTTTTTCTGTCCGGTAAAAATGAGAAGAAGGAAGTTGTTTGCCTGAAAGAATGAATGAAATGATAAATTATCCTTTTGTTTTTCAGAAATACCAGATTTCCGATTAAATGTGTTGCAGCAAGATGATGAACATATTTCTTTTGACCTGAGGGTCTGATTGCCATGTGCTGGACAGACCCAGACGATCCTTAGATGACGTAATTAGAAATAATCAGCAATAATGACCAGATTGGATGTCTTGTTATTGTATTATCAGAATTGTTGCTGCTGGAAGCTGATATTATCCCTGCCAGCTTGTACCCCAGGTACTGAAAGTGAGAATATTTCCTTTCTTGAGATGTAAAAATGATAATCAGCCCCCTGGAAACAATGTTTAGTATTCAGTTCCTTGCCAGCAATCAACCATGCAAACGTGTCTGCTTTACATCAGGCCTGTGAATATATAACACCTTAATCATTTCTTACTCCTTACTGCTCACATGCTCAGACATTTCTGTGAATCACTCTGAACATAACGGAAAACATTTATATACTAATATAGATATCTCAAGGCCTGTTGAGCTAAAACACCTTTTAATGCCTGCGTATTGGGGCTCTGACAGTCTGCTGCTGCCCATTGGAGCTTTAAGTTGAAGGCTAACTTACGCATGCTAACATTTTCACACCGGTGTTATCATTGTGAGCATGTTAGGATGCGGATGTTAGCCTTCAACTCAAAGCTCCAAAGGGCAGCAGACTGTCAGAGCCCCAATACGCCCGGCATTGAAACCCGTTTTTAAGTAAAGGTGAGTACTGATTGTGATCCAGCTGCCCAAACCACCTCCAGAGGTGGTCGGGGACACACTGCGATCACATTGAGCACAAGTGTAAATGCCCGTGCAGCAACTGTGTGGGTGAAAATATGTAGCGTTGCAGTCTTCCATGTAGAATAAAAAGTTTGATGGTGCAGAACAGAAGTGTGTCCCTACAGTGTCAAACGCGTTTACAGAGCGTCGATCTAGATATTTTTGATGAACAACAAAACCGAACGTATTCTAACCCTCAAAAGAAAAAAGTACACAATAAGAAAAGTAGGACAAGGCAGCACGTGCCGTTTCTTTAGAGCTAGGGTTACCACAAGTACTGTTTCTTTAGAGCTAGGGTTACCACACGTAGTGTTTCTTTAGAGCTAGGGTTACCACAAGTACCGTTTCTTTAGAGCTAGGGTTATCACACGTACGGTTTCTTTAGAGCTAGGGTTACCACATGTACCGTTTCTTTAGAACTAGGGTTACCACACGTACCGTTTCTTTAGAGCTAGGGTTACCACACGTAGTGTTTCTTTAGAGCTAGGGTTACCACAAGTACCGTTTCTTTAGAGCTAGGGTTATCACACGTACCGTTTCTTTAGAGCTAGGGTTATCACACGTACGGTTTCTTTAGAGCTAGGGTTACCACATGTACCGTTTCTTTAGAGCTTGGGTTATCACACGTACCGTTTCTTTAGAGCTAGGGTTATCACACGTACCGTTTCTTTAGAGCTAGGGTTACCACACGTACGGTTTCTTTAGAGCTAGGGTTACCACATGTACCGTTTCTTTAGAACTAGGGTTACCACATGTACCGTTTCTTTAGAGCTAGGGTTACCACACGTACGGTTTCTTTAGAACTAGGGTTACCACACGTACCGTTTCTTTAGAGCTAGGGTTATCACACGTACCGTTTCTTTAGAGCTAGGGTTACCACACGTACCGTTTCTTTAGAACTAGGGTTACCACACGTACGGTTTCTTTAGAACTAGGGTTACCACATGTACCGTTTCTTTAGAGCTAGGGTTATCACACGTACCGTTTCTTTAGAGCTAGGGTTATCACACGTACCGTTTCTTTAGAGCTAGGGTTATCACACGTACGGTTTCTTTAGAACTAGGGTTACCACACGTGCCGTTTCTTTAGAGCTAGGGTTACCACACGTGCCGTTTCTTCAGAGCTAGGGTTACCACACGTACCGTTTCTTTAGAGCTAGGGTTACCACACGTACCGACTCTTTAGAGCTAGGTTTACCACACGTACCGTTTCTTTAGAGCTAGGGTTAACACACGTACCGACTCTTTAGAGCTAGGGTTACCACTCGTGCCGTTTCTTTAGAGCTAGGGTTACCACACGTTCCAAAGTCCACTTAAAATTCGCTAACATGACTATTGGTGCACTGCTGAAGCGAGAGGAAAACATGGTGAATGATCTATGGACCAAACAAACCACAGTGCAAAGAGACGGGTTCAGAATGTCACTATACAGTCTGTAGTTATACAGCATTTTGTGGACTTGATGTTTGAGCTGGATAGAGGGACTAAACACTGGAGACACATTTTAATGCGAGGTGTAAATGGGGTCTCTTCGCAATAAGAGGTGCAGGATAACAGGACGACAGGATTATTGCATATTGTCTGAAGTTGAGTTGGATGGTGGTCCAGTTACCAGTATAACTCGTCCATATAACCACCTGAAGAATGTGTCCTTTTGGACTTTCTTGGACAATCTGTTCAGGGACTTCTGTATCTTAGTTTCTTTAAAACAAGTTCAGTGCCAAATGTTCTGCAAGTATAGAAGAACAGGTGCATGTGTTTTCGCTTGTGTCCCACCGGCGCTGAAGTTTTCTGAGTCTGGGCGAGATGTGAAAATGAGGTCGTGTCTTTGAGTTCACTCTGATACAAGCTCCCCGTCTGGCTTCATTTTCCAACAAGGGGCTAATATAAAGTGAGCTTGTTAGGCAAAAGGCCCCTCTCTAAACGATGTCTTCATTATCCAGACGTCAGGACGAGTTTCTGTCTCTCTGTGTTTGTGTCTGTCTCCTGTCTCCCTCTGCTCGTCTGTCTCTCGGTTTATATTTGTCTCCTGTCTCGGTGCCTCTGGGGCCGCCTCCCCACAGGCCATCGGTGAACGGTTGGCCATTTAATATTTAATCTGTCTGACTCAAACTTTGGCAGAGCTGCCACTGTTGTCTCTCTCTGCAGAGCGGGCCCTCTGCCACGGCCTTCAGCGCTAACGAGAACACAAAGGACAGTCCCATAAAGAGGGGGCTACTTTTATTCTGCTCTGTCGCTCATTCAGAGGGATGGAATAACACCTACTTTATTTTCACTGGCCAGACGAGTCTCATTCAGTACAAAAGAGAAAAGAAAATCACTCTGCAGGTTGAATAAGTTGGAATTAAGTGAGGTCTTTATTCCTTTGTAGTTGTAACTAAAAATTTGCTGCATTAAACTGAATAAAGAGAAGATATTCAGGACTTCCTAGTTATTCAGGCAGCTATTTAACTGAAATCACTGACTGCAGATCTGCAAGTCGGAACATTTATAAAACTGTCTGTTTGCCTCGTGGTTTATTTATTCTTTCACGAAAATGAGATACCAGCGACAATGTTTTTTCTGTACTAACACAAACATGTACAGTACCTGAACAAATCTCAGTCAAAACTTTGCTTTGTGTGAACAGACTGAACTGTTGCTGAAATGAAACAGTGTGTGAAGTGTAGAGAAATGTCTTGTTGTGGGATCTGGTAACAACTCAGTCGTCTGGAACATGACTTGGAGACACAGCTACATGCTGACTGTGTCGTGTGCTATATCTTAAAATCTATCATGTTGTCAGCTGCTGCTTTTATCTGGTGCCAGCTAGCATGTTAGCTGAGGTTAGTGTTGAGGGATGTCCCGATCTGTTTGTTTTTTTTGCCCTCGTGTCCAAGTCATTTGATTTTGAGTATCTACAGATACCAAGTCCCGATCCGATACTTCTATAATACTTGGAAAAAAAAAAAAAAAAAAGAAGAGCGAAAAAACAGATCCAGGATGTTCCTTATTTTTTATTTAATTGACCTTATTTTTACATTCAACAACTCTGTTAACAACCAGAGCTCTTCCGTGAGGTAGCTTGAACAATCAAGTAATAAATAACATAAATTCTTCACTTTTGGACTTTAGTGCAACAGTAAATCAACTTAAAATACCCTGCAGGCATGTAAACAAATACAAAAATATAAGTGCCACAGTGTTTGCAAAGCACATATATATACATTTATATCCGAGTCCTGATCGGGAGGTAACGTCCGATTTTGATCGAGTCTGAAACAACGTGATCGGGCCCGATTTCCGATCTCGTGATCAGATCTGGACGTCCCTAGTTATTGTGTACTTTGCCTGCTAAGGTGAGGTAGCTGAGGAAGGTTTGTTGGGTCGCTCAGGTGGATGCTAGTTAGGTCAACATGATGTTAAGTCAGTGTTTCCCAAACAGACTTTAAATGGGCATTTTGCAGAGAAACACAGATGTTATCTATTACATTATAAGACACGGACATAGTGGATATTTTACAAATACAAAGCATGAAATGCGACACGCGCGAGAGGCTTCGTCACTAACGAGCCTCATCCACGTGCAGCGCACCTGCGCCTGAAAACTGAATCGCATGTGGAAATTGCAAGTTATGTATCCTTTAAGGAGACTTTACAAAACATAGCTGATGGAGACTGTCAACAGAGCAGAACCATTCTGGGAGAGAGGGAAAAAAAGAGGCGGGGCAACCAGGTGTGTTTGCTGCACAGGTGTAGGGGAGTGAGTGTGGGGAAAAGAAGTGGGCCAGTGAGTAAACTCTCCAGTAAGAAGGCGGAGAATGAAGTAGAATTAAAATGGTTAAATAAGCAATAACCTAAGCTACTAGAAATAGAAATATACCCTGCTAACTCCAACACCGATCACCCCCCCGCCGGACTTTGTTGTTACTGCGTGCTAATGTGAGGTAGCTGAGGAAGATGTTAGGTTTGTTTAGTGTGTTGTGCAGCATGCTAGTTAGCTTAACTTGTTCTCAGCATGTTGTTGGCTTCCGGGCTTCCATAGGAATGCTCCTATAACATTTGTCATATTTCACCACGGGTAGTTTTAACTACCTAAACTTTATATTTCATATAGTATTAATTTCTCCACATGAGTGTTGCTGGGCAATCTTGCTAGTGGCAAGTCCGACTATGTTTTGAACGTCTGGCGGTGGTGCAGGGCAGGTGGCGGAGTGGTGGGGGAAGGGGATTACGGTAGTAATCTTTACACATTACCATTGAGGGCAACATTGCTCAGCATCGTTGCTCTAAAAGTTGCTCCGTGTGTCATCAGCTTTTAAGTTTGCCTTACATTAGTTTGCCAACATTGTATTCACTGACAAAGCGCCAGAGTCTGAAAGCTTCAGATGTAAGAAATGTGAACTCAGTGTTTTATAAGTGCAATAACACGAGTCAAAGCGTCAGCAGCTCTAAAGAGACGTGTCGCTGCCTCTTCACCCTCGATTATGAACTGCAACAAAGAGGCTGTGCGCGTCTGCGGCGTTCCTTTGATTCATGCTCAGTGATTTCCTGCACAGTTTAGTTGTTTTCCCTCCTTGTGGAGTTTGTTTCTAGGACGACATTCAAAAAGAGACTCGCAGGTCACATACAAAACAGGCTTGAACTGTGAAAGGGAGCCTTTTTTGGAATATCTCTGGAGACGCAGAAGAAAAGCGTGGTCTTCTCTTCCCTCAATCATCTCTGTTGTCCGGCTGCTCGTTATACCCACCTGCTTCCCCGTTCTTAAGCCCTGAGAGCTCTGGGACTCGGAAGCGTGCAGCAGGTGTTAAACATATTGAACGCAGAGTGGAGTGAAACAGAATGGACTGCGGTTTGATCAGGAGGGACCTGTACTGGCGAGTGTATGAAAAATGGTCAGCATGCAATTATGTGAGCGGCTAAAAGCTTCCCTTGTAGAGAGTCGGGTCGGGTTCGCGCAGCATGCACCCCTCTGCATTACTTTTACACTTCTTTAAAACTGGCAAGCGGCCGTGACGCAGGAGTGTGATTGAGCTCACTTACACAGCAGGTGCACACGCAACTGCTTTCATGGACAAAGAAACAAAGCAGAAACGAACGCTGTTTAAACATCTTTGTACAGTCAGACGGCCACATCACAGACTTTAGTTGACCCGCTTCTGCAAAAGCCGGCCGGCGGTGTGTGTGTGTATATGCATTTCATTAGACCTTTTAAAACTGTTCACTAAACCTGGGAAGTGCCTCCATGTTTGTGAGACGGCTGCAGTGATGATGTTTTCATTAGGGCCTCATAAACGTGATAAAACTCTCACAGCGCCACGGGAGAATACGTGTTTCTTTTTACTACACGTCTATAAATCTTAGTCTCTGTTATAAAACACAATGATGGCTCACTTTGATGGGCAAATACAGCACATATGGTCCTGATAACACGCTGATAATCAATTTAACTTATCTGCTGTCATGTAGGAGTGTCTGTCTATGTGTGTGTGTGTTGGCAAATAGGATAATTCTCAGAGCTGGTGTATGTTAGAGTGTGTAGTCTCAGAGGAAGCACCTGTGCATTCTAGGTTTCTGTAAATACATACCTGAGAGACTGAAAGATCCTAAATTACAGTTGATCCTTCGCTACGTCCCCTGAACTGAACATGCAGCTGGCCAATCACAGCACTTTCATGGCTGCGCTCTATTGACTCTGATGCAAAAGGCGTCTTTTTTTCTACATTTTTTTTTTGCTGTATTTTTCAAGATCTGGTCAAAATCTGTTCCTGGCGCACCTGTAATAATTACAGTAGCTACCATGAGAGGTTGAAAGGAGAAGTACGATTTATTCTCTTTCCAATATATTTAAACCTACTGTTCTGCTTTTTAATGAACAAAGAGCTACCAGCTGTACAGGAACAGTGTTGATCCTTAATATCTTTGTCCTCTTTCACAATAGTAAGGTAACACAGTGGTTCACTTTTACTTTATCTTCAATCTTTACTTTTTTCCACATCAGTTTGAGTCAGTCTGACAGCCTGAATACAACCTTCAAATGCACAATGCAACTGCAAAGCTGTCTGCTTATTTCTGAGATCGCTTTTTCCAAAAATTAGACAATATTTCTCCAGAGAGGGGAGTGATTTGAGATTGGTTTAATACAATCATTACTGACAAATCTGTGGTAATAGAGAATCTTAATAAACATTTTGCTGAGTCTGGCCATGCCTTCCTTCTGACTTCTCCGCCTCTCAACATTTATTATTCAGCTTCACCAGCTTTATGCACAAGCAGCCCCCCGCCTCCTTTTTTTGCTTTCAACCCTATTCAGTCTGCTGATGTGTTGAATGAGTTGAACAATCTTAATCCCTACAAACCAGCTGAGATAGATAATTTGGACCATTTTTAAAGCTGTCTGCAAACATTGTCACAACTCCCATTACCTTATTTAACTGGAAGGCCACCATGGTCAGTCTCCTTTTTAAAAAGGGAGACATGTTTGACCCAAATTGTTACAGACCTATATCCATCTTGTCCTGTCTCTCTAAAGTTAGGGAAAGACTAGTTAAACAAATTACCATTCTCTTCTCATCATCCAAATCCCATTATGCTCTCTTATGCGGTCTGGCTTCCATGCTGGCCATGGGTGCACTATAGCCACGCTCAAGGTCCTGAACGATATAATAGGTGCCATTGATCAAAGACATTATTGTGCAGCGATTTACATTGACTTGTCCAAGGCATTTGACTCTGTAAATCATAACATTCTCATCAGCAGGCTGAATAGCCTTGGATTTTCTGGTGACTCACTTGCCTGGTTCACTAACTATTTCTCAGATAGGATTCATTATGTTAAAGCGGAAGGCCTGCTGTCTAGACCTATGGCTGTCTCTGCTGGGGGGCCACAGGGCTCGATATTAGGACCAACTCTATTGTCATTGTACATTAATGATGTCGCTATAGCTGCTGGTGACTCCTTCATTCACCTTTATGCAGACGACACTACTCTGTATACATATGGCCACTCGTTGGTAAATGTTTTAACAAATCTGCAGAAAAGCTTTAATGACATACAGCGCAGCTTCCGCGACTTGCATGCTTTTTAACCGTTCATTGCATATAGGTACACATTTACCTAAGATTACCACTTTGGAAGGATCTGAGCTGGAATACGTGGACACCTATAAATATCAAGGTGTCTGGATTGATAGCTCATTGTCCTTCCAGTTTCACATAAATCATCTACAGTCTAACATCAAGTCCAGGGATTTTTATTGTGTCACAGGGGCTTCCTTTACCCACGCTGCGAAATGCACTTTGGTGAAAATGACCATTCTTCCAATTCTTGATTTCAGTGTTGGTATATGGAAATGCCCCTAACTCTTATTTAAAGAAACTAGATGCGGCTTATCACAGCGCAACACCCATCACTGTGACCTACATGCATTAGTTGGCTGGCCCTCGTTACACACGTGTCGCTTAACCCACTGGTATCTGCTTATTTACAAGACCTTATTAGGTAAATCCCAGAGTTACTTAAACTCATTAGGCCCCCGTGTCCACCAAAGCGTTTTTTTCTGACGCCAGCGTCTTTTTTCAATACATTCCAATGGAAGCGCCGCGTTTTTCCGAGCTGCTAAAAACGCCAGGAGCGTGACAAAGCGCTGAGCGTCTTTTAGCGCCTGGCCAAGCGTGAGCGTTTTTTCACGTCGCAGAGAGTTGAAAAATTTTCAACTTTAGGGAAAACGCTGCGCTTCGTCACTGTCACTTTTACCCAGCCGCCCAATCACGGTGCAGGAGGGGCGGACAAACACCGCTACCGAAGCACATCCGATCTTGAACGAAGCGATGTGCCTACTCGGCCGAGGTGTTTCCTCGACGCAAAATCTCATGAACACACGTACGGAAAAGTCTGTACTCTCATGTTTCAGCCTTTTTTTCATGCAGAGCGAGGGCCAGAGCAAGTAGGCCTACGTACTTTGTGGTGACATTTTTACATTCAGTAAATTAAGTAGGCTACTCTACTTGTAGCACATCGCGTCCACGGAAATTATGTATCATAGCAACCACAGCTTCTCGAAAAAAAACACTGCGCCTCCAAAACGCACCCTAGCGCTGGCAGCTACGCGTTTTCAGAACAGCAGGTGGCGTTTTCAGCTGGCAAAAAACGCTTTGGTGGACACGGGGCCTAAGTCTCTGTGTCATTCCCCTCCTGCAATCTGCACTCATAGGTTTATTTCTTTGATCACCTCAAAGACTTACACCTTTGTCTGCTACTCATTTACATTTTCAGCAGCCAATGATTGGGATCTGTGACAAAAAAACTACAAACTCCCTCTCAGCTTTTAAAGACCTTCTGTCTGATATTAACTGATCATTGCACGTCATTTTTAAACATTATTTATTTTACTGTATTGTTTATCATTTCTGCCCTTTATATTTTCAATATAATTTGACATATCAGTATTTATTTTGTATAGGCCCATTTATCTCATCATAGCTTATTTAGCTGTTATCTCTGTGTGCTGTAATAACAATTCACTGTATATGACGCTTCATTAACCACTGACGCTCTTTTTACCTCATTGTACTTGTCTTTGTCCTTTTATGTGAAACTACATGTTGTTCCGTACTGCTTTGCCCATCTTGACCAGGTCGCCGTTGTACATGAGAAGTTGTTCTCAATCACCTTACCTGGTTAAATAAAGGTTAAATAAAAATAGACAGTGGCAGCGTCGTGATGAAAGTCCCACAGTTTGTCGAACTTAGCAACAGTAACTAAGGAGGGCGTGGCTTAGCGAAAGGTCAATTGTTAACATCACTGGTGGATGAAGAAGTACTCAGATACTTAAGTAGTAGGGGTGTGGGACGAGACATTTAGGTCACGAGATGAGATTTTAAAACATTTTTAGGAACCTTCAGTGCTGAATAAAATGAAAACTTGAGCATTAAACATTTATTGTCCTGCATACTTTTCTTTTTTCCTGCACCAATTTATGGTGGAAATGTTTTTATTTATGTGAAGGGAAAATTTCAGGTGGCAGCTGACAATTTAAACTCAAACAGAATTTTAAGCAGTGCGGCCCTCAGTAATTCTGTGCTGCTCTCAGATCTGTTTCTCCTGTAATATCATCCCTGCTGAGTCGGGATTTATTCTTCCCTCCTCTCCTCCCCTACTTTCTGCACATTTAGTTACTGTTATCACTCATTCATTTAAGTTCATTGCGTGAGATAATCTATGTGTGGCGTGCGAGTGCGTGTTGCCTCGTGGCTCGAGATCTCGTCACACCCCTTTTAGCTAAATATACATCGTTGTAAAAAATACTCCATCCTCTTCATTCAAAGTAAAAGTACCAAGTGAGTAACACCTGTGCGTCCTAATGGCCACCGAGGTAAATGAATGACCCACGAGTTTCCCGTTTCCCCTCTCCTCGTAATCACTGTGATGTATTAAACGTATTAACTTACTCTAATGAGGTAATTACTTAGGAAAATGAATGTCTTTAATTAGCAAATGTTTCTTTGCCATCAACACAAGGTGTACCTCGTGGGTGGGATTACTTTTAACTTTCATTTGTAAAACGTTAAGAAGAGGACAGCAGCTCACAGTTCGCCCGTCCTCGCTCTCTTTAGCTGCTCTGCATTTATGCCACTTTGCTCTCTTGTTAACGTTCTGCAGCAGATTGTAGGAAAATCATCCGACCCTGTAGGGGGATGTTTTAAAATATCAAATCTTCATGTTGTTTTTGAGTTGTAGCAGAGAGTGCCACTACACACATACACTCATAGCAAGTACCGCGGTGACGAGACATCAAAATCAGATACAGTCAGACTATTTCATCCAGTCATTTCCCATTTCAACACGTTATCAGCCGTTACCACAATACCAGCAATTTAACACTCTCCAGTTCTCTGTGACAATCACACTGCTCCCCTGAACAAAGCTTTCAGGCCATCTCTGCTCCGCCTGTGAACCAGCGATGGTCAGGGAGTGTAATCTGTCTCCGCTTTAGCATGCATGGCGGGCAGGGGACCACACTTAATCTGGCCTGTGATAGCTAGCGAGCTAGCTGTGTCGAGGGCGGACCGGCATCACTGGAGCAAATCACTGAGGGGAGATTCATTGTCTGCGCTGTTGTGTGAAGCAACTATCTCGGTGAAACACGCCTGGCGCTGAGCTGAACGACATTTAAAAAGCCCACAGAGAGCTGGACGCTGCGGAGAGGAGAGTGTGTGTTTATGTGAGAGAGTGATACCGAGAGCCTGGAGCAGATCCACTCTACAGTCAAGTGTTTCATTGCTGCTTTTAGCAGAATGCTGCTTCTCTTAGCGGCACTTTACGGATGAATGCGGTGGATTCACACCATGTAAACGCAGGATCAATATGGAGGTGTGTGTGTGTGCAAGATGGGCTCAAAAACAAAATGAATGAAGGAGCTGCCATTTTGTTGATGATTGCCTAATGGGTTCTGGGCAGACCACAGAGCGTTGAGTGCAAGGCTTTGGCAGCAAGGGAGAGAATCGGAGGGAGAGAGAAAGTCAAAGGGCAACAGAGAGGCTGAAGAAGTGGAGCCAGAAAGAGTGAACAAAAGAGAGGGGGGGATGCACATAGAGCTCACAGGGTGGTGATTCAAAATAATGGTTTCATTCCAACAAGGCTGAAATAAACTGAGAAATGACCTCAAAGCAAGAAGAAACCCAGATCATATCGGCGTCGTCCTGGACTCACCTGTACCGTTAAACCAATCCCTCACAGTCTCTCTGTGCTTCTGTTTCTCCCCTTCCCCCTTTCGCTCTGAACCAAAGTGAAATCACTTATTTTTTTAAAAGAACGACTACGCTGAAATCCAGGACAGAAGATAGTGGGGCTGCACAATATATCGTTTTAGCATCGCCATCGCAATGTGTCGTTGCGCAGTAGTCACATCGCAGAACGATGCATGTCCAGAAAGTCAAATAAGCTCAACCACCTCAACTTTTTTGCTGATTTATACAAAAGGAAAACAACTTGAAAACCACCAAAACTGTGGATTTGGTTGCAAAAGAAAAAGAGTTTTGTAAAGGACTCAGAGGTTTGGTGTATATCTGCTCTTTAATTTATTTATCATTTAGTTAAAATATGTTTACTGCATTAATGCAGTAGTTTGCACTCAGAAAGCCTTCAGACCTACCAGATCACCCAATAATTCTAGGATGCTTATTTCATTTCAAATACAGCATTTAAAGTCATCCACTGAAAATTCCTGTGTCTTTTCATACCGCAACATAAATCTCACAAGAAAAATATTGCAATGTCAGTTTTTTTCCAATATCGTGCAGCCCTAGAAGGTAGATTATTAAAAAAACTATCTGTGGTTTGTGGTAAGAATCCAAGACTAAAGACACAGTTGGCAGATTATTTTCCAAGCAGTTTTTGTTGAAATTCTGTTCCGACAGTGATCAATAAATGAAATGCTCAGAGAGAAAAAATCTGTATCTGTTAATGGTGGGAATCACCAGACGACCCACGATACGATATTATCACGATACGAAATCATTGACATTTTAAACATATTGCGATATATATTGCAATTTATGACCTTTTTTCCATCTTCAAATTGTCCCCAAAGGAAAACTCTTTTTCTTGTGGACTGAAAAAACAACAGATTTTATTATTTTAGTACCAAAAAGTAAAATTCTCATGTACAATTCATATAATAAAACATCGATACTTGACCTCCGTGTATCGATATAATATTGCCACAGAAAATATCGCGATACTATGCTGTATCGATTTTTTTCCCCCTGTATCCTAGTTACAGTTGCACTTTATTAAGAGGAGCAGATGAAAACTAAATGATTGGCCTACCGTACCTGTGCGCACTGTGCCTGTGCACTCACTGCTCGTGAAAATGTCGTCATAAACCACAAAATTTTTTTTACAGAACAATGGGAATTGTCGGGCTTCTGTAAATAACTTCACACAGGACTCGAACCTCAGCCCCGGAGTGAAAGTTTACTTACTTTACATCACCTGCCTTCCTGCAGCCACTAGAGGTCACGGCGTGATGATAAAAGTAAATATGGGTGGTAATAATCTGCTGCACAATCGTCCTGTACAGCGGATTCTCTGGTGAGGACAAGCTGCTTCTGGGGGAGTTGCTTTGCTCCTACATTGCGTATTCCAGCTTTAATCAGAAAATGAACTTAAATTAAATAAATAAATAAATAAAATGCACAATGCAACAACAAGCATCAGTGATGTCTCAGTAATTCTCCTTAAACTGTCTCCCCCTCTTGTTTTTCTGACATCCTGGTGGACTTAAAGTCTGTTCCACAGCGTGACAGAAAGAAGGAGCTTCAGGCTACGTTCATTTCTCAGAGCGTTTAACATGCCCAGTGACAGTGTTGTGCATCTGATGCTGCTTCTGCTGCTCTGCTCCCGTTTTTTCTAAATACGGAATAATGTTGCATAGTGTTGCCAAAAATATGTGGACACCCCGAATCATATAATGTGCTCCCTAAACCGCTTTATTTGGCCCTCAATCCTCACACCGTGTATTATCTAAACACTGTTTATCACAGAGCATATCAACAACACAGCAGGCCCCTGGGCAAAGAAGTGGAAAAGTGTCTTTGTGGTCATTAACGTCTCTCTCTGGACATTTTGCATCTCTTTATTGTAGTTTTGCATGTCTTTGTGTTCATAAACGTCTCTCTCTGGACATTTTGCATCTCTTTATTGTAGTTTTGCGTGTCTTTGTGGTCATTAACGTCTCTCTCTGGACATTTTTGCATCTCTTTATTGTAGTTTTGTGTGTCTTTGTGTTCATTAACGTCTCTCTCTGGACATTTTTGCATCTCTTTATTGTAGTTTTGCGTGTCTTTGTGGTCATTAACGTCTCTCTCTGGACATTTTGCATCTCTTTATTGTAGTTTTGAGTCTCTTTGTGTTCATTAACGTCTCTCTCTGGACATTTTGCATCTCTTTATTGTAGTTTTGCGTGTCTTTGTGGTCATTAACGTCTCTCTCTGGACATTTTGCATCTCTTTATTGTAGGTTTGCATGTCTTTGTGGTCATTAACGTCTCTCTGGACATTTTGCATCTCTTTATTGTAGTTTTGCGTCTCTTTGTGATCATTAACGTCTCTCTCTGGACATTTTCCATCTCTTTATTGTAGTTTAGCGTCTCTTTGTGGTCATTAACGTCTCTCTCTGGACATTTTCCATCTCTTTATTGTAGTTTAGCGTCTCTTTGTGTTCATTAACGTCTCTCTCTGGACATTTTCCATCTCTTTATTGTAGTTTAGCTTCTCTTTGTGTTCATTAACGTCTCTCTCTGGACATTTTCCATCTCTTTATTGTAGTTTAGCGTCTCTTTGTGTTCATTAACGTCTCTCTCTGGACATTTTGCATCTCTTTATTGTAGTTTTGCGTCTCTTTGTGGTCATTAACGTCTCTCTCTGGACATTTTGCATCTCTTTATTGTAGGTTTGCGTGTCTTTGTGGTCATTAACGTCTCTCTGGACATTTTGCATCTCTTTATTGTAGTTTAGCGTCTCTTTGTGGTCATTAACGTCTCTCTCTGGACATTTTCCATCTCTTTATTGTAGTTTAGCGTCTCTTTGTGTTCATTAACGTCTCTCTCTGGACATTTTCCATCTCTTTATTGTAGTTTTGCATGTCTTTGTGGTCATTAACGTCTCTCTCTGGACATTTTGCATCTCTTTATTGTAGGTTTGCGTGTCTTTGTGGTCATTAACGTCTCTCTGGACATTTTGCATCTCTTTATTGTAGTTTTGCGTGTCTTTGTGTTCATTAATGTCTCTCTGGACATTTTGCATCTCTTTATTGTAGTTTTGCGTCTCTTTGTGATCATTAACGTCTCTCTCTGGACATTTTCCATCTCTTTATTGTAGTTTAGCGTCTCTTTGTGTTCATTAACATCTCTCTCTGGACATTTTGCATCTCTTTATTGTAGTTTTCTCTTTGTGGTCATTAATGTCTCTCTCTGGACATTTTGCATTTCTTTGGAGCAGTTTTGCATCTTTGTGGCTGTTTTGCATCTTCCAGAGACATTTTGCAGGATTCCCCCTGACCCACTGGCCTGTGCCTGGGAGACCCTTTCAGTAATCCATCCACGTCAACAGCAGTGAGATTTGAGGAGAATAACACCAGACCGAGAGGAAGTTTTTCACTGTGTGAAGATTGGATAAGGAGCAGCATGCGCTGCAGCATTGCAGTTGAACCTTTCTACCTGTTAATAATCCTCTCCCATACGTGCACACCCAGATTTACAGTGTTCATAATTCAGACAGAGCAGCCTGAGCAGCTCTGAGCCAAAATGTTGAATCTCTGAAGTGCTATTCAAATTACTTCCAAGCAAAATAATGTCGGAGCCCCTTCCTCCCAGCTTTCCAAATGAGCTAAATTAAAATGTTCATTGTAACTGGAAGTGTGCCATTCAATTAAGTGAGGTCATTCAAAATGTAATTGGCAGCTCAGTCATTATTTTAAAGTTTGAGTGGGTTTAGACCCTTCACCTCGTCTCTCCTCTTCAATATTCCTCTAATAACCTCTCCTCTCCTCTATCCTCATACGTCTGTCCTCCTCCTCCTCTCCTCCCCCTCTTACCTCACCTGTCTTACCTTTTCCTCCCTCCTCCTCTTCTCTGTTTCAGGAGACAGCGAGGTGAGAGTCGAGGGCGATGTAGGACAAATGAATTAACAGCATCAGATTAAATAGGATTACTGCGCTCGGTGACAAAGAGGGGCTCGGCACTCCTAATGAATTATGTAAGCACAAAAAAAAAGTCCTGACCAGATTTAATGGCATCCTGCATGTGTGTGTGTGTGGTGTCAAATATTAGGCCATTATGCTTTGTCGAGGAATAAAGTGATGGATGGGTGCATGTGTGGTTTTTCATCTGCATGAATCGGTGAACGGCGGCTTATCTGATACCTGTTGCAGCACCCGCTTTGGTGTCAACTCAACACGGTATTATTAGTCTTTATGCAGGGATGAAAGTATAGGCCATATAGAAAATCACACCTCACTGAGCGAGCGCTGAGACAGTGTGTGTGATTTGATTTGTGCTTCACTCTGGTCAGTACTCAGCTGGATGAATCGCTGCTGGATGAATGTTGGATTTGTCCAACAAAATGTGCCTGTTGTCTGTTCAGAGGACAGTAAGGGCTGAGACATACCCGGAGAAAACGTTCGTATGACGTCGTGTCCATCTATGAAAGTGTTTATAGCTGTTCTGAACGTCGACGCTGGGAGGAGGAGTGAGAAGACGGGACAGCAGCTTCAAGATGAGGATTAAAATCGATGCAGCAGAAACAGAGATGTCTTTTTTTATATCACACTCTTAGGCTGATGATGCATGGGGGAACTTTTTGAGCAATGTTGCTGGGCAATCTTGCTAGTGGCAAGTCCGACCATGTTTTAAATGGATAGCGGCGATGCAGGGCGGGTGGCGGAGTGGTGGGCGAAGGGGATTACATTAGTAATCTTTACTCATTACCACTGACGACAACGTTGCCCTGAACGATTGCTGTAAAAGTTGCTCTGTGTATCATCAGCCTTACTGTCCAAAGGTGGCGTCTACATTACCCACAGTGCAACTGGAGTTTGGGGTGTGTTGTGCTAGCTGAGGCTGATGTAGCCTACAGAGGTTTGTGAGCTCACACCAACAGATTTATTTCAGTTTCAAACCTGCAGTCTTCAGCCGACGCTCACTGAAGTGACTCAGGCTTCACACAGGTTTCTCTGAGACTCACACTGCTTTAAAACAGATGCAGGAGAACACCCCCACACCTGGAGACACCTTGGTCGGGGAGAATCAGCGTAGTTCACCTTTTAAAGGAGACGACTTCTCGCGTTCTCAGACCGTCTCTTCTAGAACACATTGGCAGGGGTGACCGACCTCAGGTGTTCACGGCCGACACAGTCGAGAGAGTGAAAAAGTAGAGAAGTTAAGACTCGGCCTGCTTTCTCACCTCCGCACAGCTGACTCATCACTGTGCGACCACCAGTTCCAACGTCATGTGTGGAGGGATCGGGCTTTCCTGAAGCAGAGTTCACACGACGCGATTTCAAGTATACTAGTATACTAGTATACTAGTATACTCACTAGGAAAAACTAGACTACACCACTGCTACTGCACGTTTGATGGCGGCCCAGTTTTATCTTTTACCTGAGGTAAATTTAAACAAATGAGATGGTCACATTTTTAAGACGATGGAGATGAGCCAGTAAGACCTGTACATAAAAAAGCTCCTGCACACGTCTTAAATACCACAAAACACTGGCATACAAAGGCGTCCTCCTCCAGGCTAATAGTAACACATGTGAAGCTTGTACCACAGTTACACCTATTAAATGAGAGGAATGTCAGAGCTCCGCTTTATGTCGCCAAATGAGCTCCTCGCTAATGAGGAGGCCGTCTAAAAAAAGCCAACCGCAGGAGAAACTGCGAGAAACCGAGGCAGACGAAGAAGAGGTAGAGGAGGAGGAGGAGGAGGTGAGGAGGATGAAAGGATAAAGAAAGTGAGTCAGTCAGTAGAGGGGGCTTTGTCAGACTTTTACTTGAGTGAATCACTTCTGAATGCTGATGCACTGTTTTACAAATATAGTGATCATAACGACGTGCACACATGAAAACACACAGGTCCGGTGACTCAGAGTAAAACCACGCAGCTGCTTTCTGCTTCATTTATCCGTCGGCCGGCTGAGAAAATAACTGCACGCCGATGAATGCATGCGCCTACACGTGTGTGTGTGTTGTGACCGAGGGGAGGAGGATATCACTGAAAATGAGAGGTTGTAATGAAATCAGTGATTGCTGCACCCCGAGCTGGGTCACTGTAATTAAGTGTGATTAGAACACAATGTGTGTGTCTGTTTCTCTCGCACATGACAGCCCGCCTCTTTTCCTTTGAACATGCTTGGGATTCATGCTGAAGTTCATACAAACCGCACATGACTGGCAGCCTTAAGCTCGATTAATACTCCTGTGTAGGGCCGTGCATTTATACCTGTGCGTAGGTGTGTCCGTCAGTCTGCGATCACACCCCCAAACGCTAGTCGGCAGCATCGCCGCAGCGTCCGCCGTGTTGACTTCTGCCAGCCGAGCAGACCGACTTCTGGTTTAGCGCTCCGCTAAGGTGAATGGGGGTAAACTTGCATCCGTGTGGCTGGTGCAGCCTTTTCAAATGTTACCGACCGAGTGGATCGCTGTCTGATAGCGAAGCGAGTCATTTCGCCCGGGCTGTGACGCTTAAATTTACATTTACATTTATTCATTTAGCTGACGCTTTTATCCAAAGCGACTTACAATTGCTATTCATGTCAGAGGTCACACGCCTCTGGAGCAACGAGGGGTTAAGTGTCTTGCTCAGGGACACAATGGTGGATGGTCATTGTGGGGGATTGAACCCAGGTCTCTCACACCAAAGGCATAGTCTTATCCATTGCGCCATCACCAATTGCGCCATTGATTTGATATTGATTCACTGTGTTACAGCCGCCATTTGGACCGCTAGTAAAAGTTACTTCAAAGCACGGGCACTTCCTGTCGGCTCGGAGGCGTTGCGAGGCTACCCAGCCGACCAATCACAGAGCTTACGGTCCGCGTCGCCCTGACGTGTTGAGGAGGAGCACGTCAGGCTACGCTGTAGGTGATTTTGACGCAGAAGTATAAACCACTGAGGCTCCGTCCACACTGCTACGTTTCAGATCACAAATCTTATAAAAACATCTAAACATGGACTTTTTAATCAAGTAATTCATAATTGTACCGGACTGCATTTTTTAAAGTAATCCTGCCAACCCTGGTGAATCAGCTCTTGATGTGCGTTTTCAGTCGTTAAAAACAGAAACAGAGATCAGTTCTGACACGCTGGTGTGGACGGAGATCGGTTTCATTTTAAAACTCTTTTAAAACACAAACATAGCAGCGTGGATGTAACCTGACTCGATTGGTTAGCCGGCCAGTCTCCACACAGCTCTGTGTAAATGCATTTTCTATTTTTTTATTTAACCAGATGAGTCTAATTAAGATTAGGGTTAGCTAAGAAGCAGCATAAAAACATAAAGTAGAAGTTTCAACAGACCAAAGATAAATGCACACAAGAGCCTCTTAGTTTACTGAATACGGCACAAATACAATTTTATAAAGAAAGACACTGACCAAGATTCAGCTGCTCCAAATAAATTAGAACAGAGAGAAACTGAATCCAAGATCCTGAGAGCAGCAATTAGCGTCAAAAATCTCACTAACTTACGCTTCGAGGAGTTATCTTCCGTGTCACAGTTGTTTGTACATCCATGTTCACACTGCTAACCGGAGCTGCTAACCGGAGCAGCTAACCGGAGCAGCTAACCGGAGCTGCTAACCGGGGCAGCTAACCGGAGCTGCTAACCGGGGCAGCTAACCGGAGCTGCTAACCGGGGCAGCTAAGAGGAGCTGCTAACCGGAGCTGCTAACCGGAGCTGCTAATAGGAGCTGCTAACTGGAGCAGCTAACAGGAGCAGCTAACAGGAGCAGCTAAGAGGAGCTGCTAACAGGAGCAGCTAACTGGAGCAGCTAACAGAAGCAGCTAACAGGAGCTGCTAACTGGAGCTGCTAACAGGAGCAGCTAACAGGAGCAGCTAAGAGGAGCTGCTAACAGGAGCAGCTAACAGAAGCTAACAGGAGCAGCTAACAGGAGCAGCTAAACAGGAGCAGCTAACAGAAGCTAACAGGAGCAGGTAACAGGAGCAGCTAACAGGAGCTGCTAACAGGGGCAGCTAACCGGAGCTGCTAACCGGGGCAGCTAAGAGGAGCTGCTAAGAGGAGCAGCTAACAGGAGCAGCTAACAGGAGCAGCTAACAGGAGCAGCTAACTGGAGCTGCTAACTGGAGCTGCTAACAGGAGCAGCTAACAGGAGCTGCTAACAGGAGCTGCTAACAGGAGCTGCTAACAGGAGCTGCTAACTGGAGCAGCTAACTGGAGCAGCTAACAGGAGCTGCTAACAGGAGCAGCTAACTGGAGCAGCTAACTGGAGCTGCTAAGAGGAGCTGCTAACAGGAGCAGCTAACAGGAGCAGCTAACAGCCTCTTCGGTACTTTAAATGGGCCAAATTTGACTAAATGTGATTCCATTTGCTCAAATCGCCTCTGGAAGGAGGTTTGAGACGTGTTGTAACACGAAGGCAGTGGCAAAGGGAGGGAGGGCGGCTGCTGCTGCTGTGGGAGTTTATGGAGGTTCGACTTGTTCAACTTCCCGCCGTGTGACCATGGCAACCACAGAAAAGGAGCAGATTTTTTTTTTGTTGCTGTGTCTCGAGTTCACCTGAATGATTCACCTCGTCAGCAGCACAGACAGATCGATGGAGAGTCTGTGAGCAGCATCTGCTTCAAAGTCAGATTATCCCGCCTGACATCAGTTTGCAAAAATATTATCAATCGTGTCACAATGCGAAGCTTCCTCGAAGGCGCAGCGACAATGCTGGCGTGCACGTGTACCAGCATTCAAGTCCTTTTAGTGAAAACACCACCTTTCATAGACGCAGAGGTGGGGAGCTGTGTGTGATTACAGAGCAGCAATCAGAAGCCTTGTCACTGCCTTTACTTGATTAGGGCACCTTCAGAGAGCACGCAGGAAGTTAGCTGCTGTAGTCTGTCGAGCTAATTTGGCTTATCAACACCATCAGCGGTTGGAGCTTCAGCGGAGGCAAACAGCTCATGGAGCTGATTAAGATACTCACACACGATACACACATTTTCAGTCTCAGTGTGACTTAGACTTTGTGAAATAAACTTCCGCATACACTGGCGGCCAAAAGTTTAAGGACAGTAGAAATCTAAGTAGTCCAAGTCCACAGAAAGTCCTTCAATGGTACCAAAGTAAGGCGTAAACTGCCAAAGTTTAAAACGTTTGTCACCAAAACAGACATTTCTACATATGAAATTAACAATTAAATGAAGTTTTGTTCATTATTTCACTGTAGAATCAACTGATGACCAGCTGCTCTGTCTGCCTTTATTAATATATATATATATATATATATTAGGGGTGGGCATAGATTATTTTTTTTTAATCTAGATTAATCTAGATTAATCTGGAAATTAATCTAGATTAATCTAGATTAAAATGGCTCATTTGAATTCTGCCGAAGGCATTCAGAATATGTGTGCGAACGGGTTTCAAGCCAGGTTTCAAGCCAGGTGGCGCATTAGACCAGTGGCTCATCTCCTGTTTCCAAAATGCATCACAAACTGCTTGAGAAAGCTGTTCTACTATGATAATTGGTGATGAAAATGAATCATGTTCAGTAAGATGTACTTGTGTGTAGCGTGTGATGTGCTTTGCGTTTAGGTGGTAGGCTACTTGAGATTGGAGGAACTCCTACAGTAAACTAATTCTGCATTGCACAAGGTGCAAACCAGGTGTTGTGCTGAGTTTTGCCTGCCTGCCGAGAATTGCATGCACCTCCAAATAATGCTTTTAAATGCTGTAAAATTCTTTGTGGACTTCATCAATGGTGATAAATTGATTTGAAGTATATATTTTATGAACGTTTAGAGTCTTTAATATTTTAATACACTTAGTAGGCTAGAAGGACCTTTCCTTGACATTCAGTACATAGATGGCGATAAAACTGTTTGATCAATGAGCACAGCAAAGTGTCTGAGAAGGACCTAAAGAGGTGGATGCAGAATTCGGCACAACACCGGCGGCTTAGTTGTAAACAAACAGCTGGCCGAGCGAGGTTGTAACTGGAACGCCGTCAACTCGGGTGTGACGTCATTCCCAGCTCCGACCTCCGAGGTAAATGGAACGCAGCAACAGCTGCATCCATGTTAGCACGTCACGTTTGATGTGGTAATTTCACAGTAGGCAGACTCACAGGTTCGAAGACTCGTTCTCGCCCCCTACAGAGCAATTCGGCGCTAAAATATCAAGGTGAAAGTCATCATAGCTGCGTAGTATAGACCCAGCTCCCAACCCAACTTTGAGTATAGATTAACGGCGATATTTTTTTTATCGCCCGATAAGAGTCTCACGTTAACGCAGCCGTTAACGCCGATAACGGCCCACCACTAATATATATATATATATATATGTTCCATTGTAAATCTTTAAAATTTACATTATTTCTCTTCTATTGTCTTTGCCTTCTGTGGTTATTCTGCAGCAGTAGAAAGAAATGAAGCACATGTCTGCAGTAAACCCCTTGGAAGAGCCTGTTAACCCACCCTCAGAAGCTGTATTAATACTGTTTATATATATATATATATATATTATTAATTATTATTAAGGAAGACCGAGCAGGTCATCAGTTAATCCTACCGTGAAATAATGAACAAAATTAAATTAATTGTTATGATCTGAAGATGTCTGTTTTGGTGACTAATTGTTTTTACCTTTGGCAGTTTGCTGCTTACTTTTTTATTTGCAAGTTTTCTCACTGGACTTGAACTTCTTAGATTCACTACATGAAACATGGGGGTGTTGTAAAACCTTCTAGATGCAGAACCTGCATGAGAATCTTCATGTTTTTAGGTTTTCTTCAGTGTCAGTAATCCAGTGACAGCTGTCTGCACATCCACGGGTTCACTGCCAACAGGAGATGCTAACTGCTAAATGGGGCATATTTGTCTAAATGTGAACAAATATAGGCTAAAAAAAGAGTTAGCTCAGTGGCAACATCATACTTCCTTTATAAATCCCCCAAAGCATTATGGGAGCTGTAGTTCCAGTTTGTTTTTGCACTGCAGTATAAATAAATCTTTCCTGACCTTACTGAGGCTCAGAAAGTCTCACATTCACTCTCGTAAGCCTCTTACTGCTGAGTGACGTCCGGTCAGCGTGCCAACACCAGCCTCGGCGCTCGCTGCCATATGTGCTGCGTAGGCCCCGTCAACCCGATTTGGTTCAGAGATCACGCCGTGGAGCGCTGTGCCAGATGTGGCCCGCTGGCTAATTAATAGAGAATCGAGAGATCTGTCAGAGATGAAAAAGTACAGCGATGAGAGAGAGAAGTCAGGGCTGTAAATAAAGGTGTGCACTTACAGACTGGGTGGGAAGCACTTTGGCCTCGAGGTCGAAGCTTAAATAATGATGATTATATTAATATTTATTCAGAAAAACACTGAAACAACTGTGAGGTGAATCGTCATGGAAATTGGCGCAGATATTCAGGATCCCCGGAGGATGAACCCGAGAAGACTCTGGGGATCTTCTGACTCCTGCAGCGCCACCATGAGGTTGAATTTTATCGTGTTTACTTTATATATATATACTGTATATATGTATATGTGTGTGTGTATATACCTTCCATGTGTTTTGTATCCATGCCCACGCTCTGAGCACTGAGTCTGGGTTCTGACCCCTTCGACAAAGACTCGAGGCCCTACATGCGAGCCAAAACGCCCGGGGTCACGAGCAGCACCAGCTGCCACACATCACGCGGCGCTCCTCCCAGACAAACACATTTAATAGACATCAGCGTTCAGCAGAGGGTCAATAACTCCAAGTCCTCTGCCATCGAAGGCCCGCACAAATGTCAGATGGAAATGTCAATAACGGTGTTGGGTGCATCTCTGTGGCCACCCGCTCTGCTTTTTCTCACTCCCTCTTTGTCTCTTTCTGAATGACTCTGCCTTTTTATTCCGCTCAGGTACAGACGAGCTTCTGGAATCAATTTTGGATTTCTCCCTGCGTCGCATTGTCATCCCCGCTCACACTCCTCCTCCTCCTCCTCCTCGTCTCGTCCTTCGTCCCCGTGTTTCCTCCTCTTGTTGCCAATCCCTCGCTCTTCGGCGTCGATCGCTCTCTCTCCCCTGTCTGTCTTGGATCAATGCAGCTTCAGCCGCCGTCACCTTCCAGCTCAGGTCGCGCTCCCTCCCTCCGTGTCTCGGATCAGTGCGGGCTTTAGCCGCTGCCACATTGTAGTGCAGGTTTTGTTTTATTGAAGCTGTCAAGGTGCTGACCTTTCCGTGTCCAGGGAAGAAAGAGGGATGCCAGCGGGTATGATGGAGGGAGAGCGGGACGACCAAGCCGCTTATAAGTATAATCTATCAAAGGGGCAGAGGGTGGAGGGTTTGGTTTGCTGCCAGACACACAGCTCCTTCGTTTGTTTCCTCGTGTCACTCACTTTGTTTCTGTTTGTTTGTCTCGTCTCACAGGGTTTATTCAGCGTCGGAACATGAATATTCAGCTTTAGGTACAGAAAGAAATGAGAGTCACGTTCAGGATCGAGCTTCATATAATCACCAAGCTGCGTAAATTTAAATGTTGCCGAGGATGATGAGTAATGATACGTCTTCTCTTTCCTGTACACCTACCTGTCGGCCAGCTAAAGAGTTTGGCACCGCCGCTGTTTTCATAAAGACTAATTCGAGGTCGTTGCCGTGCACCTTCAATTTAAAACGACGTGCTATTCATCAAGGTCTGAGTGGAGCATCTGGCAAACTTCCCGAGTCTAACCGCATTTCTTTATTTCATCAGCAGATTAGGTTTCAGATGTTTTTAAATGTACTAACTCCTCCAACATCCTCACATGGCGGCAGTTTAATATCTGATTAGGGAGCAGGGATGGAGAGGTGGCTGTGATTTGTTAATGTTGCTGAGCGATGCTCTACTTCCTGTTGCTGCATTGGTGTAAAAACTTTTAGATAAGTCATCCTGGACATTCAGATTAACATAAAAACATAAATACGGCGCATCATTTAATATGACGTCCTTAAAGACTGACCTTCTGCCAGCGTCCCTGATGAATGGTTTTGATTGACGGGCATAAAATCCTTAACTTGTGCTGTGCATTCATTCATTTCTGGAATTCCAGTTCTGTTCGGTACAAAGCTAAACTCTGAAAGCTAGTCTTGTGAAAACAGAGAACCCTGTGATGAAGCTGGATTAAAGCCCCTCCAGCCAGTTTTAACTGCCATTTTTGGTGAACGTTCTTTCTCAAACAGAGAATGGGGGTGTGGTTAATAGTCGGACGTAATCAATTACCATGACGACCACAAACTGACCGGCTGGAGTCTAGTGTGTTAGCATCACTACACTGTAAAGTTTAGTCCACTTTACTGTCTGGCAGGAGCAGCTGTTACTGACCCATGATAGGAACTAATGTATCAGCTGTTATCAGTCACACAGCTGATGCACACGATAACTAACACTACGCTTTATAGTGCACTTACTTTACTACCCCCGTGGTACTTACTTTACCACGGGGGGTGCCGCCAATGCATTGGTAAAACGGCCGTCAATAAAATGCATGTTGTAGACTGTATATCAGACGGCGGCAGGTGAAAGTGTGACGCGTTTTCTGTTTTCTGTCCTCTGTCCTCCAACACGGCGCCAACAGACGCCATAATGAAAATGAACAGAACACTAACCAACAGGAGGAAACTAAAAAATAAAATGAAAACCCTATGCTAGCTAACTACAACCAAGACAAACCAACAATCAGACACAGAGAGGCAGACCTGCTGTAAGTTCTAATTAAATTACAGATAAATCGGTTAGCGAGCTCACAGCGATGTTTATCGGTTTGATGCTCTGACTTAAGGAGGCGTGACAGTTTAAGGAGTGCTCCTGCGCGAGCTTGGAGAATGACGTATGACTTATGGACTTATTACAGTCATACGTCACCACCCCGTTTTAACAGCTAAGCAACTTTTGCAACTTTGAGCACAAAATTTTGCTATTTGTCAAAAAATATTTGGCGAACTATGTGGGTAATCAACATTGTCAGGAAGTGACTCAGAAAAATATGAAATATCATAGAAATGTCAAAATACACTGGAGGGGGGCTTTAAATATATTTGAGAAAAGACTTTGGGGATTTAAGTGAGACTGCAGATGAAGTTTGTTTCAGGATCTTTTCAGCGCTACACGTTTTAGCATTTCTGATGTCTGGTCAGTTCCTCTGGATGGAAAAACCGATGACACATTAAAAATGTCTTTGTCTGCGTCAGCGTTCAGAAAGAGCTTTCACACAACAGTTAATATTAAAATATGTTCAAGCTGAAATTCCCTAAACGGCTGAAGTTTTTTTTTGTTCAGAAATCCCATTTAATTGTAATGTTATTTCCATTTGCACAATGTCTCTATTTATTATATTCTACACGTTTAACTAATGTTAGAGTGCTGCGATGAATATCTTGGGAGCACTTGGTAGTTAGATTAGGGTAGTTTAGCTCTAAGGGTTTTCTGTATGTTGGCTGGAAATGATACTGTAGATTGCATTTACTTTATTTGTTGTATTAATGTAGATAATTTGTTGGTTCTTCAACTGTTTGCTTAGTGTCTGGGCCCCTGTGCACAAGTTTCAGATGGCTTTCACACATCTGCATTCATTTTTATCATTGCACTTGTAATTAAATAGATAAACCGAACAGAAATTAATAATAAACAGGAATCACAGAGGGAGGAAACCTTTGTGGCAGATTTTAAAACCCACGTGCATGACACAGTCTACCAAACCATCAGTCCTCATGCAGCCGTGGACGTTTCAGCATGACGGTGCTTCCATTTGTTAGATTAGAGAGAAGAATGTGTCCCTTAACCAGTATTTTCCAAGCTGAGATTAGATGATTAATCTGATGATCGACAGAATATTTATGGGAAACTAGATGTCTAAACGGAGCTCGTAGGACTGAACGTTTCTCTTCTACAGTAACAAACTGAACTGTCTTTGGGTTTTGGACTTTAAGCTGGACAAAACATAAAAAGATGTCACAGTGGAAACTGTTAATGGAACAATTTTCTCTATTTTCTGACATTTTTAGACCAAATGAATTCAGAAAATAATCAGCATATTATTGAATTGCAGCTTCTGAGGCAGCTCCATGCGCGGGGGCTTTGCAAGAAAACAGAGGGTCCCTTATGACTGATGGCTTTACGTCAAAGGACGCCAACTGGAACGAAACGGGCGAAAACAAATCTGATGTTTGTGCAGAAGAACGTCTCGTGGACGTGAAGGTGATATAGCAGCGCTTCACCTCTCTGATGGATCACGTCAGAGGAAACGTCCTCCCACCTTTTCCTGGCTTGTGTTTTCTTTGTCAGGCGTAAACAAGTGGCACCTGTCCTTAGTGTCACAGAGCGGGACAGACTGACGGACACCGGAGATAATGAGCGTTTGGATCTGATGTCTCTCCCTCTGTTTTCTTTCTGTCTGTCCGTCGTACCTTTTGTTATTTCTCTCTGTCAGAGTGAGACAGGACGATGATGGCTCTGCCTCCAGTAACTGCAATCAAGCTGGACTCAGTGTCCTGACTTTTCAGTGCCACAGTGTGCATGTGTGTCAAAATGTCAGCACAATAATACAGAGTGCAGAACACGGGTCGTCCGTGTGACTGGAGGTGTGTGTCGGCCGCCGTTGAGCAGATGTGGAAAAGCTCGGCCGTGACAGGCAGCCGTCTCCGCGGGAGCCCGAGGAGGTGGACGCGGCTGGCCTGACGCCATTTCAGACATTACTTCTGAAAGCGCTGCCAGTTCTTGAGGCCACCTGCTGTTTGAGGGGCTGCTCGTATTCGGTAGCCTTATTTATTTATTCCTTTCACCTGGAAGTCTCTTTGAGATAAAAAAAAATCTCTTTCACAAGAGAGACCTGGCCAAAGCAGCAGCCATACATAAACACAGCAGATTGAAATGCTACATACAATCATGACAAAATTCACACAAATAAATTTATTCAAATAAAAGAAAAACAACCACATGTCTCCTTAAATTTATCAATTGATCTATACATTTCTGATTTTAAGATCTTTTTGCAAATGATTCCACACCCAGTGTGCGTAATATGAAAATGCAGTTTTCCCCGGATCTGTCAGAACACTCGGTACATTTAATAGCAACCACTTGGAGGAGTGTGGCTGGTTTGGAAGTTTACCCAGCATGGCTTTATGCGTAAAAATATACCAGCGCTGTTGTCTGCATGTGGTCGGCGACGTCCAACCCACCAGATCATAAAGAATAAAGCATAGAGATGCACTGAATCAAGGCTCCGCAGGATGAAGAAGGCTGCCTGCAGAGATTATGTCACTGTAATCAATCTCAGACAGTCAAAAATTGAAAGTAAAGCCAGATTTGTTTCTAAAATAAAAACCTGCACTTTGAGCTTCCTAACTAGATTAACAATATGTGCATTAAATAAAAGTTTGTGGTCTATCCATATACCCAAGTACGCCTGGTGGGGACCGGCAGTTTGATCCAGCCTACGGGAGGCAGCGTGAATCATCAGGACCTCGAGTCCGGCTTCCACCTGCGTGACGCTGACCTTTCACCTCGCCGCTGAGATGATAAACACTTTTCTATTTCAGAAGATGTAGGTGGCGGAGGTGCGGGTGAGAAGCCTTCCCCTCTCCCAGCACAAGCTTTTTTAAAAAATCCCCACAATCCACCTGCTGGGGCAGCGGGCCGTCGGCGGAGCACTAAGGACGGGACTCTAAATCCATCAGCTTGAGAGGTTATTTCGGCTCCTGAAAGCAGAGGGAGACCTGAAGGAAGACTTTTCTTTTCAGGAGATCACCTGTAGGTGAGGGAGCGACTGAAGAAAGCCCGAGCCTGTCACGGCGAAGACGAGGGAGTGAATTCTGAGTGTGCTCTGCAGATCCGTGAGCTGGCAGGAAGCAGCCTGCAGTATATCGGAGGCCGTGCACAATCACATGACACCAGGTATAGTCAGTCTGTGAAACATGTAAGCTGATTCTTTGTGGACCTGATTCCTCGTTATGTTACTGCTCCTTTTGATGCTTGTTCGCAGCTGGATCGTCGTCGTGTTGCTGCTGTTCTCTCTCTGTTGGATCTTAAATGAGCCGACTGGAACAGAACTTAACTGTCCTCAGATCTGACTCTGCTCGGGTCTCTTTAGTATTCATGCACATGTGGTCAGTGTCAGAACAACCTTCTGCTACATGCTGCTTTGGCTGAACAGAGCAAACTGGTTTCAAATGTAATGGATAAACGATGTCTGTCTGTCAGATGACCTCGTCTCTCTCATTGGAGAGAGCTGATGCTTCCGATAACTGTGATGCACCTGAACGTGTGCGTTCGTGTGCGTGTGAGCGGCAGGTGTTTCTGGTTCCCTGAGGTTTTGTACTGTGTTTTCGTGCCACAGGCCTCCGTCCCAGATTCAGCTAAACACCACCACACATCGAGCTCTGGTTGGTGCAACGGCACGTTCAGTCGTTAGCTTGTGCTTTTCAGTTTGTGCACGAGTAGACTTTTGTGTGTTTGACAGAATGTGTGTTGTTCTGACTGTGTGGGTGGTGGGTGATGCAGCATCCGCGCCCGCAGGCCTGATGAGGTGGCCTCTGTGACGTCTTGAGTCAGAAGCCATAAAAGCTTAAACACATTTCAGCAACTTGTCAAGGACGCGGCCGTGAAAGCGCCACAGTTTGGTGACGACCGGCTGCGGCGTGTTCGGAGCGTCACAGGAGCTTTGCAGAAAACATAAAACACCTTCCTTTCACTTGGCTTCCCCTCGTCACTGTCAGGCACATCATCGCACATGAAGGCTGTTTGAAAGAAACTTTATTTCCCACCTGCTTTTCATCGTTCAAAGAGGCGTTTTAGGTTTCACCCCGTCTTACAATAGTTTCTTCCCAAATCAATCATTTGTAATGACATGAAGAAATGTTCTTTCTGCTTTTTGGTGGGAGAAAAGCTCACAAAAATACTTTGTAAAGAAAAATAGGGAATGAAGAATAAATGACGGGAAAATGTTTTGCGGACTCAGATATGTGGGCGCAGCTGTGCGTGCTTGTATTTCCTGTACATCCTGGGGAACTAAACTTTTATGGTTTTAGGTTGATTTCTTACTGAAATATCATTTGATATGAACCTGATGAGAGAAGTTGGTATAAATGAATTTATCACCATTGACTGCTGCTGGTGAAGCAGAGTGAGGTGCTGGGAGTACCGTTTTTAAAAGATTATGTTGTAGAAAGTGATGTATTTTTGCTTTGGTCACTAAAGGTGTGGTTTATCAATATCAGGTGGTATTTTGTACAAATGTAGAACGACTTCCGTGTAATTTCACTTTAAACATAAGCGGCACATTGTTACTTTCGACCCCATCAGTTGGGTTGAAAATAATGCAGCTAGATTTTGTGTTTCCCTTGTTCTTATTGAATATATGTGACTACGACCATGTAAATATGTAACTGCAAATGTATTTTGTAATTTATCTTTGCAAAAAAATAATTTTATTATCTATTTATAGTTTCTTTAGTAGTAAGTAACCCAACCGTATACTTGATCAAAATGGTTTTTAAACATGAATATAAATTCTCAAAATAATTCAAAAATAGTCATGTTTCTGTCCAGCTGTTTTTATATGTAATTCTAAAATGTGCATGAAAACATCTGGCTGAATCAGACGTCTTTCTGACCTGTTGGTCTAATATAACATAAACATGTTTCAATACTCGCTGCAACACAGAGAAAACCCTGACGGGCAAACTTCAGAGTCTGTTAAAGCATTAAATAACCTGAACGTTAATCCTTACTGTGACACATGAAACGAGAGACACAACGCGTAATTCGAAAAACAGTTAAACGCTTCAGAAATTTACTTGCCGCACTCCGAAGACGGCCGCGGGAAACGATGACGAAATCATGCGATATATCTGGCGGCTCCATCAAGGGTTGCGTGCTGAAGTTGCTGTCAGAGCTTGGACTGCAGATGCAGTCAGGGCTCTGAGAAAATCGCCTTGTTACCTCGGTTTACCGCTCCTATTTTGCCCTGGGTGTTGCCTCTCAGGCCACAGTTTCATTCAAACAGTCAAATTTCCATATATTCTATTCATTACACATGCAATGAAGTTTTTCAAAACCTTTTGGGGGGGTGTTTTAATCTTGATGATTGAGGCTCACAGCTCATAGAAATGAAAACTCCAGTATCTCAAACTGTATCGACCTGAGAGGAGCTCTGATCAGCTTATTCACTCAGCCTTTAGTCTCTCAGTCTGGTTCTGGTTCTCATAATAAACTTTGCCATGATATTCTAATTTTTTGAGATGCACCGGTACAGGCTGCTGAAGGCAGGACAGTCTGCAAAAACTACTTCTGCATCTTTTTAAGGTGGAAAAAACAAACCAAAAAAACATGTATACAATATCTATTTACTTTTATAAGACAAAAATCATGTTAAATATACAGTATGTTACACAGAGAAATAGATAAAAATGAATTTATATTCTGAAAACAAACCTACACTCTTGATCCAAAAGCCACTTTGGGCCCTAACACATCTTTTTGTGCCCCTAGCAGAGCTACTGGAGTTTGGATTTAAAGACAGAGTGGGTGTCTGAGTCCTTGGCAGACATGTTTCCTTTAGGCTGGTGAAACAGAAACCTCTGCTCCAGCAGATGTTGTTACCAGAAAACACCTGGTTTATTTAAGTAGGATCAGATTACTTTGAACAGATTAGCACCCAAAATCTGTTTTTACGCGCTTTAGGAGGAGACTGGTCACCGAAGTTCGAAGTGAACGAGGTCCTGCTGTGATGCTCAGAAAAGGCCTCTGCTCACAGAAACTGTGACAGAAAGCGTCTGCTGCTGCTGCGGTGCTCATTTTCTTTTTTCCTTAAATAAAAGCCAAAATGAATGAGGCATGTGAAATACGCTGTGCACGGACAGAAGAGACGGAACAACACTCTTCTGCGCACATCCAACTTTTAACCCATACACAGTGATGTGAGTGCCTCTCCGGTCCCGCAGATCAAAGGCTAATTGGAAGAAATATCTAGTGGGGGGGGATTTGCAACTTTAAGAGTTTCTCAGAGATTTTCCTGAGGGATGGAATTTAATTTTTACTGGCCATTAGTGACGACCTTGATGGACAGAGATCAAATAATCCCCGACCTCTCACAGACTTTCTGTAATTACCGCAAACACCTTTTTACTCTTTCATTTTCCAGCAAACAGAGAAAATCCGCTCTCATCTCCCACATTTATTCTCGCCTTCTTACATAGATTAGCGCCGGCTCGGAGAGAAAATAACTTTTTAAGCTGCAGCTCCGTGTTTTAAAGACGCATCTTTTATCATCCACCTTTTTAAAATGAAGTTTCTCTCCTTCGAGTTTTCTTACTTTATCTCTGAGCCCCTCCAGAGTTCAGTCAGTTCTCTTCCGCTTGTTTATGCCGATACAGTGCTGGAATAAAAATCATTATACAAATCATTGAGCATGTGTACTGTAGCTGTCATTAATTCATCCCATCATTAATTGATTCCCTCCCTCATTAGTCTCCATAACTTCACTTTTTCCAGCTCATGAGACCTTTCGCATCAACTAGCAGCGATGGTGGAGACTTTGAGTCAGGATCAGAACCTTTCCATCCTTCAGCTGTTGTTGTGTCTCCAAGTTTAAGTTCTGATGTTTGTCGAGCGAGAACGTGACCATCTACAGTTCTTATATGTGATCCATGGACGGAAACCTGTTGATGCACCGCTGATGTCTCTGTGGTGTCGTAAACTGAACAGAGAGGAACTTTGGTCTATGAGATGAAATCAAATATTTGTTGCTGCCACATTAGTCTGTCTGAAGGTAAAGTTTTAGCTTTATGTTTTCATTGGACAACATCCCTGTCTGTGTCCTTAAGCCCCCCCCCCCAATGCGTAGACGGGCATCGACGACGCAAATGGCATTGTCCACATACTTGCCTGCGTACTTTGCGTGTATCTGGAGGATTAAATGTGAATCCACTAGGGTGCAGATGGCGGCCTGATCATCCCTCGCCGACTCTGCATCATCTTCCTTGACAACTTCCGAATTTGCACAGCGTAAACGAACCAAACACAGCGACACTCGAGGAGACGAGATTTAATGAGACATCTTAGCAATTTCGGTAATTGCAGATTAGCTCCAGGAGTGTTGTTGGAAACATCCCGCCATAAATCTCCTTTTTTAAAGTCTGCTGCTGACCTTCTTCGTCTTCTTTTGTGTTTTAATGGCGGTTGGCAAACCAGCTGCATTTACCGCCACCACCTGGGCTGGTGTGTGGAACAGGAGTTTGCTGCAGACCTGACTGTCAGACCTGCCCCCACTTTCATGTGCTGAATTTATTGAAAAGCCAAAGTAGGCGCCTGGTCGAGCGTCTGGTTGCACACTGGCACGTCAAAAGCGCGTGATTTGACAGCAAAACATGCAGCTGCTGTCATCCCTCCACATCTTTTCATAGACAAGGCTCTGTCTGTTTTGTGTTGATATAACTTATAGCCTACAGGATTATAATAACTCGACAGTAGTCTGTCAAATTTGTCCTTGATAATTCATGTTTTCTTTGGGTTTAATGATAAACGACTAAAAAAACAGCCCCAAACCTTGTTTAGCTGACAAGACATGACAGTCTGAAGCCCTGAAAAGAAGAACACTAAATGAAGAGCTCCCTCTCGTCGCCTGTTTGGACACTTCCAACACAGGTTTGCACTGCCTGTTTGGTTGACCTGTTTACACGTTCATAACGTTTCAACGCCGTTTTTGTCACGAAAAAACACACGTTTTGGACGTGCGTTTTGATGGCTAATCGCGCAACAAAGCTCCAGTTTTCATTCAAAAAAACGAACATTTTCCGCGGGCGTTTTAGGTGAATCAACAGCGCACGTCGAATGCGCGTTTTATTGGCAAATCACACTTCTGACACTTTTGACGTGGCAGTGTATGGCCAGTGTGCAGTCAGACACTCGACCAGGCGTCCGTGAATACTTTGGCTTGCCATATGGATTGCATCTAGCGGACGCATAGCTTTAATTTCTGGAGATGTGCAAACCTTCCCTCCAAAGGAACGCAGGACACGCGTGGCAGCCATCTTTGCGTTCGTGAACACGTACGAGTATAGCGAGTATATAAAACGCGCTTTACACGCGCTCATCTACATACAAATGAATAGAAGCAGACCAGCAGCAGTGTGGTGTGTATTTAATGCAGTTTAATGTTAAATATTCACCAGAACTGTTTACTGAATCTGTAACAAATCCGACCAACAACAAATGAGTGAACCTGGTGATTATTTTGGCCCGGATCAGGTGTACAGGTGTGTTGCAGTAGTTAATCTTGGCGCACTCTGTATTGAGAGAGATTTTTCCCAGCATGCACTGGGGGAAAGACCCTGAACTGTTTACTTGTTTTCTCCCTGATCGGAGCCTCCCAGGTGTGAAGCTCTCTAGACGTGGTTAAGTTTAGAAGTAGGTGCATCGTATTTAGTGATGCTGCTTGCTTGAGTTATTTATGTGCAGTTTTAGGATGGAGGGTCGGATTTGATCTACGTGTCCATCTGCAGGGCTGCACTCAAATATATCTCCTGGGCACCCATCAGAGGTTTTTAGCTAATTCACTAGTTCTCATCATTTTTGGCTCATGAACTCTAAACATTAAGCCATTCCTCCTCTCTTGACTCCAGATGCACGGACAGGCAGGCTGAATCGTTTATTTTGTGGTTCTCTCAGATGTTTCATTAGTATGTGTTCACTGCTGTGACAGAAGGAAGGCCATGCCTCAAACTTATTTCTTCTTACTTTATTTACTTAAACCATCCTAACTCTCATCTTTTTTTCTTTTTTTTTCACTCTTTCCCTGCAGATCCCTCAGATCAGCTATGCATCCACCGCCCCGGAGCTAAGCGACGATCGGAGGTACGACTTCTTCTCTCGGGTGGTCCCTCCGGACAGTTTCCAGGCCCAGGCGATGGTGGACATCGTCAAGGCCATGGGCTGGAACTACGTCTCCACTGTGGCCTCAGAGGGCAGCTACGGGGAGAAGGGGGTGGACGCCTTCATGCAGCTCTCCAGGGAAGCAGGTAAGACCGGGTGGTCCGAACACGAGCAGCCAGTTTCTGCAGAATCGGTGGATCGGAGTCTGTTGTGTCCCTCATCGCAATATGGTGTCAGAAGATACATTTCTTACACGTTAAACAAGGACGAGGAAATCTGCTTTGGTTAAATTCCTTCCTGCCTTATTTGGTTGTTTGAATTGAACTCTGCTGAAGAGCTGGTCCCGGTCTGGTTCCAAACAATCTCTGGTACGTTTCATTTAGGGTGTGAACGTGGCCCTGACCTCGCCTTTTTTAGTTTGAGTTAACAGGCTCTCATAGTCAGCGCAGACTGTCTTTAATTACACTGATAAGTGCCTCACATGACAAATCTGGCGGCGCTGTGAGCCCAGGCACAGTGTGACGGGTCAGATTGTTATTATGTAATTAGGGGTGATGATGAAATGGGCTAAACATGACTCATTAGTGACAGAACTGCACATAGCAGTAAGCAGGGATGTTAGCAGTAATAATCTCTGATATAACGGCACAGTCTTCTGTGCAGTGCCGCTGTCAGCACGCCGTGGAAGGCGCACATTGGAGCGTGCTCGCTCTGCCCGAGCTCATTCCGGTGGTGCAGTTTGGGTTGTGAATTGAAAGCTTAGTGATTTTCTTCCCCGCTCCAGAATTTCTGTCCAATGAAAGGATGACCTTCAGCCCACCTTTGTTTACAAATTCTGGTTCTCTTGCAAAAAAGGAAGCTAAAATCCAGTTGTATTTGGTCCGGACCAAAGCAAGTGAACTAAGCGGACTTTCCTGGTCTGAATGCGGTTCAGAGCTTAAATAAGGGGCTTTAATTAACATCTGAGTGTTTTAGTTCAGTTCAGGTAAACAGTGGTGCGTGTGCACCTTTAGTTTGGTTCGTTTGGGCTGCTGTGAAATTTGGACCGACACCACCCGAAAAGGAGGGTCTGAACCGGCGTCCGATCTGGCTCTGATGCAGATTGCTTGTGGTCATGAAAGCAAAGCAGGACTGCATAACATCAAAAGCTATAAACTACCGTTATCCATCTGCCAACTGTGACCTGTGTAAGCGTCTGTGAAGGGTCTCAGTCATCCAGGTCAGAGTTCATCAAAGGAAGGTTAAAGTCCAGGGCAGCCGGACTGGTTGAAGATACTCGAATACGTCCGAGAGGCTTCTTCAGTTCTGACTGACTGGAAGGGAAACGCAGCTATTTACCCTCTGTGGAGCCGCTGTCAAGATGATCGATACCACGGGTTCATTAGTGCTCCCGGCTGTTGTAATGAGAGTCGTTATGGTCGTTAGAGACACCCGAGGCCAAGTCTGAATGACCATCATCCTCCCCTGAGGCCAAAAGCGAACAAATGTGGAAGCGTGGGTGTTGGGATTTTCTCTGATTATTGATGAGCGCGTATCCTGCTGTTTATTTCAGTACTTCCTTACTGTGTGGAAAAACTTTCTACCTGTAATATTACCTCACAAATTACCTCTTTCGGATATACGAGCTCCAGTTTTAGTCTCGACGGCTTCTTAGAAGCTCTTTGTGACTCAAGAAAATATCAGTGAGGTTCCGTAACGAGCAGACTGACACCACAAGAACTGTCCAATCAAAGAGTTCAACTGCTCTTTTTCCCTCCTTTATATTTTATTGATCCAGACGTGTTCGCTCTCTGCTTTTAACCCATCCTAATTAGGAGCAGTGGGCAGCCATTGTGCGGCGCCCGGGGAGCAGTAAGGAGTTCAGGACCTTTGACAGTGGCCTCTGCTGGACTCGAATTTGTCCTGTTTAAGTCCCCTAAAGCATCGTGGGAACTGCTTTTCCAAAGCTTGAAGCGTTACCATCCTCCAAATAGAAGACAACAATAACAATAAAAACAATAGGCGGCACACAATCCATGCATATTTCATTTTTCAAACAGATCAGATACAAATGGTTGAGTCCCTGAAGCTTGAAAGGAATTAATTAGAGTGTACAGTGATGCTGAGTTGCTCTCTGAATAATCTCGGTGACATTTAGTGCGATCTGATGACTCTTCACAACCCACCAGTTAGGATGTGTCCTGACATTTCTGTGCAGGAGTTTTGGGGGGGATTATTAAAGGACACAGCGCTGCCGGGGTGCACACAGGACGCCCTGAAGGCTTTCTAACTGTGCTAACGCCGAACAGTTGCCCAGTATTTCCACATGGATAAGACCTTGATCGTTGATCTGTGGTGGGTTTTGAACAATGATTTGATAAAAATGAATTACACAGCGGTGCTTCGCAGTGTCACCGCGAGCGGTATTCACACGCTTTATCCTTGCAACAGGTTCAGCTTGAAAGGATAGTCAGGGAAAAGGTTTCGGGGTGGCCTTAACCACGGGCTGTGTTCTCGTTTTGAAAGATAAATGAGCAGATAAATCAATGCCCAGACTCGCACATGTAGGAAAAAATTGTGAGAGCGCACAAGAAGAACATTAGGAAAGAGCTGTTTTCAGGCTCATCGCAGAATTCATTGATTTTATCAGTTCAACGGCTGAATCCTTCCATATTTAAAGTTTTAATTTTCTAATGCAGGGGTCACCAACCTGTTAGAGCTACCTAAAGGATAGACAGGAATATGGAGGGTTACTTGTAAGATTTATATCATTCAGGAAGATTAGAGCTTTGTTCTATAATATAATTTAATAAATAATGGACATTATGCATTTAATAGGCTGTATATTAGGAGAATGTCTGTGTTCACTGATCAATATCACTGATCAATACCAAGTGATCATAGGAAAACACAGACTTATGGTATATTTTTCAAACTATAATGAGCTACCTGGCAGGCATCGAAGGTCTTGTGGTATGTGCTGAAGTGGCTCTCTATGCTGTGACGCTTTGCTGTTGCCACAGGCTTCGCATAAATGAGACATATGCTCTTTTCTTTTACATTTGAGAAGAAGAGCTCCTCCCTTCCAACTCTGCTGTCGTTTACGGCGTAATGTTGAAAACTTTTAGTAGCGTAGTTAGCTCATCATCGTAGCTGTGCTACAGGTATCTACAGGTAGATGCCATGAAATGAAGGAGTGAGACGAGGTAATGTGACATTACGCATACAAAATAAATTGATCTTTTTAAATGTTACATGCACTGTTAAACTGGTTATTTTCTACTTTCATGCACGTATTGGGGGGAAAGAAATCTTTAGACCGAGCTTTACCAGTTTACTCATTAAGTTTTTTTTAACTTGACCTGCGGCGACTCCTTGGCTCCCTGATGGACTCCGGGCCCTCACACCCCTGTTGTAATGGATCAATGTCCCAACTTTAAATTGCCACTTCACTTTTCTGCACCAAATAAATTGAAGGTGACCAGAATTTAAAAACAAAGTTTCATCAGCAAAACGAGACAGAAGGGTAATAAGTTCAAGGCCGGGGGCCGAATTCACAAAGGAGCTTCTCTCACCACAGGGAGCCCTCGCAGAGGCAGCTTAAAAGTCCTTCAGACCTGCTGAGAGCAACTTTTACTGAGAAAAATACTGACTTGTCAAGTAGATTGTGTCTAAAAACCTTCTGCATGTTGATACTGGGAGATTTTGTCCAGGTGACCAAGCGAATCTTCATCCTTGGGTGGTGAATATGTTTGTGTTTCTTGCAGCTGGTGATATTTCATGTGCTGTCAAACTGATCCACAGAGAGCACAAAGAAGTCTGACAGATGGCTTCAGTTCCAAGTTCATCACAGTTTCTACACAGTCTCAGGGGGAGTCGTGCAAATCATCGTCTCCGGTGTTTGACTCACCCGTCATTAAAATATGTTTATAAAACCTTAATATAATTCGCTCTGATGCAACAAGGTTCATTACCTGCAGAGAGAGCAGCCTCCTCTGGATCTCTAACTTCTCTCAGGCTTCTGCATCAAATCTTTGTCGCAGCCTGACACGCACCTCACTCAAAATGTAACGTCGCAGTAAATCAGACTGCAAGAACTGCGATTGGTCAGTCCTTGTCCTTCTACTTCTGCTTCAACCGGCGTCACACGTACCATCTCCTCAGACGCCGTTTCTGCGAGTGTCTGCTGTTCAACACGATCCGTTCACTTTTTCAGTCACCATTGTTTGTAGTAGCCTGCACCAACAAAGAAGAAAAAGAAACTCAACACAGCTGGAGCATAGAAACCCCACCGCCAACAAGCGTTTTAATGGTGTTACTGCAGAGCGACACAGACACAAACACGCAAATAAATGCTCACAACAGCATGTAGACGCCGTAGACTCGACACAGAAGTATAAATTGGCCTGTAAGAGCCACTTTCGGTGTTAATTAGCTTCATTAATTACTCTGAGGTGGGAACACTTTTAGTTTACCTCACACTGTGTAAAGAGATGAAACGCTCAGTCACCCAACAGTATCTCTCCGGGCCCAGTGGTACAAGCTGCCGTCAGGCGGGAAGGAATGGGCTGAGATTCAGAAATAAATGCTAAATCCAGGAGGACGGTGTTATTAAGAGAGTCTGGGCATTGTGCAGATCTTGTAATTGCTCCTAAATCCTCTTATTTCTCATGTAATCAATCCCAGAACATGTACCACGCCTTCTTAGTTGACTATTCAGCTGATAAATATCTGATAAAAGAGCCCTGTGTGAGGAATGTGCTCAGGTCTTTCTGGGTTATCTGCAGATTTGAGAGTAATCCGCCATGTATTGATTGCGGGAGGTTCCGACTATCGGTCGACAGACACACATCAAACCCTCTCTCCACACACACACACACACACAACACACCGCGCCGGTAATATAATTAGACGGCGTTCGTTTCCAGCGGGGTGTTGAAGATAGGAGCCCCACACACACACTCAGTGGTGGTAAAGCAGGGAGGACAGTGATTAGTCAGGTGGAAGGAGACTGATTAGCAGGGAAAGAGTTTCTCTCTTATCTAAAGTTTTCTCCGGCTTCGCTCACAACTTCCTTTTAGTCTCTGCAGTCATTCGGCGGATTCTGATAAACTAACTGGATCCTCTCCACGGCAGAGGCGGCGACATCAGCCGCGTCGTGTTGTGCACACTGGGATCACAGACAGGAAGTTCATATTTAGGTTTCCAATATCTTTGCAGACAAAACCACAAGGATTCCTCTGTAACTCTCTTCATTCTTTGCTGAAAAATCACTGTGCTGTGGCAGGAAGCGACTCAGACAATAAGAACAAGAGGACATGTATTGACTGACCATGATTGACCTCCTACCCCACCCACATATACTGTCTTTGTAGAGCTGCAGAGGGTGAGTTTTCCCCTGTTCTGTGTCAAATGTTCCTGAACAAAGAAATTATCTTGAACCGTCACACGGTGTTGGAATGTAAACAAGTACAATTAAGCAGGTACTGTACTTCAGTCAGGACAACTTTATCAAAGATCTTTATTTGCTCTTTGGTAGTTATATGCAGCAGTATGGTTCTGTTCTGGGACCCCCTTGCCCATCCACGGGCCTCCGGGGAGAGCACCTCCCTGCCCATCCACGGGCCTCCGGGGAGAGCACCTCCCTGCCCATCCACGGGCCTCCGGGGAGAGCAGCTCCCTGCCCATCCACGGGCCTCCGGGGAGAGCACCTCCCTGCCCATCCACGGGCCTCCGGGGAGAGCACCTCACTGCCCATCCATATGCATACATGGAAAGTTCGAGGCAGTGGAGCAGGGGTGGCGGCGGTTTACAAGCTTTATACTTTGCTGTAGTTACTTTTCAGATTACAGTTTTTCGTCCCATCCCTGTCCGGTGAAAATTACGTATCTCCAGCTGTTAGTGATAAAGACTTACTTTTTTTTATGGGCTGAGAAAATTCTCTTCCTCCCTTCACCTAAATAAACTCTTAAAACCTGCTTTGGATCAGCTTGACAGGGCAGCATCACAAAACTGAAAACAGGGCAGTTTTTATGAGATACGAGGTTCTCACAGGGCTACAGACATATGAGGCTTTTATAGACCGTGGCGCATTGCTGTCGATTAAACTACTCATCATGATCTAAATGAGTTCAAATGAGCTCAAACTTAAACATCTAAAACAGTAAAATGCAACATACACCTTGTTGAAGGATTAGTGGGAGCCAGGTTTCAGGTGTGATGAAGAAATTTCGGACACTGATGAAGATTTAACATAGTCGTTTATTGAGCCCCACTGAGGAGATACAGTGCCAGCATACAAAATATGAACACATCCAAACGCCAAATCTCAAGGATACTTCCTGTCTGGGGGTATTTATCCTTTCTAGATCTACAGAGATAAACTAAGTGTCCACATGAGGTTATTATTCATCCCTCTATACATGTGTGAAGAATCTATTGGTTCAAATCAAGACACGTTTTGTGTCCTTCAAGCCACACGCAACACTTTCTACATGTTTCTTGCTGAAATGCACCCTGGGAGCAGTAGTTGCCCTCTTTCACTCAATTTCTGCAAAACGTGTTTTTCTTTCATCTTTGATTATTTGATGCTAAATAGACAAACAACCCACTGATCTTCACCACAGCGTGATCGTACATCGATCCGACGCGTGCCCGCACTACAGATCAGACACACTCCTTTACAGTTTTTATTTCAGAAGAAAAGAGAATCCATATTTTTAAAAATTGCTCTTTTATTTATGATGGATTGTTTCAAATCCAATAACTAATCTGCATAAAAGTATACAAGACATCACAGAAGATAAGTTCTACTTTTAACTTTTAATACTGTATTTATTCAAACATCCACTTTATGAAATATCTTTTTCTGGAGTGCTGCAAATATTGACAGGTAGACTGCAGGTACCATTTTCACTGCCTCATTTTCTCTACGTCAGCTAGTTGTTTTAGGTGAAGGCTGAAGCCTTGAAGATTTGCTCTTTACGTTTTTCATGTATCTCCTTTGAGATAAAAAAAAAAAACAGCTCATAAAATACAGAACATGTAGTCGATACTCACGCTTGTCGAGACCGAAGGATATATGTTGAATTGTCATGTAGATGTAAGTTAGTGCTCAATATTCTTGCCCACGGCTTCAATTTAAAAATAAATGAGTACATGAATAAAGCCGTTTTCAGCAGGAGCCACATATTTAAACTGAATCCCGTTTCCTTAGTCAGGCCAAAAGGAGAGGAGAGCGAAAAAGATGTTAAATGCCCCTTAAGCAAATCCGACCTTGACTTACAGGGTAACTTCAGAGCTGCTGCTCTGCCACTGCCTTGATCTGTTAGTTTGTTTGTGTTGTTGAGCAGTAAACCAGAGAAGTTTATTAAAAGTTCATTATCCATTATTTGTCAAGAGTCTGGTGGGTTCAAAGACAGTCGGTTTCTGTGAGACTGTCCTCACCAGAAAAAAACTACAGTACAGGTTGTTTGTGAAGCTCGTTATTATGACCCATATTTAGGTTTATTGTGGCAGCGACCTCTAGTGGACGTAAAAAGGTAAAGTCGGAAGTCAGGTGATGTGTTATGGGTGAGTAGATTGGTCAAACATCAAACTTTCCCTCAGGAGAATGGTGTTCGAGTCCCGAGTAAATGTTTAGTTATTTTGGCTTTTAACTTAAATAGTGTTACTTACTTCCTTCACATGAGTTTCCTGACTTCCATCACATGAAATATGTAATTTCGTGACTTCAATCCAAACCACAACATTTTCCAAGTAGTTTCTGTTGCCTTTACCCAACAAAACTGTGACCGTTTCACAACATTTACCACATGTGACATATGTCATGTGACTTACCTAATGTGTGGTTTTGGGGAGGCATGGACAAACACCAACGGTAGCGGCGCTAATTCAGGAAATAATCATATGTGTCGCTTTGGGAGGCATGATATTGTTATTTAGTTTGGAGGACTTGTTGGTTTCTGGTTAAATAAAAAGGATCTTATTCTTTACAGCAAGGTTCCTCAACATAATGCTGTCAGACACAATCTGAGCCTGTCTGCGGCAAATACAAGCTCTTTAGTAGACGCACACTTTGACGGGGCGCAATTGCCCGCAAGGATAACGTTGCGGCCCTGTTTCGCTGCTGCCGACTGGATCAGTTTTAAAACATATTGTTGTCATTAGTCACATAGACACTAAACTGGGAAAATAAGTTACCCTTTAAAGTGCAAAGCAATTGCAAAACCAAACTTTCAGATCCAGGTCAGTTTGGGGTTGGACATGAAATAAAAGCCAAACTTCACACATGAGGGGGAAACTCTCTGATCAGAGGTTATTATCCTGCAGCTTCTTCAATACAGACACATTTCCAAAGACCCTGAAACCTGCCCTTATTATCGCTGAGTCAGCAGGATTGTGAAGAAAAATGCTGTGAGATATTTGCTTTCCCTCAGAGGTTGAGAATGCTGACTGGGTAAGTGAGCCTCTTTTTAATACCATCTGAACTCAGTATTGGCAGCACATAGCAGGAGGGAATCATGTCTCCCGGCTGTTTGCAGTGCGGAGCGTTTGAGTGCTGCTAACAAATAACATGAGGCGTAAAAATCTACCTGCAGCTACTCTTTGGTTTTAAAATTAAACTGTTTTCATAGTCGGGTATCTTACATGAGACGCTGACATTCAGAAAATCACACATCTCACAGAAGGTTGTAATATCAAAGTGTCAACAAATGTGAATGCTAGTTTCTTCAGGAACAAAATTCGGTTGCTATGTCCCCCACCTGCTCTCCTCCACAACTATTCTGAGTCTCAAGAATGTCCCAAATATACATTAATGTGCAACACGAAGAAAGTTTACTAATAATGGGTTTTGTCACTCTGGTTATTTATAGCTCACAATCATGCTTTTAAGTTTTAGCAATGGACTTTTTAGACAATGACTTCCTTAGAATGTGTAAATCACGATGAATCAGTAGAAGACATATTAAAAATCTGAAACATGTGACACTGCAACTACTAGTAGTAGTAAATGTAGTAGGAAACATAAGAGAGTAGCAGCTAGTGTATCAGCAGGGGGGGATGGCTCACCATGGGCCCAGTGGACACGGAGCAGCATGATGCTCAGAGTGCAAACATGAGCGGAGACGAATTAAAGGAAAAAGTTTCAGGCAGCTGCTGATAAGAGCACTAAACAGGAAAGAGGCCTAGCTGTCTGTTAAAACTGGAGTGAAATTCTCAGAAGTTTTTAGATTAAAAAGTTTTTTTTAATGGCGTTTGATGTTTTCAGTGCGTAGCAGGATCTGCTTTAAATATTTCTCTGCAAAAGCGCTTCCTCCAATCCTTTAAATACATGACAGAGTCCTGCACAGGTTTGTAGTGTGATGTGCCAGCCGAGAGAAACACCGGGTCGTGGTTCCCTGTTCAGGCTCCTCGGGTCGTGGTTCCCTGTTTAGGCTCCTCGGGTCGTGGTTCCCTGTTCAGGCGTCTCTGGTCGTGGTTCCCTGTTCAGGCTCCTTGGGTCGTGGTTCCCTGTTCAGGCTCCTCGGGTCGTGGTTCCTTGTTTAGGCGTCTCTGGTCGTGGTTCCCTGTTTAGGCTCCTCGTGTTGTGGTTCCCTGTTTAGGCCTGTTCAGGCTCCTCAGGTTGTGGTTCCCTGTTTAGGCTCCTCAGGTCGTGGTTCCCTGTTTAGGCTCCTCAGGTCGTGGTTCCCTGTTTAGGCTCCTCGGGTCGTGGTTCCCTGTTTAGGCATCTCTGGTCGTGGGTTCCCTGTTCAGGCTCCTCGGGTCGTGGTTCCCTGTTTAGGCTCCTCGGGTCGCGTGGTTCCCTGTTTGGCTCAGGGTGGTTCCTCTTAGGCTCCTGGTCGTGGTTCACTGTTCAGGCTCCTCGGGTCGTCGTGGTTCCCTGTTTAGGCTCCTCGGTCGTGGTTCCTGTTTAGGCCCTCGTGGTTCCCTGTTTAGGCTCCTCTGCAGGTCCTGGTCGTGGTTCCCTGTTTAGGCTCCTCGTGTTGTGGTTCCCTGTTTAGGCCTGTTCAGGCTCCTCAGGTCGTGGGTTCCCTGTTTAGGCTCCTCAGGTCGTGGTTCCCTGTTTAGGCTCCTCAGGTCGTGGTTCCCTGTTTAGGCTCCTCGGGTCGTGGTTCCCTGTTTAGGCATCTCTGGTCGTGGTTCCCTGTTCAGGCTCCTCGGGTCGTGGTTCCCTGTTTAGGCGTCTCTGGTCGTGGTTCCCTGTTCAGGCGTCTCTGGTCGTGGTTCCCTGTTCAGGCTCCTCGGGTCGTGGTTCCCTGTTTAGGCTCCTCGGGTCGTGGTTCCTTGTTTAGGCGTCTCTGGTCGTGGTTCCTTGTTTAGGCGTCTCTGGTCGTGGTTCCCTGTTCAGGCTCCTCGGGTCGTGGTTCCCTGTTTAGGCTCCTCGGGTCGTGGTTCCCTGTTCAGGCTCCTCAGGTCGTGGTTCCCTGTTTAGGCTCCTCGGGTCGTGGTTCCCTGTTCAGGCGTCTCTGGTCGTGGTTCCCTGTTCAGGCGTCTCTGGTCGTGGTTCCCTGTTTAGGCTCCTCGGGTCGTGGTTCCTTGTTTAGGCGTCTCTGGTCGTGGTTCCCTGTTCAGGCTCCTCGGGTCGTGGTTCCCTGTTCAGGCGTCTCTGGTCGTGGTTCCCTGTTCAGGCTCCTCGGGTCGTGGTTCCTTGTTTAGGCGTCTCAGGTCGTGGTTCCCTGTTTAGGCTCCTCGTGTTGTGGTTCCCTGTTTAGGCCTGTTCAGGCTCCTCAGGTCGTGGTTCCCTGTTTAGGCTCCTCAGGTCGTGGTTCCCTGTTTAGGCTCCTCAGGTCGTGGTTCCCTGTTTAGGCTCCTCGGGTCGTGGTTCCCTGTTTAGGCATCTCTGGTCGTGGTTCCCTGTTCAGGCTCCTCGGGTCGTGGTTCCCTGTTCAGGCTCCTCGGGTCGTGGTTCCCTGTTTAGGCTCCTCGGTCGTGGTTCCTTGTTTAGGCGTCTCTGGTCGTGGTTCCCTGTTCAGGCTCCTCGGGTCGTGGTTCCCTGTTCAGGCTCCTCGGGTCGTGGTTCCCTGTTTAGGCTCCTCGGGTCGTGGTTCCCTGTTTAGGCGTCTCTGGTCGTGGTTCCCTGTTCAGGCTCCTCGGGTCGTGGTTCCCTGTTTAGGCGTCTCTGGTCGTGGTTCCCTGTTCAGGCTCCTCGGGTCGTGGTTCCCTGTTTAGGCGTCTCTGGTCGTGGCTCCCTGTTCAGGCTCCTCAGGTCGTGGTTCCCTGTTTAGGCGTCTCTGGTCGTGGTTCCCTGTTCAGGCTCCTCGGGTCGTGGTTCCCTGTTGGCTCCTCGGTGGCTCCATAACTTGGCTCTGCAGCTGTTTGCATCTCCATCCTCCTCCATCTTCTTTGTAAGCCGTGTTTATTTAGAAATGCATTAGGCTGAGGGATATTAGAAGCAGCACACCGGTTAATGTGGCGCATAATTTGCCTATTTGATTACCTGGGAATCCCGGACGGCGTGCTTCAGACGTTTATTAGCCTCTTTGCTCCTATAAACAGTAGTGACACGTACTTATCACCGCGGTGGGAGCTGCAGGGTGAGGGTGGGCGTGTGGTTGGGTGGGGATGGAAAGCAGGATACTAAAAATGAAAAGAGAGGTGGTTTCACTTTACTTCATCAGACCATGGTGTTTTACTCCAGGAATGATGGCCAGTCTGAACCGATTCAGGGAGCAATCAGTCAACAAGAGGAATATAGTTCATGGCTTCACAGGCTGTACTAATGTTTTCCCAGCTTATCTCAGTACGGCGAGGTCCCCATTCATCACAACAACCCGTCTGCTCTCCCTAAGTATTACTGTGAAACACCCCTTTTTCTGTTTCCACCCCGCTCCGTCATCACCACCAAACAGCGGTTTTCCTCCGTCGGACTCTGACTGACCCCGTTTTAGGCCTCTTTCTTCTGTTTCACCACATAAGCACATTTCTGATTTGATGCTGAGTAATTTCAAAACATGTATTTTAAAGAGAAGCTTACTGGCTGCAGTATTGACTCAAAGACACTTTAATATTTCAAGGACAAGTCTGTTTTTGTTCTTTTAAAATTCAAAGAGGCTGCAGCCCTCAGCTCAATATCAGGTCAGGAGAGAGGAGGAGGAAGGTCATGCTACAGGTTTTGTTGTTTACCCTGGAGTGTTTATTTCTGAGTGGAGTCTGGTGGTTAGCTTAGCACAGTAAAAAAGCAAAAAAAGGATTTATTGTTGGTCTTTTATTTCTCTAACACCTGTTCTTCATTTGTTCAAGGGCCAGAATTATTAGCAGACACTGCGAGGGCCAGAGTTTTTATTTAGGCTTAATTAGCATACTAGTGTTTAAAATGTTCAGTTTCACAAAGTAAATGTTTTTTATATATAGTATATCACTGTGAACAGACTTTCTAATCATATGGCAAATCCATAATGATATCTAGCCTTTTAATTAGAAAGGCTGTTTACTGAGGAGTGATGGTTAAGATCTGTAATTGACCCTTCACTAAACCACGCCCCGAATACACAGCCGGCCAATCACAGCGCAGTATAGGACTCGCTCTCACTGAGCTCCGACACTTTCATGGCTGCGCTCCGTTGACTCTGATGTAAAAAGTCGTTTTCTAGCTTTTTTTTTTTTTTTTTTGCTGTATTTTTCTAAGATCTGGTCAAAATAGTTCCAGCAGCCAACCAGAGAGGCTGAAAGGAGAAGTACGATTTATTCTCTTTCCAAAACCTAAAATAAATCCAGAACAATTTTGGCTGTGGATTGTTCCTAATGGGATGTTAGTTAGCTAACGCTAGCTAACTTCCTACTGAATGTAACATAATAAAGCCGTTCTGCTTTTTAATGATTATAATAATGAACAGAGGCCGACCAGCTGTGCAGGAACACTGCTGTCAGTCTGAGTCTGACAGCCTGAATACAACCTTCAACTGTACAATGCAACTGCTAAAGTGTCCGTTTCTTTCTGAGATCGTTTTCTCCAACAAATTTGACAATATTTTAAAATGTGAGCGCAGTAACAGACGGTGGCAGCGGCAACAGTTTTTTGGACTGACGACATTAATTCCCGCTGCCTGCCAACCAAAATGCAAGTGACGGACGTAACTTCATGTTAGTTCGTTACTTTTTGCGTCGCCAAAATGCTGGATGGTTGTTGTGCTTTCGGATGCACCGATCGAGGACGAGATAAGCCTGAGCTGTGTTAGGTGAGGGATTCCCAAGAAGGTAAAAGTAAACATTACCGCAGTCGAGCGGCGGAAGGGACCTGGCGGTTTTTAACGGTAGAAATGTGGCAGCAGATGCTGTAACGTTAAATGGACTGGTATGCCCAACACTTGCAGTTTGGGTTCACATCTTTTTCTGAAGTTGAAAGGTGATCCAAATAAAATCTGACTGTGTTTGCGGCGTCTCTAACGGGGGAGTCGCGGTGTTGGTCGGTTGTTTTTCCCACCAGGTCAGGGCGAACGTCACATGACTGAAAACTATGAATTGTAAATGTAACAGCAGGATGCAGTTCTGATTGACAGGAAATATCATATTGTTAAGAACGCACAATAATAAAACCCATTCTGGCCAGTCACCATGACGACCGTAACCGTAAGATGAGCAGCTGATTCCATCTGATCTGATCAGTGGATTTCTGTCAGACCATCCTCATCCTTCATCATCAGTCCTTCCTCGTGGACTCGCATCACACACACCCCGTGGGCAGTCCTCCCAGCAGCTAGCAGGTAATGAAGCCGTCACTCATTGAATGCCTACCATCTCAGAAGGCCGCCTACAGAGCCGTCAGCCAAGTCGCTAAGGTCGTTAAGAGGAAGGTGTAGCCTGTAATGACTCACTCACTGAGTCACCGCCGCCGTGATTCGCTTCTGAGTCACCAAATCTTTAGGTCTTCGTGAACAACAGAAAGCTGCATCTCATTACTTTAAGAAAGTTTGTGTAGCTTTAATTCCAATCATCTGTGAACAACCTGTATGTGTTCTACGGTTAGTCCGAACAGTGTCGGGTCGGCAGCGCTGAGCGTCTCTACCTGAGCGTGTTTGTTTTAATGAGGACAAACGGCAGCGTGAACCTTTGATATCCTCTGTTCTTGTAGGATTTATATTCTAGTTGGTGCCCTGTTAGATTTAATTTATGTATTCATTTATTTTCAGGGACAATGTGTATTGATCAACATAGCTGTAAAAGTGCCAGAGTTAGCGGCAGGTCTGGTTTAGGATTATATGCGAAGGCACAGTAGAGTCGCTGTATCTTATGGAAGGATGTCTCAAATGTGAGAAAAGGCTAAAAGATGCATCAGACAGGCTCCTCCTGATTAAATGACAGAGTAAGTTGTTTGTTACTGAAGTAGGGTGTCCAGACGTCCCCGTTTTCCGGAGACAGTCCCCGGTTTTGGTGGACTGACCCCGGAAATGTGAGTGTTAATCATAGACTGCATAAGGTGTTAACAGACCTGAAATCAGATTTTACTGGCCAGAAAGACAGCAGAGCAACTATTTATCTGCTTATTGACTGACAGGTTTTTATTTGACAGATTAGAAGCTTGTACTTTTCACCTCGTAAAATGCCTTTAAATGGCCAAAACAACACTTAAAATGCAGAAAGTGACTGCAGCCTCTACTTACTGACGTGGTTTCTGCTTCAAAATGACTCCATTTCATTCTGAAGAGTTATGTTTGACAGATTATTACACCGAAATTATCTCCCTTTTTTTAATTTCACATATAATATTATATTTTATAATGACATACTGACCACCAAACCAAAAATGTCCCCGGATTTCATTTCAGGAATCTGGTCACTTTATACTGAAGGCTGCTACAAATGACATGGAAATTTATGTCATGTCATTTATTGACATACATGGCTTATAGAATTCAGTGACCACCTGCTGCTTTCTACACACTGCTCATTGTGTAGGTGAAGTCTGTTAAAGGTATGTATAGATGTATTATATTTACTGTAAAGCCCCTTGTGACCTCCCTTTGTCTGTAAAAGGTGCTGTATAAATACGTTTTACTTAATTACTTATGACCACCGCTGCAGATAAATGGCTTTAGTTATGTGTTAAAATTCTTACTTTGTTAAGGTCGGGGGGGGGGCACAGCGTTAACGATCGTGTCGGCAGAAAACGGGAAGAGTCTCCAGACTTTCGACCCCTAAAGACGGGAGTCATAATTCATAGAAGAAGCTGTCACTTGAGCGTAAACACGTTTACTAAAACGGCAGGCGTGCAGTCTAAGTGACATTCAGGCCTTAAAACCCACCTTTTCTAACTTGCAGTCCCCAGTTAACCTCCTTCCCTCCTGCTCTTTCCCCGTCATTTTTAAATAATAACTTGTCTTAATGATTTTACCCTGTGTTGACTCTGTAAAGCGCCTTTGAGTACCTAGGAAAGTGCTTTTATTTATTGTTATTATTATGATTAATCAATAAGCGTCATAAACATCTGTACGATGAATTATAGTGTGCTGATGTCTCAGAGCTGTGTTTTTTAACCTCTCACTCTGGATGGTTGTGAAACAAAGTGAAGGAGAAGCTCTTCCACAATCGATCTGCATCCGTTGTGTCTGGAGGCCAAAGAGGCGAGCTGAGAGCACACAGCGTCCTCTCTCATCGGCCCGTACGACTGCCCTCAGATCAGCTGAGAAGCTTAACAGGGGAGCGTCAAAAGACTGGAGCTGGGATAAAGTTTCTTTTTCCTGGTTTCCAACATGCTTTATTTTGTAAAACTGAAGCAATCAAAGATCCAGCGTTTCCCCACTGACGTTTTATTCATTGAAGAAAAAATTAAAAACTCATAATTGATTAGTTTAAGATTAAAATTTATTATAAAATTTTAAAATATCCAGATTTTTTCTGTGAACTGGGGAAACTTGGACTCATGACCTCAGTGTCTCTAACTGCTGAAAGTCGGCTCTGTATCTTGTGCAGTGTCAAAACACTTTGAGTCCAAAAAAGGCCCGGAGATGTGTAGAAGCTCAGTATAACCTAATTTATCAGTTCATATAGTCCAGCCTGACCGCGCAGTCATCACATCACATATTGCTCTATCCATCACCCTGACACACGCAGCGCACTCTTTAGATACTGCCTCCTTTACCCAAAATGCTGTTCTTCTCTGGAGGATCTCTGAGGTCGGACTGAGCTTAATAAATTATTTTATTGTTTTCAGGAAAGCGTCCCACAGCCTTGGTTACTGTGAAATGGACAGTTGAACGGCACAGTGGAAGCGGAAAATGAAGTTACAGTGTGAAACTGCAGGAGAGCGAGGAGACGGCCCGAGCGGTGCCGTCAAACTGAAAGCAACAACGACTGTAGATGAGTGGATAAATAACAAGTCACAGGAATAAAGTATTCATCGTGGTGCGGTGCTGAAGATAAATTTAGGAGTCTCTGGGGGGGGAAGCTGCTCTGCAGTCTGGTGGTTCGACAGCAGATATTTCTATACGTCCGAGGCGCTGAGCATCTTTTCCTGGTCGCCGAGAGAAAACGCTGCGCTCGTCACTGTCACTTTTTGCCCAGCTGTCCAATCACAGTATAGGGAGGGGCGGAACAAATACCGCACCGTAGCAACGGTTACTATCCTGGAACCGGGCCTCGTCGAACCAGTAAAGCAGTAAAGTTGTTCTCTGTGTACCACAAGTTATCTGTTTCCTCCTAATGTGAAGCCGCTTTGTTGTTTGAAATCCGGCCGATGACGGCGTCGTCGTCTGCAAACTTCTCTCCGTGACGAGGGATGCAGTCGTGTTTCTACAGCGTGAACAAGAGCAAGCACGTGTTGGCCGTGCGTCGTAGAAAAAGCCTCAGTAAAGTGGCAAAGACCACGAACTCAAAGAAATATAAAATAACCCAGTTTATGAAACAGTGTTTTAGTCAGTATTCTTTCAGCTCCACTGCTCCCTTCATCGTGGCCACAGTGTCACAACCTGCGACATAATCAGGAGGCCGTGATGGGAGGTTAACATAAAAATACCAAAATGTTCTTGTATGAGGCCCAACATGGAAGGACAGATCTAATTTAGGGTATTAATAAACCTCTTAATTAATAACTGATTAAGACTGTTTGTATAGAAGCACCTCCACCTCCTGGTTTACTCATGGATGTACAGTCAGACTGGAACTTTAAAACCGAAGAGAATAATGATTCTGATGCTGGAGTTAGAAGGAGCATATTTATTTCTGATCTCTAAAGAGGATTATAATCTAAAAGTTTAAGTCACACTCAGTCTAAAATACAGAAGTCATGCCGGTGCGAGATTTGACCGAGTAGTGACTCGGAGAAGAAGAGCGACACGTGATTGCCCCTGCTGCAGCTGGAACCACTGAGGAAATGTGTTCCTGTTGTTTTTATCACACCTGCATGCACCTGTGTCTCCTCTCACACATCTTTACGCCCTGTCTCTCCCTCTGCGACCCCCACGTCACCTCTCCGGCAACCCCCTGAGGAGGCGCCGCAGTGATCGGGACTTTTTTCCAGCGGGTTTGTAATCAAAACCAACACTTAGAAGATTCTTTTAACATCAAAAATAACCGCAGAACGAATTCTGTGAGCCGAATTAGACTTGGTTGAACCGGCCGCAAACTTGGTGCGCAACATCAAATGCGAAAGCTAGCAGTTGTTTGATGAGCAGTGACGGCCACTTCCTCGGACTCCTACGCTCTTTACTTTCAGAGTTGATGGTAAAAAAATGCTGAATGCAGAGGGGTCTTTTAAAATACAACGACCTTCCTGACAACACGGGTCATTGTGCAGGTGAATCCAGGTAGGGCACAGGTCGCCGGATGCGGGTGGACATTGGCTCTTTATTAGTTTCTTCAGCAGCAGCCGAGGCTCATGTGGTATTTTGACCCGACCAGCCCAAACTGACAGAAAAACACTGATTAATAAGACACAAAGTGTAAATAATTCAGACTGGTGATCAGAACAGGGATCTGTCTGATGGTTACATCATCCAGCAGCAGCATCCAATTCAGAAAATGTGTTTTCAGAAACACGGAGGAGAAATTTGACCCACAGTCGGGAAAAACACTTGTGGAAACAACAGCTCCTTCCATGTCAGTCGATGAATCAAACAATAACCGGCAACTGTTTTGTTGAAATCATATATCCAGCACAAATGTCAAACATTTGCTGGTTTTATCCGGGTTTGCTGCTCAAAGTATAATAAATTGAATCACTTTGGGTGTTGACTCATGTTCGGACAAATCCAGATATTTAAAGTACTTTCAAAGATATAGTGACTCTTTCATTATTTTCTGACGTCTTATAGACTAATCATGAGATGATCATTGAAAAAATAGTTACTTGCAGTGTATTAGTGTATAATACATGTAAAATGTGTTATGCTTATATAAGATGTGACGTTGCATTGAAGTGACAGCTTCTTTGACCTGTAGCCCAGATTGACTTTGGTTTGAGGTTTTGTGGCGCGACGTGATGAATGTGAGATTCCCCTCATCCCTTTTCCCCTGAGGCAGGAGACCTTGTAATGGCCTCAGCGTTGCCGTATGCTTTGCACTCAATCAAATGAAAACACTGTTCTCCACCTCACTTTGTGAATGGTAAACATGCTTTCTCCCTCAGCTCCTGTCTCCGACCCTGTCAAAGTCCATGTGTGTCTGTCCTTCTCTTACTGTCTTCTCCTCACCATCCTCTCTTCACTCTGTTTATTGTACCTGTCACTTTCTCTCTTTTGCTTTCTGTTAGAAGGAAAATGTGTCTTACCATCTTGTTGTTAGTATATTTATCAATGCTGGAAATCTCTGTCATTTCTTACCACACTTTATCGTACATGTACCTGAAGTATCAAAAGTAATTATTATATAACGTTAGTACAGCAGGATTTTACTGTTGTAGCTCCTCCTACAGTTTAAACTAGCTCAACCTTGAGGTTGAGCTTACGCACTTAGCTTGTTTTAACTGCTATATACGCACTTAGCTTGTTTTAACTGCTATACGCACTTAGCTTGTTTTAACTGCTATATAGGCACCTAGCTTGTTTTAACTGCTATATACGCATCTTAGCTTGTTTTAACTGCTATACACGCACTTAGCTTGTTTTTTAACTGCTATATAGGCATCTCTAGCTTGTTTTAACTGCTATATACGCATCTCTAGCTTGTTTTAACTGCTATATACGCACTTAGCTTGTTTTAACTGCTATATAGGCACTTAGCTTGTTTTAACTGCTATATACGCACTTAGCTTGTTTTAACTGCTATATAGGCACTTAGCTTGTTTTAACTGCTATATAGGCACTTAGCTTGTTTTAACTGCTATATACGCATCTCTAGCTTGTTTTAACTGCTATATACATGCCTTAGCTTGTTTTAACTGCTATATACGCACTTAGCTTGTTTTAACTGCTATATAGGCACTTAGCTTGTTTTAACTGCTATATACGCACTTAGCTTGTTTTAACTGCTATATACGCACTTAGCTTGTTTTAACTGCTATATACGCACTTAGCTTGTTTTAACTGCTATATACGCACTTAGCTTGTTTTAACTGCTATATAGGCACTTAGCTTGTTTTAACTGCTATATACGCACTTAGCTTGTTTTAACTGCTATATAGGCACTTAGCTTGTTTTAACTGCTATATAGGCACTTAGCTTGTTTTAACTCCTATATACGCACTTAGCTTGTTTTAACTGCTATATATGCATCTCTAGCTTGTTTTAACTGCTATATAGGCACTTAGCTTGTTTTAACTGCTATATAGGCACTTAGCTTGTTTTAACTGCTATATAACGCATTCTTAGCTTGTTTTAACTGCTATATAGGCACTCTAGCTTGTTTTAACTGCTATATACGCACTTAGCTTATTTTAACTGCTATATACGCACTTAGCTTGTTTTAACTGCTATATACGCACTTAGCTTGTTTTAACTCCTATATACGCACTTAGCTTGTTTTAACTGCTATATACGCACTTAGCTTGTTTTAACTGCTATATACGCACTTAGCTTGTTTTAACTGCTATATAGGCACTTAGCTTGTTTTAACTGCTATATACGCACTTAGCTTGTTTTAACTGCTATATAGGCACTTAGCTTGTTTTAACTGCTATATACGCATTCTAGCTTGTTTTAACTGCTATATACTGCATTCTTAGCTTGTTTTAACTCCTATATAACGCACTTAGCTTGTTTTAACTGCTATATACGCACTCTAGCTTGTTTTAACTGCTATATACGCATTCCTAGCTTGTTAAACTGCTATATAGGCACTTAGCTTCTTTAACTGCTATATACGCACTTAGCTTGTTTTAACTGCTATATAACGCTATCTCTAGCTTGTTTTAACTGCTATATACATGCTCTAGCTTGTTTTAACTGCTATATAGGCACTTAGCTTGTTTTAACTGCTATATAGGCATCTCTAGCTTGTTTTAACTGCTATATAGGCATCTTAGCTTGTTTTAACTGCTATATAGGCACTTAGCTTGTTTTAACTGCTATATACGCACTTAGCTTGTTTTAACTGCTATATAGGCACTTAGCTTGTTTTAACTGCTATATAGGCACTTAGCTGGTTTTAACTGCTATATAGGCACTTAGCTGGTTTTAACTGCTATATACGCACTTAGCTTGTTTTAACTGCTATATACGTACTTAACTTGTTTTAAATGCTATATACGCACTTAGCTTGTTTTAACTGCTATATACGCACTTAGCTTGTTTTAACTGCTATATACGCACTTAGCTTGAAAAGTGACAAAATGTAGTTATTTGATGCCAAAGGTACCCTTCAGCGTCTTGTACAGACCGGAAGTGCTAGCTAACTCGTGCTAGCTAGCTACGTTTGTGTTAAAGGTGTTGACAGCCCCCTGAATCCCCCTACCCTAACCACAACCATCAGAAATGTTAGTCCTAAACCTAAATCATTGACTTTATGCATGTGGACCGGCTAACCCTACAGCAGGCAGGATTGCTAGCAGTTTGGGTTACCCTCCTTTGTGTTGCCGGGACGTAGCAAACGGTGGCGTTTCATATGGACGCTGAAGGTACCTTTAGCGTAAAATACTTACGCTTTGTCACGCTGTCCGAAAGCATCAGTTATGATGCATTGAGATGAGAATGGGTTGGGGATAAATGGATACCGACCTCCCAAGAACACAACAGCATAAGTCGTTTCAACAAATTGTAAAAAAAAACAACAACCACCCCAAACAACATTGCATTTTGTCTTTTAATTTGAAGGACTTGTTCAGAAATCTGATTTATTTTAAGGGGTTGCGATGGAGCAGAGGATAAGACACATGCCAGCACTTAACTACTAGTGTGCCAGAGTCGGCGACCTCTGACATATACCAATTGTAAGTCGCTTTGGATAAAATCTTCAGCTTAATGAATAAATGTAAATGTTATCTGAAAGAATGTAGACGTCCATCTCACAAAGAATAGGACTGTTTGCATTTTAGAAGTAGTGTGAGACTTCTGATGGCTGCCGATATCTGTTTCTTTCTCTCTCATTCTCTTTGCCTTGGAAAAGACAGAAATGCAGGTTGCTGTCTCCACTGACTATCACCACCTCATCAAATGTTCATTTCTCTGGTCAATAATTGACTCTGGCCCCTTTATTAGCTGTCTGTTAGCAGAAAGATTAGAGAGGAGATCTGCCGTTGAGCGTCTCCTCTTTCATTAGGAGAGACGAGGAACAGCCCTGGATTCATTACAAATCCAGAGGGGTGTGTGCATGTGTGGTTAAAGTAGAGTGTGATTGTGTTTCTCTGTGTGTGTACATGTGCAAGTGCTCATCAGTGTATCTGTGCTGTGGCTGGCCTATTACATTAACACTTTTCACAGCATTACATGATGCAGAAATAATACTATCATGTCTGAAGCCATGATGAATGAATTCGTCATTTAATCATTAGTCTCTGGATTTTCTGCTCCTCAGACTGACAGTTTATCTTTCCAATTATTATAAAGGCTGCTAGCAAATTGGAGAGTTCTGTCGACTCAGTGTGGAAAAAAATGTGTATCTGACGGGTTAAAGGAATCTGCAGTCAGTTATTCATCCATAACAGCTGTAAAATACACAAGATGCCATCATGATGGAGGCAGTGTTGGTGCACATATACTGACTGTTAACATCACTTTACTGCAGCGTGTGTCAGTCCCTCTCTTTAGATTAACGCAATTTAATTACCCGTAAATTCTGTCTTACCTTTTTCTTTTCTCTTCTACAAATTTGACCAATAATCCTAGTTTCCTGCGGTTTCACCAATCAAAATGTAAAGCCATACACGATTTTGATTGGTTGTGAAGATGCCGACGTGTGCGACACGAACGTTTCACATTTACCAACGAAAATCACCGCTAAAGGCCAATTAAGGTCATTCCCTGACGCCCTGCAAAAACAAAAGTCCTGGATTGACAAACACTTTTCAAGCACACGGAGAAGTGGACAAGAGACGAGACAAGTCTCCGTGACAGAGGCTGCGGCGTCCAGATATAATGCTAGTGGCCCGACCAAGATCAGAATCAGAAACAGCTTTATAGCCAAGTAGTTTTTACACATACAAGAAATTTGCTTTGGTGACTTGGTGGCAAAAGATATAAATTATAAAATAAAAAAAACATGATATACAAGTTATAAAAGAGTAAGAGAGACGATGTGCAAAATGGCAGTTATTAACATGTGCATCAGATTTGTATCATGCAAACCTTCACACTAAGGGTGAGAGGAGGAGGGGGAGAGGTGCAGATCCTGGAGGGGTGTATTTGACTGTTAATAAATTATCACATTCATTCACAGAGTTAAAGAGTAAAATCCTTTTTGTTTAACCACAAATAGAATCTCTTTGAAATCTCGAGAGAGGTGAGCTACTGCAGGAAGACGACGGTGAAAACATAAGTGCGTAAGTCACCATTCTCTTTAACAAAAGGTCTTTGTAGACCATAATGTTTTCAGACACATGGAATAACAACCTAAAACCAGCTCGTTTAGTGGATGTTCTTCTGACGGGCAATTTGCCCCCTGAGCCTGAAGCGAATCTACTGGACTAATCCCAAAACTATTTGTCCCTCTAATGGCAATTTTTAACTTTTTAGATGTCCTTTAGAGTTAAATTTTACACACACACACAATCCACAGGGGATTTGTACTTGCTATTATACACTCTTTATATGGGGTGGCACTACGACACATGCCTCTGGTGTGGGAGAGCCCCTGAACGCCTAGTTGCCCCAGAGCCGTGTGATCTCTGACATACATTATATAGCATTTGTAAGAAAAGAAGCGTCAGACTGACTAAGACTGTTTACGGCTGAGTTGGTTGTTTATTGCAGAGATGAATATACCCGGTTTGTTTCTAAATTTTATTGCTGCAAGCGTTTTGTCCATTCTGGACAGCATTTCCTGTAATCTAAAGACTGCCACCAAGTATCTGAAATACTACTGCAAATTGTGTCTAACATCATAACATGATGTGCCAACAATAAACATAAATGGCTCCTACCCATTAGTCTTTCAGAAAACAAAACAAGGGCCCATGTTTTAAAAATACCACAGCTACTCTTGACGTTTAGCGTCTGACAGAGGGGATAAATTCAGTATCGTGTCTTCACAGTGAAAACCACGTTCTCTTTCATCCCTGCTAAAATTGGCCCCTGGCTGCAGTTGTATAGCTGAAGGCTTCATATTGTGCTACGTACTGTAGTTGGGATCTTGCCCGTGGCTGACACAGCGGAGGGAAATTATGGGTGTATGTCATACATAAGACGGCATAGGTTCACAGGAACTGCTACAGCGTCGTTCGGGCTTCATCTCGCAGGAACCACCATATATACTGACAGCGATGGGAAGACTGCAGTACGCTACAAACATCACTCTAACAGTGGAACGTCGACTGCAGTCCAAGAGGCGACCCAATCTGCACAAATCTTATAGTATCCAGATATGACATGCAATCTCCCCCACTCCTTATTTAGGAAAACGATTTTCTTTCTTGCCTCTCACACATTTCTATATTACCAATAATACCGTGCTATAATTCTACACCGACAGTTTGTCTTGAAAAAACAAAGAATAGCAAACTGACAATATTTTCCCATGTACAGTTTTTTTTTTTTTTTGAAGGATATTGTCTGATGTCCTTGAGGCGGCCTCCACATTTAACAGTGGAGGATCTCTGTACCCATTATTTCCACTAATGAGAGTTTATTTACGGCAACAACTTATGTTAAAAATGTCTCTTTAACGTTATCAATATTTAAACATTTATCTGTGATACAAATATTCTGAAAATAATCATGGAACTTTAATTGAGAATAAATGTTTTACCTGCAAATCAGGAGTAATTTAGCCAGAAGGGGGAAGGTTGCAGGACCAGTTCCAAAAGATTTTGTACATGTTAGACATTTAGACCCCAGAATAAGTGAAAGTGAGGAACCAATTCTCCCTTTATATAAGAATATGTTACAGAGACAGGTTGTTTAGGCAGCGCTGACAGTTTGAGTCAAGTGGGTTTGAGAGGTTTTTCTTGTCTGTATTAAACAGCCAGTTCAGATGACAGAAGCTCAGAGAAATAGTTTGCCTATTAGCCAGACAAACAATATTGCAGTAGTTTACCGATCACCCCAGTGAGTATTCATCACCAAGCTTCTACCAACAACACAGATTCATTTCACTGTGCCACCTGCCTGCGGCACACAAAATGTAGTAAATGTAGGATACTTGGCAAATACAGAATTAGTAGTTCTTTTATTTTAATTTAAACTAATTGAAAACATTGAGGTTTCTAAATGTAAAGCACCAGCTTAGGGTCTTAATACCTTTTTAATTGTCACAATATCCCCTAAAACCTGGGAAAGATGGAAACAACGATTTCTTTCTTATGTACAGCTTGTATGATTGGCTATTAGGAATGTGATGACTAAGGCTCTGTATGTAATTATCATCAAAGCCACTGAGACAACAACACTGCCATCTGACTCATTTGGTTTTTATACACTGTTTATAGTCTTAATTACCTGAACCGTTGGCACCAACACATCCTCCATCAGCAGAGTCTTTAGCGGCTTCTCTTGTCCTCCGCAGGCAACACCATGCACACCAGTTAGGGGAAAATCTGATTTTGGGAATCACTTGCCTTCTTCATTGAGGTTGTAGGTTTGTTACGGTGGCTCAAAAATGCCACTTTAAATTAAACATCAGTTTGCAGCCTGCTACCCCTCCTGTGTAGCCAGCAGCTAACCTCCGGTAGCTTTTGGACGCTGAGCAAAGGACCGTTTTTACAATAACGTCATACTGAATGGTGCACAATAATCAGACTTTATGGACACTGTGTTTACCAGCAAACCGACAACATAGGTTGTTTGTGCAGGACATTACATTACAACCCATATTTAGGAAGTCGTGTGACATATTATAAATAGCCAGAAAGTCTGCGTAAGGATGGATCAAACCCCAGACTTTTACTAAGGAGTGATGGTTGAGTTATTTTTAATTTAAGTTACTGACTTGCGTTACGTGACTTTTGTAATTACTTACTGTCACATTGAACGCCACCTGTATGGGCACTAATTCAGGAAACGCTCATATGTGTCGTTTTTGGAGGCGTGGAGAAAAGGGCCGGTGTTGTCGTTTAGGTTGGAGGACTTTTGTTTATTTAACCACAAATTACAACAACCGGTGAGGGTTTCACACCTCAGCAGAGAGCAAACGTGAACAACAACATGCTGTGTGTGAAAGCAGCCGCTACACAGTCAACAGGAAGTAATGCATGTGAGGTGCCCACAGCTTAACCTAAAGCCTTGAACTCATTTAAAAATTCCTTAGCTAGCTTCTGGTTTATCGTGCAAAGTGCCACAGAAACATCCCACAACGCTGGAACCATCAACAAGCCCAACTCAAACCTGTGGCTTGTCACGCTAGCTTCCTCACAGTCCTCCCATGCAACAGGGAAGCATGCAGCTAGACACTTAAACACAACACTTAAATGCTGGACATGTAAGCCACAGGGAGTTCACAGTCCCACGAGCTGATTTATCCCCACCAATCCCAATCCTGCACAATTACACAGCAGCTCATTTAACACGACCTGCCTTCACGCTCGTTCATGCTGCAAACATGCACACGGCTCGCGGCTGTTAGCCTAACCTGCAGACTAAAATTAGCATCACAAATGAAGATCATCTGGAGACTGCAGTGTTTGAATTACTAAAGTATGCATGAAAAGAAATGAATGTGGGCATGAATGAAAACATTGCTTTTTCATTCTTCAACGTGCAAGTTCTTTTCTTTTTTTTTTCAGACTCGGCAATTAATGTTCATTCACAGAAAAGCTCGATTATAGATGAGACAGAGGCTTGTTTCCAGCCAGCAGCAGCCCGTGTTCAGTAGATTTTGATTAGATTATATCTCATCACATTTAAATAAGTTAAATATTCTGAAAGGAGACCTAATACACTGCTTTTCCAGTCCCATATTGTAGTTCTGTGACTCCTGCATGGCTTTAAAGTTCTGTCTTATACGGACTCTTCATGTAGGCCTTCATTTCAGCCTCTGTCTGAAACAAGCTGCAGATGCTCCTGTCTCTTTAAGACTCTCTCAAACCTACTGTCTTCTGATTGGCCAAGACCTGGAGCATATTACCAGGCTGTTGTTGTCGCTGAGCGGTACAGGCAGACTAAAGCGTAATTTATACTTCTGCGTAAAATCGACGGCGTGGGTGACGGCGTAGGCTACGGGGCTACGCAGAGGCTACGCCGTCACCTGACGTGCACCTGTGCTTTGAAGTAACTTTTACGAGCGCCCAAAACGGCGGCTGTAACACAGTGAATCTATATATTTGACCGTCGCAACACTTTAACCTCATTATTTGAAGCTTTGGTCGTGTTTAACACGAACATCCAACATTGTGACATTGTAGATTGGTCATAAAATGCGGAAAAGGTCGCTTTTAGGTCGCCTTCCAAAAGAAGATAATAAGAAGAAGAGACTGAGGTTCTCCTGCCAGCCTGAAAGGTTTGGATGAGTTCAGTTGTCAACAACAAAGCATTTCAAATTTTCTCCTGCCTGGGACTGTTGATTTCATCCTTCTCTATCAACAGCAGCTGCAGCTCATGGGTATAATAGTTTTTTAAGAGGCATCCACCAAACTAGCAGCGCTGTTGTAATAATTTTCCATAGGTCGAATGTCAAGTGTCCCAAAACGTCATGTACGAGCGTTGGCCTACCGAACCTTAAGTACGTTACGTAAGTCATCTTCAAAAGCTGATTTAACTTAAAACATGTGACCTTTGACTTTCTCCCACACAAACTCGGCCTCCTGAGAGAAAGTCCTGAGCTCACTTGACTCATCCATCCACCCCACCACCTCCTCACTACTTTATACTACGTCGCCTGACTTCTTCTCCTACTGGAGGGCGTGACTTAACAAAAAACCTGAATACAGGTCGTAATGATCTATACAGCCGTTTCTCTGCTGGACGGGCTGAATAAGGACATAAACCTGTATGATGCTTACATAAAGTAATACTGAGCAGATTGTTAAAATGAGACTACAGAACATGGAAAATCACGCCCAGGAGCAGTGCTGTAAAACTGACTCTTATTATTTGTTGTGTTTCATTGAGTGCAGAAAAAGAGTTTCTGTTAGTCTCAACTTCAAAAAGGGAAATCCGTCTGCGACGGAGCGAGAAAATCAAATCACCTACAAGCGCTGCAGATGTGTTCTGATGTCGCCAACTGGCTCACCGTGGACTCATTTTCTCCACTTGGCACCCCGCTGTGTTCGCACAAGACGTGAAAAGGGAAGCGAGCTGATTTGATTTGCAGCCCTTCTCCTCCAGAGCGGGTCCCACGAGAGAGGAAACGTCCGTCACAGAGCTGAGACTCATCGAGGAGACACTGAAAATCCGGCTTCAGCACCTTCACAGGGCTTCGGAGCCTCACCTGTGAGGCCATCAGATGGAAAATATGCTCTCACTCTGGCTCACATTTCTTCTTATTCTGTTTCTAATCAGCCGTTGATTCGTTACTAGTCTTGTAATTATCAGCTGTCATTCTGGAGCGACAGAGAAAGGGGACGTCTGTAGTCTTTGTGATCGTTGGATCCAAAGACCTTCTCCTTTTTGAAGCACAATCCAAATCTTTATCTGCTCGTGCTGAAAGAGAATCTGAGACGCGTCTTGAAAGTCCGACCTTGCCGCACTTCATCAGAGAAAACGCTGAATGAAACGTTGTGTGTGAACCTTTCGAGTCTCCGCACGGCAAAGTGATACCTTGATTGTTATTTTAATTCTTGGTATCGTTTATTGAGTGAGGCAGAACTTTTCATAACGTGGGAATGAAATCAATCTGTTAAGGTCACCGTTGATTCAAAGGTCTCAAAAGAGAAATCTGATATTACTCAGTCCTGACACTTAATCAATGCAGCCGCTCTTTTCTCTGGCAGTAATTGATTTTTTTTTATTAAACATAATCTATAAGGCGCCGTGTTATCATTGTCCCGATAAGGTCACCATGTCGTTATTTAAGGGAAACATCCAGCTAATGATTTCTGAGTGGAGAAATGGTTTGCATATTTATTTATTGCAACAAATAAGAATGTAACAGGCAGTGACCACAGAATTCACAAAGACCAAACCACTACACAGACAGAGCTGGCTACCCCAAGAGGACAGACTCTGCTCCCAGTGTGACACAGGACAGGCAGAGACTCAGAGGACAGAGGACAGGCAGAGACTCAGAGGACAGAGGACAGGTAGAGACTCAGAGGACAGGTAAAGACAGAGCTGCACCTCAGGCCCCAAATATGAACCACTAAGACAAAAACACTTTGCAAACATTTCCCAAATATACCCCGAATTCGAATTCCTATCAGACACAGAGAAACTCCCCTATTTGCTGGGAGAAATGCCCAAATGTGAAATAATTGCTGCAAAATATGTCTCCACATGCCATGAAGTGAGGACAACCAGTGGAACCTCAGACTGATAAATAATTGTACAAATTTTCAAATTATTATTATTTTCATTGCTTTAGTAATTGTTTTGTTTTTACTTTTGATACCGATTTCTTTTTTTAAAAATTATTATTATTTTTTAATCAATTATTTTTTTGTGTCTATTAATATACATACACACATTTACGGTATTATCTATTTATTTTAATGTTTAATATATATATGTATTTATGTTTTTACACACACACACAATTTTATTTATTTATTTTAATTTTTAACATATTTTTATTTTTTTTAACACAAACACAAAGTTACTTGACGCTTTAATTACTTCTTTAATGAAATGTATGGGGTTGATTGTTCTTATGTAGTTCGTATGATGCTTTGGTAATATTGTTGTTACACATTCATGCCAATAAAGCTAATTTGAATTGAATTAATAATGTCACTGTACATTAATCAATTATATATGCACACACTCTGATATGTGCATGTTGCATATGTACATTTACACTCTCCCTTCTCTCTGTCCTCTTCTCGCCTACACGTTTTTAATATATTCACACATACTGTAAAATATCTGTAACTCTACAGTAAATCTTGTAAGAAATAGCTTTACTGCACTCATCCGTAAAACCCCTATTCTGCACTCCTGGTTAGACGCTAACTGCATTTCATTAGGCCTCCGTACTCTGTATAATGACAGTAAAGTTGATCCTAATGTAAGCAGATGTGGCCCTAAATGAAGAGCCATTTGGGAGCCGGCTCTCGGAAAGGAACGGAGGGGATCTTATGGCTATAAGATCCCTTGAAAGAGCCGTAAGTCCCATCACTGGGACCGGCGTCTAGGCGAGGCTCTTGCTGTGGAGGCTGGGCCCACCATGGGAGGAGGGCGGGGCTTAGCGCAGTGATACGAGTAGCAGAGAGATTGTTTACAGACTGCTGAGCAGCTCTTCCCCTGCTGCTGGTCGACGTGTTCGCTGAAGATGCTGAGCTTTGGAGGTCTTCGAGTCTCTACCTGTCCCCCGAGTCTCTACATGACCCCTGAGTCCCTAGCCTCTACCTGTCCCCTGACTCTCTACCTGAGGTTTTGACTGAGCTCTGCTCTGCACAGGTTATTTGGTGTTTTCCTCAGGATGTTCTGACAGAACTCGGGATGGAAAGAGTCCATGATCGTTTTGTCCAAATTCATTAGGTTTTAGTTCCCAAGTCTCCCTGCCATACAGAATTATTGGCTTTAGTACAAACTGGAACATTTTTAGCCAGATTTTATTTGGAATATAGATTTTAGTTTCTTTTTATTGCATAGAAAGCTCTCCTCGCTTTGTCCTGCAGATCTTTCACAGCCATGTTGAGGTTTAAGTGGAGTCTCTCTCCCTATAAAAGACAAGTGGCTTGAGAATGGATGAGGCTGTCAGGCAGCTCCTTTAGGAAGGATCTGTGCGTGTTGGTCAGCTCCATGGATGTAAATCTCCCTGAACACGCATGTGTGTGTGCTGGTACACGAACAGGTGTATGAAAATGTGTTCAGAGCCTCCATCAGGAGTCGCAGCTGCCGTTTGTGTGTTTGCGACTCCGAACCGGGGGCCTCATCCTTCTCGCTGGCAGTTATTGTAGCAAATACAGTGTCAATTGATGAGCTCCCCGGGGTGAATGGGTCTACGGGGGGGTCGGTTGCGCTTGTGGCCCCAGAGCTGTTTATTTCTACCCACTCATCACCAGAAGCACCGAGAGAAAGTAATAAAGGAGAGGAAGGAGGAGGACGAACAAACAAAGGAGGTATTAGAAGAGGAGGAAGAGAAGAAATGTTCTGTTTATTCTAGATTCTTATTTTGCCAGAAAAAAGCACACTGTGGTTTGGACGCCATGAGAATCTGATACAAAAGCCTAAAGAAAGAGACGTGACATCTTTATTTGTGGATGCCGTACAGGGCTCTTCCAGCATAGAGGACCCTGCTTCTGACTGACCCCACCCTTCACCAACGAGGGCACTGCGTCTGTATGGAGTTGCGTAAAACATTTATTAAACATACTACAGTAAACGCTTTTTTTAATAGAAGTTCTCTGGATGTATAAAACCTCTTAAACCCTGCGGGGTCGCCGCTTTAGCTGCTTCTAAGCTGCTTCAAAGTCGGATTCTTAGATATTCAGCAGGGTAACCTTCATGGTAAAAGAGAAAAATTTTCAGATTCCCGTTACCTTTGACGCGTTCGGTCCGTTCCTTGATTATTTATTCTCCTTTAGTCTGTAAAAATGAATCCAAGTTGCGATTCTCACCTTCTGCCACACTTCTCTCGTTCCGTTGCTGCCTTCAAAATAAAAGTGCGGAAGCCGTCTGTATGCTAGATCAAATGTACGACCTGTATTCGATATTATTTGATAATCTTTCTAGAAGTCATTTTCATTCTGTTAATAAATAAACTGTTTCATAACAGCCTATTTCAGTTCTGTGAGAAAGGAATTAAAGGCCTGTCCTCAATATAGGCAGGGTCAGTTCAGTGGTTTTAGAAAATAAAAGCCCGGGCTATTAATCAAGTTTTAGGGTATTCAGTGTAATTAAGCTTTTCAATTGACACTGACTTCCTCAAACTCAAATAATTTAACCCAGAACTTAAAATATTTTTGGCAACTGATTGCCTTAATTACACTGAGTACTATTAACTTAAAAAAAAAAAAAGTCAAATTAAAAGTCAATATTTTTGCCTATTTCCCCCGTCTTTTTAGGAAAGATTGAAACATAAGCAACATTAGAAAGAAAGAAAATTAAATCTAAAATCTAATTAAAAAGAAAAACATACGAAAACAAATTAGAAATTGCAAAGACAGACTTTGGGCCATCTTTAAACCCGAAGGTTTCAGCACATGTAGAAACTTGCTGTAAAACAGTTTTAACCTGAGATGATCTTCAGTAATGTACCAGCTGATCCTCCATCGCTGCGTCTCTGTGCTCATCTATTTTTTAAGTTCAACAGTTATTTTTTTCCCCGAGTTCAAGAGTTCACAAGTGTTAAAGCAGGTAAATCGTAGGTTTCAGTGTGTTTGTACTCGCCAGACACAGACTTTGGCTCCCACGGCCGGTCTGTCTCAAACCAGTTTAATTTAAAATTCAGTGTGCTGGAGTCGAAATAAGAAAGGGGCAGAGGTTCACACGGGGACAGCAGTATTTACAAAATATCATCAATGTCTTGGAGTTTTCTACGTGTGGGTCCCACCTCTCATAAACCCACCTGAGGCAGGAATGGAGGTCTGGACGGTTGGAGCTCTTTCTGCTGCTCCTCTCCTCACATCACACCAGCTTGTGTCGAGCGCAGACGGGGGAGAGAATGACCTTTCTCTTACAGCCCTGTCAGTTTAATGATGGTGGTAACTGACACGTTACCTTTTGCGCCGAGCGTCGGCACATGACAGCCGATGATTGTGCTCGTTCCTCCGGCTCATGAGGAGGAGGAGGAGGAGGAGGCAGGAAGGAAGGTAACCCTCTATCTGCTCTCCAGACCGCAAGACGGGGCGGCAACGTAATCCTTCCTCCTCAACGTACGCCCAGTAAAGTGCTTGTTTTTGCCTCTGACGGCGTTGTGGAAAGGATCCCTACAGAGAGAGAAACATTTTCTTTTATAGAGTAAGATAAATTTTCTGTCCCTGAGCTGCTGCTAAATTACAGGAATTTTAAAAACAAGCCACTAAAAAGTTGGAGGAAGCGATTTCAGCGCGGCTAGCATTACCTTAGTAAGCTAACTAGCGACAGCTGATAAAATCTCTGCCACTGCTTGTCCTTTCAGGATGGTTAGAAACGAGAAGCTGCCTTTGTCTCCTGTCTGTAGACAGTCGTGGTCCTGTTGTTTCAAACTAAATGCAGTTTGAAGCTGAACCTGCCAAAGTCGTCACTGTAAATTTTGTGAAAGAGCAGGCAGGAGAGAAAATGTTCTTCTCTGATGTTTTAATGTGGAGTAAGCTGTATGCAAATTTCCAAATCCCATTGTGTTTGGAAGATATTTCAACATACACATTAATTGTTAGTTATATTATCTGCATTAATGCAGACGTGGTCTGAACGCGTGTGTGTGTCAGGAGGAATATGAAGAGTGAATGCAGCTGCAGTGTCGGGCGTCGGCCTCCCGGAGCTCAGAGCTTCTCCCCATTCATCATCTCTAATGAGGCAAAGCCCTTTCTGAGCCCTGGCAGGCAGAAACGTCTCCCTCAGCTAGGACAGACGTTCTGCCCTTACAGAATCCTCCACCCCTTCGTGTATGCCGCATCTCCCCGGAGCCTCATGGGAAATCAGCACTTTTACAGTATGCATTGGATGTGGGGCTGCACGAGCATAATTTTCTAGTTAAAACCAAGTAACCACATGACCCGAAGCTTATCCCCAGAGGATCGTGACCTTTATTTCATCAGGTAACGTCGCTGACATCAAGATCTGTTTTGCAGGACAGACCCGGGCGCGGCAGAAGAAATAAAAACGCTAAAAAACCCCAACAATAAAACATTTGAAAGTGTCCAATAGGATGAAGAGCTGCTGTTAGAGATTAGTTTCTCAGTAACAGATTATAAAACATGGTAAAGTATTAATACCTCAGAACAGACATTTTGACTTTTCTCCAAAAGAATCAGTTCACACAGAGATCAGTCTTCTTTAATATTCACTGGGTTTATCACAGGAGCAGCGACGGCAAAGCAAACTCTGCCACAATGTGCAGGTTTTCTGTGCTGCTAGTTTCAAGTGTATATTTAGAATAAATGACATAGTTTCATTAATAATTTGTTTATTTTTCACAAAGCAATAAATCGTTTCAACTCTTTTGGTGTTATTTGAATATATAACACGTAAGCCTTCACACTAAACTGTGGCGTTGGGCTGCAGGCAGAATTACAATAAATGTTATTTAAATACTTTTTGTTTCACAAGCAAGATGCTAAATGAGTAAAGAAAACCTTCAGCTCCACACAGCCAAGCAACAGGATACTGAACTGCCTGAATCCATTAATGTGTTGCTCAAATACTTTATTATGGTTGCTTTTATATTATATTTACCACACACATGCACATTAGATGAGGAAGCTACAATCAAAGACGGGAAGTTACTATTTAAGGCACTTTTGCTTCCATATCTTCTTTTACTCTAATGGAAATTAAACTTTAGGAACACATCTTTCCATGGTGTATTTCTGTATTTCTGTCTGTTTGCATCTGTAGGTTTATTCTATATTAACCAAAACAAGCTAATCTGCATATTTACACAGCACATTTCAGAGGAAAATACACGATGTAAGTCAGAGTTCTGTGGTGAAATGCTTTAGTTATTTTCTTTATCCCACTGACCTGCAGTTACCTCTACCTATTTGCAAATGTGTGCAAATTAGCACATTTTAACACCTAATTTGCATATCAATGGGGCGATTGTGATGACGTTATTAGACGCTCCATTAGTACATTAGGTTGTATGGCCATGAGATATTGCCTTAGCCGGAAGGGGTCTCATCTTATGACCTGATGGCCTATTCAGATTTTTTCCCCAATAAATATACTTGTTTGACAGGGAATCTGTTCGCAAAGAGGAATAAATATACGGTCTATTCTTTTATTAGATAATAGAAAAGCATCCCAGAAAAAAGGGCAGCTTCTCTTGAGGAAGAAAAAGATCCGGTGCTGAAGCCCCTTTTGCTGTCTGTGTGCAGGTGCCTGCCTCAGAGCTGTACATAAGTACATTACTTGAGTAAATCTACTTACTTTCCACCCGCTGCTGAAACCACTGCATGAACAGCGTGACGCTTATCTACAGGATGTTAAAACAGAGCGACCACCTTCCGAGTTATTTATCGTTTCGGCCGACAGCAGAGAAACCAGCAACATGTGAATTTTCATTTTGAGCTTTCCCTCACGGGGACGCAGCAGCAGGTCATCGCTGTGTCTCTCAGAGAAGTGGGATTTCCAGCACGGATAACATCTGTGGCTGTTTGCGGTCCCTTGTGACAGACGCAGGTTTGAATCTCTTTGATCGCTCTGTGGAGCTGAAAATAGCTGCGAAGTCTCCGGCTCACATGCAGCATCTTTTTCCTGGAGCTTGCACTTTTTTGTCAACGGCTGATTGTTAATCAAGCTTTTGTCCACAAAAACAAACACGTGATGATGCACAGAGTTTGGACACAGGTTCATTTATAAATCCAACAGGTTACCTGACTGCAGGCACTTTGAGTAGAGATGAAACTGCAGCTACACGAGCTGTGGCTTGTAGAGATTTAAATTAGAATCAGGACGGGGAAGGTGAAGTGAGAGGCGCCAACAGAATTAACAGAGAAAAAGGAGAGAAGAACAACAACATGAAAGTAGACAGAGAGGAATGATTTGGACGGTTAGCTGGACCCGAAGTGGCTGATGTCTCTTTAAGAAATGAGAGGAAAGCCACAGAGGAGGAGGAGGAGGAGGATGGTGATGCAGTGAATGAAGAAGAGGAAAGTGGATACCATGAGTGGAAGATGGGCTGCAGGAAATCTTAAGCTCTGTGACTGGATATCACTCGCTGAAATGCACCATGGGGCCGCTTCAGTAATTATGTCCACGGGGCGTCTTGTGTCTTTCACTGTTTTTATTTAAAGATATTCAGATATTTTCTTAAACAGTTGATTCAACCAGAGCGTTTCATGTGCTTCAGGGTGGTACTGGAGCTCCAACCTCTTTGGGCAAAATGATGACTTGCACTGTGAAATGTGCATTAAAAATTGCCAGCTGATAAAACCAGATTCATATAACATCTAAGGCTGAATGTAGCTGAGTTAGATGGTGATTAGCACCAAACATGAGACATTTCTACCATAAATTGGTGCAGAAAATGTCTCCAGAATGCAGAATGCTTAATGCTCAAAATCTTCTGGGGGAGGAGCCCCAGACCCCCCAACCGTGTACTCACCAATGAATATTTCTTAAAATACTGTTAAAATATCTTGTCTTGAACTCGTGACCTCAGTATTCTGGACTGTCACGTCTCGTATGCTGAGTGTTTTGTGACAACTCTAATCTGAGCCCTAACATGTCCGTTTGAACTCAAAGTGACGCCCTTTCCCACCTGTAACTGTCATTGGCTGTGATTGATGACACACAGCCTGAGCCGTCCTTCACAATGCTCTCTTTTACATGCATGCACACTTTGTAATTATTGGCGCTTATGGGACGTCACGCTGGGACGGAGGAGCATGAGGCTGGGAGGGAAAAATCACAGTATACTCACTAGAAAAAATTAGACTACACGGCTGCCGATCACCGATCAGTCACGCCACGACTTCAAGACTCCCGTCACAAGGCGAAAAGTTGTGTAGTGTGAACGGCACGGCCATCGGCCGAGGCTGAACGCCGCGTACTCTCCACGAGCCTTTACTGTTCGTCTTTTCAACAAGTCAAGGCGGAGCTGTTGCTGCAGCTGCACTTGTCGCCGTCTTCCACAGTACTGTAGAAAAATGAATCAGAATTTTGGAAGCGCCTGCACAGGGTGTGGAAAACGCATTTTTAAAGAGCACGCAGGATCGTCAGCCTGGTCTTCAGCTGCTGGTTACCTCCACTCATCTCTTCCCTTTCTCACTCAGCTCCTGTCTAACAGCCTCTTTTCACTGATGCGTTAACTCCAGAGCAGCTCTGCTTCTGGGAAATGTTTAAAAAAACTCCTATCTGCAGAGGTGAATGTGGACGGCGGCACAGGGAGGAGAGACTCGGACAAGCTTGATGGAGGCGAGGATGAGGAGGCCGATGGCGTGATGGGCACGGAGAGCTTAGATGATGAAAGTCACATTGAGCGGCTTCCTCCCAGCTGGCTCGGTGGGAGAGGAGGAGGAGAGGGCTTGATCTTGACCGTCAGCAGCCTGATCGTGCAGAGATGATAAGAAAACAGGGGGAGAAAGATGCAGAAAAGGTCTCTGGCCGGGCAGCTGACGGTCGCCGCCCGCAGATATCATATGTGTGTTTGTACACCCGAACACCGCTATGAACCCTGTTTCAACCAGCCACCCTGTCACTTTTCATTAATGGTCACGGAGAGGCGCGTTTGAACGCTGCGACCGCCTTAAGCGACAATTTCAGATGAAGGAAAAGACGAGTTGATAGACAGCTTCTGTTCCTGCTCGTTAGACGACCGATAACCGTGAGGGGGTCGGTGTGCAGAGAGAGAGAGAGCGAAACAGGGTCAGATCTGGTGACTGTAAAGGACACAGCATCATTTCCCTCCTCAGCCGAACAGTTCGCTGAGCCCTGCCGCACCAAGCATCTCAGGGTAGCCATTCTAGAGGTTAGAGAGCTTTATGACCAGCTTCAGCTGTGTGTACTGCTAATTAGCTAATGTTAGCATGCTAACACCCCTGGGGGTGCATGAGCTGCCTCTAGGGGGTGCGCGGCAGGAAAAATGTAATGGTGGTGTAATAACAACAACAATTATTTGGTAAGACTGCTGAAGAGGTTGCAATCAAGCTAACAGATGTATTAGTGAGGTCACATCCTGGCTTAATCACTGTTTGCTGCTGAATGTCTCAGAAACACTTTGTATGTTCCAAAGGCTCCCGCATAGACGCAGAGCAACACATTTCCATTTCAGGACACAGACTAGTTTTAGGTATTTAGGAACACACTTAGACTCAAACCTTGGCCTCCAAACCCACATAAAGAGGGTCTGTAATAAAGTAAAGGTCAGTCTGGCCAATTTCAGGTATATCAGAAACGTACTTTCAACTGAGGCAGCTAAGCTATCTTTCCACTCATTGGTTCTCTCCCACATCACCTGCTGTCTCATAAGTTGGTCCAACGCACTCTACAGCTTTAAAACCACTGAAATCATTATACAAACAAGCACTTAAAGCTCTGGACAAAAGGCCATTTCGTTGCCATATTCTAAAGAAGTATAAACTGCTCAGTGGGGAAAACCTCATAAAATACAGAAATGTCTGCACAGTTTATAAGATCATGCACAGTTTAGCTCCTCCTCCTTCGTCTGGCCTTATCAACTTTAAATCAAATGCAAGCAGAGTTACCAGACGTGCAGCTAGGAGGGACTCAGCCAGGCCGTCTTTTCGTTCACAGCATCACATCAATGGAACCACTGTTAATTAGAGAGTCCCCGTCCTATGACTCATCTAAGAGTAATGTTAAGAAATGGCTTATTGAAAATCACCAGTCAACACTGACGCTGGTCCCGTCCACCAACAATATCTGTATCATCTATTTTACATTTTATCTAAATCTTGTTTATTCGATTGTTGTGATTTTAACACTGTAATTTTTAACCTTTTGTCCATTGTTTAAATAACTTTATTGTAATATAACAGTTTATTATTTTAGGATGCCTAATAACATGTGGCAAGGGGACTGCCGATGAAAGCTAGCCTGTGGCTAACTCGGGTACGCTTACATTGGCTTTGAATGTTGATCAGTGGACATTGTCCCCTTTTCAAATAAACAAATAAAATGAAAAACAAAAATTAATTGGTGGATTTTTTTCATGAAATAAAACCCTGAATTGTAAATTTAATTTGCCTGCGGGGTGGTGATGGAGCAGTGGATAAGACACATGCCTTTAGTGTGAGAGATCTGGGTTCGATCCCACACTGTGACCCATTCACCATTGTGTCCCTGAGCAAGACACTTAACCCCTCGTTGCTCCAGAGGCGTGCGACCTCTGACATGTAGAGCAATTGTAAGTCGCTTTGGATAAAATTGTCAGCTAAATGAATAAATGTAAAATAATTTATAATTAAAAACTATAGTTAACTTAGTTAACTCATTTCCATTTACTCATTTGGCAGACGCTTTTATCCAAAGCGACTTTTGAGGAACAACATTCAAGCATCAACAGAGCATCAAATACAGATCAACAACTGACAAACATCAATCACATCAATGAGGTAAATACGTAGGGAAGGAAGTTAGAGTTAACAAAAAGTGCAACCAAACAAAAAAGTGCAATAATCAATACAAGATAATTGTATTGTAAAAATGTAAAAATATATATATATTGCCTAGAAGTTAGGGAACCCCTGCGCTAAGCTAAGGTGGTGAACGTAGTAAATATTATACCTGCTAAACATCAGGACGTTGGTGCGACGCTGTAGCCTAACGCACATCCCAAAAAATGTAACCACACGTCGTGGCGACGCAGACGGCACGACCTGTGATCGGTCGGCTCGGTCCCTCCCTCCTCCGCCTCGGCCGGTCCCGTTCCTGCATTCTAGTAATTTCACTAAAAGTAGCTGCTGTTCGACGTCGATCAGCTCCGACTCCAAGATGAGCGGCTCGGTTTCAGTCTCCTGTCCCACCGCACAGGTATAAAAGCTCCTGACGAATCAGGGCTCGCCGCAGACATAAAAATTGGCCTTGAGCCTGGATGCACTGGATATTTTCATGTATTTGAAATCAGACTGTTTCTGTTCTGTTATTCCGTGTGTTTTCCCAATTCTGTTTCCCATATATTTTATATTCTCTGTGATTCAAAGAGTTTTTGAAGGCTTTTTACAGATGGTCGAGGTCAACTGATATATTTGTCACATGTTTGATACACAGAATGAAGACATGAGCTTGATTCGTCACGGCTGTGTGAAACACTGACTGCGTGTGTGTGGGCATCTCCTTCGAGAACGACTTTAACCTTTTGATGCAGACGTATCTCAGAACATATTGGAACGTGCACACACTTCGTTGCGGCGTGAATGTGAAGAAATGAAAAGGAAAGAACAGATGAAACCGGAGGAGGAGGAAAGGAGGAAAGAACAGAAGCGGCAGTGAGAAAATGGATGTGGGGACGTAAAGAGATGCAGCACGCATGTTTTAATCATTTCAACAACTTAGCCCAGGAAAGTTTCACTCCCATGGGAAATGTTCTTATTCCATTTTTTGGTGCCTTAGCATTAATATTTCACAGTTCAATCTCACGGATTCTTGTTTGTGACACAGCAGAAGGGCCTCGCGCTGACAGAGCACTGGATGAGACCCGCTGTACGGCCGAAGTCCTCATGTGACACCATCAACCCAAAAGTAAAGACGCTGCGTTCGCATTCAGAACGTTACCTGCTGGCGTTACTAAACGGAGACGAGCGGCCTCACATTTCAGAAGCTCACACCGGCATCATGTTTGTTGTTTACGGCGGATAGATTAGAAGATGTCTGTACAAGAGCTTGAAGGTTTTCCTGTGGAGCTCTTGAACACCTGGACCTCTGTGGAGAAATGGTTTTTGTCCACGGTGTCGAGCGTGAGGACGCACATACAACAACGTTACCTCTGTGGTTTCTGCAAAGAGAAGTAATGCGTCCGCAAAGGTTTACGAAAAGCAGAAATATCGTACATATTCTTATTTTATCATCTTGCTGAGGTCGGACGGACGCCGATAAGTTTCATTTCTACGTCAAATTCTCTCATAGAAGAAGAGCTTGTTTGGCAGAGGTGACCTTTATCGGCCTCTGCTGGCGAACCGTAGGAGCTACATGCGACCCCTCATTCTCTCTGTCTCGCCGGGACGGAAAAAAAGAGCCCATTCGCAGCCCTGCAGGATTTTCTGTTCTGGAACGTGGTTGTATGGAGAAAAATAATGTTGAAAGTGAACATATAAACAGTAAATATGGCCGAAACATGGACATTCGCCTGGGATATTTTTGAAAGATTTTGTAATAACTGTTGTAAATCAGTTTCTTTTCATCAAATTTACAGTCACAGTTGTGTTCCAGGTGTATTAGAAGATATCCAGGTGTATTAGAAGATATCCAGGTGTATTATAATCTACCTTATGATGGTTTTGATGGATTATTGCATTAAAATAGAGCTTTTTTTTTAACAGGCGAGGATGAAAATATCATATTTTTCTGTATTTCATCTCCATGTAGTCTGTAATGGTAAAATAAATATGTTAATGTACAATGGATTTATATTCCTTTGCGTCTGACCTTTCAAAGGAGACCAGAATGATGCATCTCGGCCTGATGGAGGAGGAGATGTTACTGATTTATTTTGGCTTTGTTATTTTAGGCGTTTTAAATAGAAATAGGGTCCACGTGTACCAAAATACCAAAGCAAATTTCTCTATTTATTTTATTTTTTTATCCAAAGCGACTTACAGTCACTGTACATGTCAGAGGTCGAACGCCTCTGGAGCAGGTAGGGGTTAAGTGTCTTGCTCAGGGACACGTTGGTCGGGGAATGAACCCGGTGCAACCAAACACGAACAGAACTCTTAATATAAAGATAAATGTATTTACTGCAAGGCTTCTGTTCTGGGTCACATTATATTTTCTGTACATAGAAACTATGTCTTAGAGTCTCTGCCCACCTCTTCTTTTATCTGGCCTATTCCTTTCCAATCTGTCTGTCTCCCCTCTAAGCCCCGCCTCTTTCTCTGGTGTCTCTCTGTTTAATGACACACCCTCGGCTGGATTCAGACACTCTGACCCAGTTAGGCCAGTCTCTGCGATTTACTGGCTCTTCAGCTCCTGATTTATTGTCCAGTTTCGTCTTCAAGCCTTCTTCCCTCCTGTCGCTCAGCTCAATGTGTCGGAGCACAGTACGTTCAGTAAACCTCTCTTTAGTCTCCAATTCATTCTCGTCTCACAGACTCACATTATCCACCTTTTTATTCCAAGATGGCAGAATAAAGTCATCCCTGTCTCTGGTAGAAGAGGAAAATGAGACGAGCGTCCTTACTGACAGGATTACTGCAGCTTCGGACCACAGTCGCCCTCAACGCTGTCATTTCTTAACAATTTGAGCTAGCTGATGGAACATGGAACCCGGTGATATTTCAGTCGCAGGAACGACTTGTGTTAATGCCAGTACATGAACACGTCCTCAGACCTAAACCACGAAGTAGGATGGATAGATAACTTTATAGTCTGTGCCAAAGCAGGGACAGAAATGCTTCTTTGACTCATTTAAAAACACACATTTAAAACACAAACAGCAGCTGTACTGTGTCTTTCTCAGATGATTATCGCAGAGGGAAGCAAAGATCTCTTGTAAATATTTTCCAACCCTGTGGAACTTTATACTGTCCGCCTGACTGTAGGAGGTTGATTGTTGAGTGTCTCAAAACAACACACAAAAACACCGTTTCGCCAAAATGACACATACAAGCGTTGGCAAGAACCATGTTACGTAAATCATGTGACCTAAGTCACATGGTATTTGACACATGGTGAAGGTTCATCGATTAAATCGATTACTATTTTGCTTCAACCGCGTAGCACATTGTTTGACAGGGACATTTATTAGTGTCGCACGTCGCGCTTACGCCGCGTGATTACGATGATGGAAGGAAGTGTCCAAAGTCTGGGACACCGTAAAATAAAACTTATGTCGCCTCGGCAACTTGTGACCGAGTCTTGTAGTCGTTGTGGCGTTCACACTGATCGGTGACACACTACAGGAGCTGACAGCGGCTGTGTCACCCGACGCTGGTCTCCAAACCACGTTTGGTCAAGAAAACACGTGAAACGGGAAATGAGGCGAACCTGCGCTGGAAACAGCTGCTTAAGTTACGCAGGTGGCGTAAGTTAACTTACGTGTTAACTGATGTACGTAGTTACTTTAACCCAAACCATGATCTTTTTTTGTTTTGCCTAAACCCAACCAAACTGCGACGTTTCACGCCTTCAATAACCGTTTCAAAATGTTTCGCTAGCGTTTTATTTGTAAAGTCTAACCGGACGTTGCATATTTGTTGTTGCTAAGCGTTGCTAACTCGGACTCTAAAGGAGCACCCAGGGCGTTAACAAGCGGCGCCAAAGGACCGAGAGCCAATAAGTGACGAGTCGGGAGTGAGAATGTGCTGGCTGCAAAATGAATTAATGAACTAAACAGAACGAATTAAAGACTTGCACAGCATCAGATGTTAGAAACCCGCCTGTAACACTTCTGCTTCTGTTTATCTTCCACTAAAGGAGCAACTGAGATTCAAAGAGGCTCCGTTTTTACCCTCCTGTAATTTGCGAAAACAATGTGTCTCTGACATTTGCGAGACGTGAAACCTTTGTGTGGCGTTCGGCCGTGACATTAACAGCTGAATCACAACATCTGTGTTCGCAGCTGAGACGTTTGTTGCTCGAACACCAACAGAAAACTCTCCCTGTCATGCTTTTCCTTTAGAGCTCAGTGTGTTGACATTTTGTAAATTGTCACCAAATGCTGCGAAGCGCAGTATGCAAATACATTTGACCCGGAGTTGACCACCGCTATCGCCGGCCTATCACTAACAAGCACACTCAGCCTGTTCTGTATTCTCTCAGTGTGAATACAAATGCAGCGCTTTGATATTCTGCTGATGGCCTGAGTGTAAAATGCCTCTGATGATGAAAGCGTCTCTCCCTCTCTTTCTGATTCATCCACTCTCAAAGCAAACCATTTATAACTTATTTGATCAAACACTGTAAAATATGCATGATGTTTCTACATATTTCTACATTTTTAAAGACAGATCTCTTCAGACTCTCTAAACTACGTACTTTCAGGGGATAATGGCCACGTTCTGGACCAAAGTCTGAGTTGGTTTAATCCAATCGGCTTCCTCAGATACGCTTTAAACATGACCCCGAAATCAAATTAGCGTGTTTCGGCTGTTCAGTGTAATTAATAACAATCTAATCTAAAATCATTTTCCAAACTGCAGTGAGTCTGAGCAAAGCCTGAACCGGCCGTATTTTGTAAAGGCTTTTGATAATGAGGTTTCAAATCCAAGTGAACCCCACAACATGGCGCCACATTTTGACCCAGATGTTGCTAAACTCTGATTGGTGCATGGAAGTATGTGACGCATAGGTGTCCTTGGGGTCGCTGGGGACATGTTCACATCACTTTTTGAAAGCTTAGTTAGCTGGTTTATTTGCACAATAAGGGAAATAATAACATGCAAACAAACAAATGTGCACTGTCCGAAACAAGCTGCAGATTACTGCATTTTATTCCTTTATATTCTGAATTGTCACCTGACACCTGAATTTTTCCCCTTTATGTAAATAAAGACATTTGCACCATAAACTTGTGTCTGTCCAGAATGCAGGAAGTTAGGAATTAAGTGTTTGATGCTCAAATTTTCATCATTAAATATTTCTTCAAAATAACGTTAGCAAAGAACGTTTGTTGCACGAATATAATAATGTGAAGGTTTGAACAATTATGGTTTTTCTTTTTTTATCGTTTCGATGTACGTTCAGAAATCTACGTTCACCCCGTGGAAATGTAAATATGCATGAATGTTGTGCAGTGGCTGCCTTATTTCATTAGGACGTTCCAGGTGATTGGTGCAGACAAATACGTTTTTCTTTCCTACTTTTCGTCTCTCCTGTCCCCCTCTGATGCACCTGTGTCTCGTTCTAGAGGCGCGAAGTTTATCTACAGTTCAAAATAATGACAAAATTTATTTTCATCTTGTTCTAATATTGTGCATCGTCACGTCTGGTGAGCGTATCGTCACACCCCCGATCTGAGCCCTGATGCTGGCTGAGCAGCTGGTGTGACACGACTGTTGCTGCTGTTAATGTTTGCGGTCAGCGCTGACCTCCGACACGCACGTGCACTGTGTTTCCTGTGGACTCTTCACAATAAAAGCCAGTTTGGCCAGTTTTTTTTTTTAATGTGAAGCAGCAGGAGGAGAAAACAACTCTAGAGAGAGAAAATTATTGAATGGAAATACATTTATGGCCATTGATTGTGTAAAAATTGTGTCTTTGACTAGTTGTTCTTTAAAGGATTATAACAGTTAACGCCCCCCCAAAGTGATTGGATCTGTGTGTTCCCCCTGAGATTCTGCTCGAGGTTTCTACCTGCCAAAAGGGAGTTTTTTTATTGCCACCGTGGTCAAGTACTTGTAAATAATATCAAAAAGTACTGTGTAGACTTGTTATATATGAAAATATGTTGAGATAACCTCTGTTATGTTATGAATAGTTTACTTTTGATCTTTTAAGGAGTTTAATTCTGGAGTCTGAAGGATTTCCAAGTTTTAAATGAACGCGATGCAAATTAATCAGGATAAAACTCTGGGTCCTTCAGTTTGCACCATCTCTGGTCTCTTCTTTCTTTCTCTCAGTGAGTCACAGTCTGCAAATGTACCATATCAAAGTAACTACTCACCAAAACTCTTATCTGTCTACATGCATTTGTACAGTTTGCTTTCTTTTACATAAGACTCTCAGACTTTATAGCTTTTTTTTCTTTTCCCCTCAAAGTGAGAGCTCGTTTGTTTTCTCAGACCGATATTCCTCATGTATTTTAAAACAGTTTTAATGTTTTTCCAAAAGAAAACTTTACCAGGTACATCCCGAGGAACACAGAAAGTACATCAGAGGGAAAGTTTTAAGTGCTTTCCGACTCCAATCTGAAAGGCAGCGTCACAGATTAGCGTCTGTACCCACTGTACTGCATTTGTGTGCGCGTTGGGTCGAGGCACAATTTCTATGGTACAACAGACAAAGAGTCAGCGAGTGACAGAAACACAGAGTGACACGTTCACTTTCTCGCCGCACTAAAGGAAAATCTCACTTCCTTCTGGCTCAGAAAACAAGATGAAGAGGTAGGACTGGAGGTCAGAGGCTCGCTCCTTTAGGAAGGGGCTCCCGCAGGACCAGAGCGGGTAGAACAGCGAGCTTTCCTTTACAGTGTCTGTCTGCAGAGCGCCTACGTCCACTTTGGCATTTAGAGTTCCTTCTTCAACCTGCGGCGTAAAGACTGAAATGGCGTCGCTAGCGTCCTACCTGTGTTTGAAGTCTCAGCACCGCCACGCAAACGCTTATTTAAAAGGGTGCAACACAGCTCGGGTCAGTGCTTGTTACTTAGCGCTGGTCTCTAGGGGTGGTGATGGCGCGGCGGATAAGACATAAGACCTTTGGTGTGAGGGACCCGGGTTCGAATCCACTGTGAGACACCAACGTGTCCCTGAGCAAGACGCTTAACCCCTCGTTGCTCCAGAGGCGTGCGACCTCTGACATGTAAAGCATTTGTAAGTCGCTTTGGATAAAAGCTGTTTTTCTGCAGACCAGCTCGTTCTCATTCCCTGGGCATCAAATCACGTCCTTCAGCGTCTGGTGCCAACGCCACATGACAGCCTTTCACTTCATAGATCAACGCACTGGGGGAAGCCCTTTAGCGCCATTGTTCAACGCTAAAAGTAACTCCTATAAGTAACCGAAGTGGGTTGGGGTAGACTGTCGGCCAAAAACCGGGCTTTCAGCCAGGAGACGGGTGTTCACTGAATTTAACATTGGTTCCTATTAGTGATGTGTTAGATACCTGACGGCACATAAATAACGCAGTTATTGTAATCCAAACCTAAACCTAAGCAACGAAGACTATCATTATTTCAAACTAAAAGAAAACAACAACTCTGTAATGTTACAGTCCGTCCACCGTAAAATGAAACTTATGTCGCCTCGGCAACTCGCCATCTTGTGACGGGAGTCTTGGAGTCGTTGTGGCGTTCACACTGCGGGACTGATCGGTGACAGGAGGTCACACGCTACACGAGCTGGCAGCAGCTGAGTCACCCGACGCTGGTCTCCAAATCACGTTTGGTCAAGAAAACATGTGAAACGGGAAATGATGAGAACCTGCGCAGGAAACAGCTGCTTAAGTTACGCAGGTGACGTAAGTTAACTTACGTGTTAACTGATGTACGTAGTTACTTTAACCCAAACCAAATTGCAACGTTTCACGCCTTTAATAACCGTTTCAAAATGTTTCGCTAGCGTTTTATTTGTAAAGTGTAGCCGGACGTTGCATATTTGTCGTTGCTAAGCGTTGCTAACTCGGCCGCGGAGCTTTGGATCAAAGCGTCTGCTGTTTTTCTGCAGACCAGCTCGTTCTCATTCCTGGCGCATCAAATCACGTCCTTCAGCGCCTGGTGCCGACGCCACCGGACAGCCTTTCACTTCATAGACCAACGCACGGGGGGAAGCCCTTTAGCGTCATTGTTCAAGTCACGTAAGTAATGTAACCCAAACCTAACCAACGTCAACCACTAGCGGACGTTGACCGCGGAGTCCCGCACGAACAACAACAACGCTTAAGGCGACCCAGGTTGTTTTAAACGCGGCACCAAAGGGTGTCGACCAGTTGTCCTTAAATGGCGCTCCGGGATGAGAACGTGTTCAGCGGACAGTCGATTCAGAGTTTGGTAGAGCTACATTTTGAGTCCTTCCCAGGGTGCACTGCAGTTTTCATGCGCCTTGTTTATGGTTGTTTATGTAGTTTAATTTCAGAAAGAAACCCGTAGACAGCCTGTAGTGAAGAGATGGTTTAAAAATTATTAGTCATTTGAGATGTGGGTTAACGGTAAAACTGAAAATTGCCGCAGAACTGGACTTAAGGATTGTAAAGTGTTTTATATTTATTGGTTATTGGTTGAAAGTCTGACATCAACATGATTTTATGATCATTTTATTGTTTTGTGTATTTCCTGGTTAATTATACACAGCAACAACCATTCACCAGTTATGAAAGTGCTTAAAGACTAAATCATTATATAAAAAATCAAACCATAAAAAATAATATAATAATATTATGTCTGAGGTTGAAGCCTGAGCTTTTTGTGCCATACGTAACAATTCTTTCCCTTCTCTTCCCAAAGTATCAGTCCAATAAAAACCTAAATAAATATAAGACTCAGAAATTCAGTCATTTCTTCTGTATCTTTGTTTCTAAACTTTTTCTTACACATTTCTTCTTTCTTTCCATAATTTGTGTTCCATAAATATAATAACCGTTCCTTAGTTTAACCCCTTGAAATGTGACACATCTATATTCACGTTTGTCCTTGTCCTCTTTTTTTTTTTTTCTTTTTAAACGTATAATTTCCCTTTGATAACGGGTCCCTGTGGCCTCTCACTGAAACCGACGCTCAGATACAGTCAGGAAGTGTTTTGCTCTAAACATAATTAGTAAAGTCTACTAGGTCCAAAAATCTAAGGCATATGAATTCATAACTAATGAACAGTTCAGCTTGTTTTATATGACCTGTACCTTTATACCCATCATCTGTTTAAAGACTTTGCCATGTTGATGTGTAAAAAGTTGTTTAATTAAAAATGAATATCTTTATTTAGCTGTAACCATTGAAGGGCATCCAGAGCGGGACTCGTTTGGCCCCCGTTGTACGGCACCGCGGGAGACTTATGAGGTAGTGATGAGCTCCTTTGGATCCCGACACTGTGCACAGTCGTTCTGACCGTTCAGCCTTGACGCCGCCCTGGCATTGCCTCACACTTCGACCTTGCAAGTTTTGACACCTTGCCGCCATAACTCCCGACGCTCGGCGGTTCGAGTGGAATGAGGCCATAATTTAGTCCCCTGCACGGCCTCACAACCCACACACACACAGACGTGGACATACTTTAAGCGAAGAATGATCACCTGGATCAATATTTAGTCATGGGTGTCGCAGATAAATTCTCAGGTTGGCTCCGAGCGGAAGTGTCGTTAGCGGGCTGCAGAGGAGGCCGTAAGTCTTCGGTGGTTATGAACGCCGTCTGGCTGGGAATCCTCTGGTGGGACGAGCAGTCAGCTGCTATTCAGTGTAAGACGAGTGCAGAGAAGGTTAAGGAGGTTTTCTTTGGCTGCAGATTGATGCCATGTGCTGAGACTTAACGTGCGTTTACATGCACTTTCCCAGCTTGAGTTTTTTTTTTTTTCCTGGAGAAAGACGGTTTCTTAGCCGTGTTTACATGTTCTGATTCAGAAATTCAGAAGTAAGCATCCTGCTAAACATGTTACGCCGCACATCAACAGAGCATAAAGAACCAGCCCCGTTCTCCCTCCCCGACTCGTCACACACGGTCAAGACCCATCGGCGTCAGTTTGTATTAGTGGTGGGAATCTCTGGGCACCTCGTGATTCGATTATGATTCAGAGGGCTACGATTCGATGCATCCTGATGCATCATTTTTCCTATAGAGGATCCCTGGGTAATTAATAAGCATTTCATTTGGGCATTAAAATCCCCAATAACACATCTCCTAGTTAGCTTAAAAGGACTAGTTTGCATCCCTGATTTACTTTATTAACCTCAGCTCCGAGGTCCCTGATTTCATCAACAACCAGCTGTCAGACTCAGAACACTGAAAAATAATAATCAGGATGTTCAGTCAGTGTACAGGACAGAGCTGAACTCCAGTTTAGGTTCTTATCTTAGGCAATTGACGTAAGTTAACTTATGTACGGAGTTAATTTAACCCAAACTATGATCTTTTTCTAACCATAACTGAAGTACTTTGTCGCCTAAACCGAACCAAATTGCAACGTTTCAAAACTTTAATAACGTGCCGTTTAAAAATGGCGATGGTTTGAAACGCTAGTGTTTTATTTTGAAAGTCTAACCAGACGTTGCATATTTATTTGTTGTTGCTGAGCGTTGCTAACTTGACCGCGGAGCCCTACACGTCTAAAAATGACGATAAAGGGGTACACAGGGCGTCGACGCCAAAAGGCCTTGACCAAGCGTCAAAATGTGACGAGTCGGGAGTGAGAATCTGATGTAAGAAGAGAGTCCCTCCGGTTCCATTCCTGGACCATGGCGGACCGCAAAGATTGGCTTAGCTTCCGTCCGTGTAAGGTGGTGGTGGCGTGGTGGATAAGTCAACTCTGGACTTTCTCCCAGGAGACATGTCGTTTTGGGAAACTAGATAATCGACCTATTTGGTTGTTTAGGTCTGAGGACGAGTTGCCCTACGAGCTCAGGAGAAACTCAGTATCCTCTTTTTGAATTCTGATGAATTTGCTGCAATTATTTTTGTCTTTTTTTACATTTTTACATCACGTTTTATTCTCTGTTTTTTTCCCCTCGCACAAGATGTATAAATAAAGAAAGCAGCTTCATGACCTTTGGTATTAAACAGCTTCTGCTGAGGTGAAGCATCTCTCAGTGTCAGCATACCGAAATAACACAAACAGCATCTCCCAGCAGACTGACAGGGCTCTGCAGTGTAGCACCTCATCCAGCACCAGCTGACAGACGCGAGGTAGAAATCCAATATGAGACGGCGGGACGTGCTCCTTTAGATACACTCTGTGTGAACGGACATGACACCACAGAACACCGCTGATCACTCTGATGGATTCTTCACGCTTGAGAGGCGTTGAGATTACAGGCTGATCAATAGCTGCTTGTGTGCTGCTCTCCTGCAGACCTGGTGAAAGTAATGTATCTGGACAGGTCAGGCTCGCAGGGGCTCGGTGTTGCGGCAGGTTGCAGGTTTCCTCACAGACCAGGGCCTCGTTTATAAAATCGTGCATGCGCGCACCGTCAGGTAACTTCATCACGCTCCGCCTGGAAATGTGTGCACGTGGTTCAGCGTGCACGTGGTTGCGCTTCATTTCCCCCGCCCACATTCAACCATTAACGGTTGATGCAAAGCAGTTCATGAATATCGATGCAGATGAATGAGCCTGTTTGTGAATCACAGCAACAACAAACGAGAGAAAGACGGAAACAAAACGGTTTCTCAGGTCGAGGTGCTCGAGAGGCTAGAAAGCAGTTTGGTTCACAAACAAAAGAAAACACAGAGTTTACAGCTTTATTATTCCCAAAAGTGGCTTTAGGCAGAAAGGTAAACATGTCAAACACACAGCCGGCTGCCAGAAACCCCAGAGATGTTACAGCCTACACTTGAATTTAAACTGGGATGGTGCGTTTCTCTCTGGGTGTTCTGTTTAATGCTGGACCCAGTTCAGAACACAGACCCGAGAGCACGGCTCTAAGAGCGGTTCCAGTGTTGTTGTTAGCGTCGTTAGCTCTGTCGGGCTACGACTTCATATTTATATAAAAACCGGACAAAGCTGGACGTTACTTGGAGAAAAGAAAGCGAGGAGGCTGAACTACCTGGTGAGTTCAGAAAACATGTGTCTGTAACTTTATTCCAGCTGTCGTTGTACTTTACTGTGACCAAGTTAGCATAGCATAGCCCTGATCGATCCGAACTCCATTCAGAAAACAAACATTTTAGAAGTTGTTGTCCTGCTGTCTCGCTGACAGACCTGACAAAGCAGGAATTCATATGTTTAACAAATCTGCATCATGTTGTGGTTATTTCGGCATCAGTTTGATCTGTTTATTGATATTTAATCACAGCAAAATGTTTCCTTTGGGTTCATACAGCTAAAGACGAGTTGTGTTTATTCACCTTCGAGGAAAGCGTTGAGTGGCGAATATTCGCGGTTGTCCTGAACGCGGCATAAGGAATCTAAATCAGCTCATCAGTCAGTCATCATCACGGGCCGGGGAAACTTTGCGTGAGCTCTTAGAATTAGAGACAGGATGTGCAGAAAGTCGCACCTTTTTCTGCATGTAATTTTCCAGAAAAATCCAGATCTTTGCTGTGAAATACGCACACATGTGGAGAACCGGCTGCACGCGCTGCTCCCGGCCAGCCGGGCCTCACGAAGATAAGTTTGCTACTTGCAAAAAAAGTTGCCTAAATGGCGGTGAAATGTGCGTAACAGCCTTTTATAAACGAGGCGGGCTGGGAGCGGCGTGTCCAGTCGGTCCACCACAGGATGGAGTGGATAGCGTTTGAGTGACGTTCCACAGGTGAGGTGATGCTGCACGTTTTCCCTTCTTCATTTCAGCAGCATTAACAAGTGCTCATTTCCACGTCCGGCAGCCGGCATTCGGATCCAGGTTTAAACACTTTTAATAATAAGTGCTTACTGGTCATTCTCAGAGGACAGTGGCTTTGAAACTTAATGTTTTACAGTGTTTAGCAGCCTTCAATCAAACACTTCAAGCTTTTTTTATAACCAGTGTTTTTGCAGAACAGTACATGGTGTGTATTTGAGTGTGTGTCCCAGTTCCTGGATTTATCCTATTCAGGGAGCTTTTCATGCAGCATTGTGGTACAACTCCAACATATTCGATTGTTTCCAGCTTCCTGCAGTGCTGCTGTTTTCATTCCACTTCAAAAAGGCACCAATCTGATCATCGTGTGGAACTAATGCAGCACTGAGGCATGATGGGAGCACTTCAAGGACTACACAAATGGATTTAAAAAACCACCATCTTTTTGATTTGTGTGCAACTTTTCTTTCTTGTCCTGTTGTTGTTGTTGTTGTCGTTGTTGTTGTTGTTGTTGTAGGTTGACAGAGAGCGAGTTGTTGCAGGTTGTCCCAGTTGTCCCACAGGGTCCCTGAGACAGAAGCTCCATCCACATGAGATGCATTCGTAAAACCAATCTGATCTTTTTATTCAAGCTTCAGTTGCTGAAACAGGAGAATAATCTTTTAAGGAAATGTTTGTCTGCAGCCCTCAAAAAAAAAAAAATCATGAAAGTAAATAGCCTCCGTCAGTCCCAGCGTGTCTCACAAGACTAATCAACCACAGATACCAAAGTTTGCTTTTTTAAGTGCGCCGGCTTCTGATGTAATTTCAGATTCCAGTGTTGAAAACCTCGTTCGGTCCAACACGTGGAACGACTCCAGCTGCGGCGCTCAGAAGCACAGAAAGTATTTCGACACGGTCCAGCGGCTCCTCTGAATACATTCGCTGCTCAGAGCAGAAAAGGTCTCGCAGACAAAAAGATGCTGTTCTTACAATCGCGCCCCTTCAGATGAGATGAGATGAGATAAGCTTTTATTGATCACCGGAGGCAGAAGTCAGGTGTTGCAGCAGCACAAAGTAAGTAGATATGAATAGTAAGATGAATACATAAGAGTAGGAATTATGTAAATTGTAGAAACGTTTCCCGCTTGGAGCGATCATGTGTGTCTCTGGTAGCTTCATCGTCACTGCATGTGGAGGTCTCACTGCTGTGATTCTCATGATTTAAACATTAGTGTCACAAAGAGGCAGTTTTTTTTACATCCAGTGGTCAGTTGTTCCTGACAAACGAGCACCTGAAGTGACGTCGTCACAGAGGTGGAAGCAGCGATATGATTTTTACCCTTAAAGAGGTCATTTCCTGCCTTTTCACTTTCCTTCCTCCTGTTTTTGTGCATGGAATAGCTTTGCAAAGTGTCCACCCTAATGGGAGCTCCCATCTCCCACACAAACCTCTAACTTACTACTCTGAACGCTCGCTCCAGTCTAGGTTGCCAAGTTGGTTTGGGAACATGAAGAGCTGAACAGAAGTTCTGGCCTGAACTCTACTCTGCTTCTGATTGGCTAGTAGTCCTTACCCAGGTCCTGAGTAGGGCTGTTCCCGATTAAGGATTTACATAGTCGAATGAGAATGGTGAAGTCCTGCCTGTAGTCGACGGTAACTCTGCTTTAATCTAGAGAAGCTGCAGAGCTGCAATCTCTATTCATGCAACTTACACTGTAAAAACTAAACTGACGCTTATTGTTGACCATTTTTTTTCTCTCACTCTCCTGCCATTCACCGGTCTTGTGCAGAGTTTTCCGTACCTATTCTTTGTGTTCCCATTACGGTGATAAATTATCCGAAAGTCCCGCGAGGTGCGGAAAACTCATCACAACACCAGTGAAGCCGGAGCTCCATCTCTTCAGCAAGTGTTCCTTATTCTGCCACACATACACGCTACGCCTACAATTTGGTATTTATTTACTCACTTTAAAAAGGTTTGAAGGACTCGACAATAATGGTGGCCGGATGGCCAGTAAGAAGTAACGTTGGGACAGCTGAACATCTCGGGCCGCTGCAAAAACATTAGTATTTAAAAATAAATCAATTTGAAACTCAACATCCTGCAGTTGCTTTGCAGCCTTTGCCGCTCACTGTTGTCCAATCCTGATCTGCTGTTACGTGACGAGTGGTTGTCAAATGTTATTTCTCTAATCTCAGCGGCAACCTCTGGGTCTGAAAGTGAAACCACGCAGACGGAACTTAAAACCGCATTCTCTCTAACGGCCAGCAGGGGGCGAGCCCGCTGGCTGCAGAAAGAAGTCCGGCTCCATTAGAAATAATGGAAAATGTTTCTCCTTCTCAGCTGAATAATTACCCCAGTAAACACTTTCCTGATGAGTTTATGGTCTCAGTCGCTAGTTTCAAGTCTTCTTCAACACAGCATGATGTTCATTTAGTAAATTATGGTCCCATTTAGAGGAACATAGACATTAACGCTGCATATGCTTTTGGGCGGGACTACCTTGTGATTGACAGGTCACTGCCATTGCAACCTGTCAGTCAGGTTAGAGGTGACTTGTGTCAGCTGCTCTGTCCAACAACGTCACTGCGAAGCCTAAGTCCTCGTACTGAGCATGTGCAACTTCCAACAAAGATCTTATAGAAGTGAGATGCTTCACTCGGTAGCTAAAGCGGAGCGTTAAACACACAGAGTGAGAAGCTGCAGCAGTGTGCAGTCTGACAGAAAGACGGCGTAAACATGGACATAAATCCTTTAGTGTCTGATAAAGTCAGTGACGGCTGGCTGAAGAAGTGAGAACACAGACATCTGCAGCCGCTGCTAGCATTACACACCACCCAGCTGTCAGACGAGAGGTGCATTGTGGGTAATCTAGGCAAGAAAGAATAAAATAAAAACATGAGACCTGTGGTTCTGCTGCAGCATCGCTTCTGATCAGTTTCTGTAAAATCCAGGAGGGACGTGCTGAAGTGGTGGAGAACTCTTTTAATAGTATTTTAGAATTAATAATTTAATTTGTTCATTTAGGTTTATTAACCCTTCACCCTGAGCCACACTGAGTAAAAGAATCTATTTCACAGTATAGAAGCGCTTTCAGTTTCCTTCACTTGTCTGGGTGCGTGAAGGTAATTTAGTCCTGATGCAGAGGGATGTAAATTTATATAGATACAGAACAAATCTACGGCCTGAGAGGATCACCATGGGTCTGACCACTGCATACACGACGCCAAATGTTTTATTCATTGGTTAAATAAAATGTGGGGGCCGCACTAAATCCCCCTCTCCCCATACACACAGTTTTTAAATTGAATTTGAGGAGAGGAGTCACGCTGATGAGGCTTGCCTGGAGTTTTTAACAGATGGGATGAATATCCTGTCGTCTTCGTCCTTGGCCGTGATGAAGCCCGAGATGCACATGTGAGGGTTTTCAATGAAAACAGAATGACTGAGTCCTGACATGTAATCTGATGTGTTTTTTATTTATAAAAGACTGGATCTGCAATCTTCACTCTTAAACCTCAGAAATTATTCTTCTATCAGACAATTTCAGACACTAAATGAGGTGTAAGAAGTACTCGGATCCTTCGCAGCAGCTGTGTATTATTATAAAACCGACGTGTGGAAAGAGAAAGAGAAGACATTGATAAAGCGTGTCGGTGTGTCTGGTACAGAATTATCAGCTGAATCTGCAGCTTCTCTGCTTTAAGGCCAATTTATTCTTCTGCGTCTTCGGTCAACGCTCGTTGGCGGCGGGGTTTCTATGTTCCACCGTGTTCAGTTTCTTCTTCGTTGTTGGTGCAGGCTACTACAAACACTGTGGACTGAATGTTGTCGTTGGAGCTCATCAATGCTGTGCAGCAGTTACTTTTACTGAAACACAGTGAGGAGAGAAGGCGTCAGAGGAGCTTTAAGTGGGGGAAAAAAGTAGGCGGCAGTTCTCCCCTCTCCAGATTAGGGCTGGAGAGGGAGTGACAACACACGTGAGTCACAAAAACAAGATGAGAAGATATTTTAACAGCGTTCTGAATAATAATGAAATCTATCAGTGGGGAGGTCCGGGGGTCTTTGAGCATTGAACTCTTCGTTTCCTGCATTCTAGAGAGATTTTCTGCAGCAATTTATGGTGGAAATGTCTTGATTTATATGAAGGGAAACGTTATTAAAGTGGCAGGTGACAACAGAACAGAATTTAACGTAGTAATCAGCATCTTGTTTAAGCTTAAGTTTCTTTTTCTGACAATGCATTTGTTTCTCCTATATGCCGATTGCATCACATTGTGTTTTCTTATTGTGCATTTTACATTTACATTTATTCATTTATCTGACGCTTTTATCCAAAGCGACTTACAATTGCTAGACATGTCAGAGGTCGCACGCCTCTGGAGCAACGAGGGGTTAAGTGTCTTGCTCAGGGACACACTGGTGGATGGGTCACAGTGGGAATTGAACCCGGGTCTCTCAAACCAAAGGCATGTGTCTAATCCGCTGCACCATCGCCACCCATGGAACATTTTTTGTTGCTGGTTTTCAGAACATTTTTAACAAAAAGCTTTCAAAAAGTGATTTTGAAAGACATTCTGACCTGCCCCCAGCGTCCCCAGTGGAAATGACACCTGTCCGTCAATGTTGTGATTGGCCGGTTCACGAAAAGTGACATTGACGAGCTTCTTTCTGCACGCGGCACCGAGCTTCTCTTCTTTAGTCTAGCAGGCCAGCGAGAACGGGAACAGGTGAGCGTCACGTGGCGCCCAGAGACCCTGATCTGGAGAGGACCGGCAGCTCGGGAGAAGTCCCAGTACGCAAGAAAATGTCACGGCCCACATTAAGCACCGTGTACGACCTTTGAACCGTTTGAGGGAGAAGAAGGAAAAGAAATGTGAATGACAAAGTAAGACGCTACCAAGCCAACCAATCACAATTCTTGCGATTACGTTTAGTCACATTTTTGGGGAGGAGCGTGTCAGGCACAGAATCGGAAGTATAAACTGACCTAAAAAGTGACTTTCAGGTTGTCGTTTATCTGGATTACACTCCTCTCTCTCAGAGCGGCGTTTCCACAGAATGAGTTGTAAAAAGCCATCGTACACGACCCGCTCAGCAGCAGACAGACTCAGAGAGCAGCAGATAAACTTAGTGGAGAAGAGTTAGCTCCCTCAGGAGCTGGTGGAGACCAAACACAGAGCGAAAAAAAAAGCAGCTGAAGGTGATGATATGTTAAAATTCTCCGTGTTGACTAGTCTGCTAAAACCGAGTGGGTTAGCGCAGGTTCAAGAACACGTGGTGTTTCTTTGCATTTCATTTTAAATATGCGCAGTGTTGCACATTTGTTGTCTTTGCCTCAGACGGACGCCGTTAAAACGACGGCGGCGTCCCGCCCTTTGTGGTCAGAGAGAACGTGTACCAGCCGGTAATGACAAGAAGTATCTGGCGTCCACTCTGAGCGCTCCTAAAGCGCCGTGATAAGGTAATAATACATCAGCAGCCTCCAGGGAACCTAATTAAGGAGGGTTGTCTATCAGCTTAATGTTTGTCCCGCACTTCACTGCGAGCTGGAAACATCCGTCTCTTTCCTGCTTTAACAGATAAGCTCAGCGCTGAGAGAGAAATAATGTTCGGTTTTCTAATCAGATGATTAAAGTTGAGGTACGGCGAGGTGCTCGTGAGTGACGGTCATCTCTTACAGGAAATGTCGGCGTATGTAGGTGTTTACAGAAGGTGAGCTATAGCAGACAGTTCAGCCTCGCAGAGCGGATGGCGCATTTCTTTCCATCAGAGAACTCGATAATTGAAGTTATTGTGAGTTAATTGTTTGAGTTCATCAGAGTCAGTAGTTTAATGAGAGGGTCACGTTTCATCACCACATCGTGCTGATGCGTCGGCACAGCAGCCGCTCATCTTTGGCCCAACGCTGAACTCACCCTTACCCCTTTACATGTAAATATAAATTTGATTAATTAGACTCAATGATCCTCGCTGGGTACGTTGTATTTCCTGTGACTGCTTCACAATAAAAGCCCCCCGTTAGTCCAGTTGAAGTCTTTTAATGTGAAGCTGCAGCTGAATATTAAATGATACCATCCATATAATTTGGCGCATTAGACCAGGGGCTCATCTCCTGTTTCCAAAATGCATCACAAACTGCTTGAGAAAGCTGTTCTACTACGATAATTGGTGATGAAAATAAATCATGTTCAATAAGATGTACTTGTGTGTAGCGTGTGATGTGCTTTGCGTTTAGGTGGTAGGCTACTTGAGACTGGAAGAACTCCTACAGTAAACTAATTCCGCATTGCACAAGGTGCAAACAACCTTAGTCTTGTCGAGGTTTCCATTGGGAGGCTTCTTAAAAATAAATTTTCCCTGAAGTAAACCTGGCGGCTTCATAGCTGCATCCATGTTAGCTCGTCACATTTGATGTGGTAATTTCACAGTAGGCACACACACAGGTTCGAAGACTTGTTCTCGCCCCCCTACAGTTCCCGATAAGAGTCTCACGGCCCACCACTAATATATACAAACCTGTATTTAAACAGGGAAAGTCCCACTGAGTCGTGAGTTGAGAAACAACACATTACATAAATTAAAAAATCTCTGGGGCCCAGCGGACAGCACTGTGGCCTCACAGCAAGAAGGCCTTCCTGTGTGGAGTTTGCATGTTCTCCCTTATGTCTGCGTGGGTTCGTCCCGCCTTAAAAACATCTCAGGGTCTCTGGTCAGAACCACTGACCAAGGCGCTGGCTCAGATCTGGATTTGGTCCCTGGGTGCTGTACGGCGGCTGCCCACTGCGCCCTTTTGGAGAATGAATTGCGTTACATGTATGTGAGAGTAAAGGACCTTACCATTGTGCTCCTGCTGCCTCCGGTAGCGACAGTGTGACTCATTACAAACAGAGCAACAACAAGATCAATGTATTTATGTTGCTCAGGCATCAGATAGACACGGTGCTCCTCCCTGTATCGACAGCCTGTCAGACCCTCTGACAGGACAGTAAAACACATCCTGTACGTCCTGTACTGCACCAGAATGCAATTTCAGTTTTTATTAAACCATCACGCCGACCAGGACATTTTCTTTCCTCTGTTTGTAAAGCGAGAGAAGCTCGGTCCATCTCCTCTGAAGAGGGAAACGACCGCATTCAGTCAAACCTCTGAAAGACGTGACTGGGAAGAATATCAAACACTGTAATGCAGAGGTGATTCATTTCATGGAAATAAAGAAGAAACAGGGAAGAACATTTAACTTGCTAAACTAACATGAAAGAGGAAAAAATGAGAGAAAGAAGAAGGCGGAGGCAGGTTTTACTTTAAAGAAGTAAAGAGCGAGAAAGGAAGAGCTAACAGGAAGAAGAGAGGCAAACACAAAGAGGACAAACGTTACAGAAACAAAGGGAGAGCTAAAAGAAGGAGAGAAGACAAACTGACTCAGGTGTTTGTTTCACGTTGCTCATTTTAGTGTGAGTGATATAAGCGCCGACTCCCTGTGAAGATTGTATTAACCTCTGAAGACAGGAATTGAGTTCCCAGTTGGTGGTTCATTGCAATCTCCTGGCACATGTTCATTATTGATGGAAGACAGAGTCTGAGATGGTGGAGCGGAGGTGAAGGGGTCAGCGACATCCACGTTTCTCCCCTGGAAAGATCATTTCTGTCACATTGTTGGTGTCGAACAAAAGCTTTTGAATCTGTGCTGTAGATGCTTCAGCTGTTGCAGGAAGACGTCTGTGTTTTCTGTTGAATACAAAGGGGGGTCACCGGGAGGCCGTCAGGTTTAAAGATACAGAAACAACCGATCAGGTGTTGAATTTCTGAATCGCCCGACGTTCCCGTCATTGTCAGCAGCCATACTAAAGTAGGGCCCTATAAAATCCGTTTTATTTTTTCCTGAATTCCGTTTTATTTTTTCCCAAATTCCGTTTTTTCCGTTTTAATTTTTGAAAATTCCGTTTTTTCCGTTTTAATTTTTGCAAATTCAGTTTTTTTACCCTTTACTGTTATTTCAGTCGTAAAAAGAGTGTGCTTTTAAAGTTAATGATTAAAATGTACACAAATAAAATAGGAAGGACCTTAAATTTATTGAGGTAACAAACATCACATTTACTCAGTACTTTTACTGTACGATGCAACATAACACTGCACTCTAAGTACTAACAAAATATCAATGGTTATGAACCAATGGTTATAAATAAAAGTGCTCCATTAGCTTTTTCTTTCAAGTAAAAAATAGGACCTCTCAATTTCAGAATTATAAAGTATTTCATAAAGAATCATCTTTTCCATACAGTACATTAAAGTGCATCAAAAACAAGGCAAAATACAGGAAGTACTCCCTGAGTTATTCAATTAAAGTTGACTTTGTCATCATGTAACAGACAAAAACTTTTGATCAAAAGTTATTTAAACAAGTATTCAAGTTGTAGGACTAGTTAATCCTTGTGAGCTAACTGTCGTATTTCTCAACTTTTTCGCCGAAAGCGGAGCTGTGGAGAGCCGCTTCGCCATTTTTTCATTGTTTTGGTGGGAGAGGGTGAGGGGGAGCTGAAATGACGGAGCGGGAGGGGTTGTGTCGCCCAGATTTGGGTCCCCCGGTGTGCATTTCCCCCAGACGTACGTTCTTCTCCCACACAAAAACAGAATTTCATTTCAAATGTAAAAATTCCGCGATTACACTAGATTCCGCGATTAATTTGCCAAATCCGCGATTCCATGATCACGGAAATTATAGGGCCCTACTAAAGTAACCCTGCTGCTGCTGAATGAGCGAAGCTAAGCAGGTTTGGGCTTGGCCAGTACCTGGATGGGAGACCTCCTGGGAAAACTAAGTTGCTGCTGGAAGTGGTGTTGGAGGGCCAGTAGGGGGCAGTCCTCCCTCTGGCCCGGTGCAGTGACCTGGGACGCTGTGCTGAAGGAGATGACGTCCTTCGGAGGCCGAGGTCCTGACTCATCGCGGTCATGAAAGACCCCACGGCACTTGTCGCAGAGAGTAGGGGGTTCCCCGGTGTCATCGCCAAAATTCCCAACCTGGTTTCACCATCCGGCGTTTTAATCTTCCCCGTTGTAATTGGTTTCCCTCCCTCTCCTACAGCAGCTTCGGTAGCTCGCTGTGGCTTCTTTAGGGCGTTTGGGGCGGATGCTGTGTGGAGGACAGTCTTCACAGTTAGATGTAAGGTGGTTAACGCTGTGGGGCAGTTTGCTCCAGAGACTTTTTAATCTGCCTGTGGTGACAAATAATAGCTACAGGAAGCTAAGAGACAAAACAGGAAATGGACTGAAAAAGTGGTGTCGACATAAAGGAGCAGGAAAAGGATTTACGCTTTATCTCTTAACAACGTGAACTCTCACTCTCCCACAGCTTGACACCATCAGTACATTCTGTATCTGCGTGCTCCAGCACCTGAATGAAGATCCTGCAGTAACACCGCCACTGTTCTGAGAGTGAGAACAGTGTTTATCTGCACAACAGGAGCTCGTAATGAAAGCAGGGCTGAAGAGGTTTAGATACAGATTCTGTGAGTTTGATAAAGTTCACTAAGAATGTGTAAAAACAGCCCTCCTTTCCACCGCAGAGTGCGACGTTCAGTGTGAGGACTGAAGGTGGCGCTGCCCCTGGCCCCCCAGGTGCCCTTCTCAGTGGCAAAACGTCTGATCTAATTTGTGATTCTGGGACGGCCACGGACTCGAGCTCCGACCGGCCGGCGCTGCCCTTGTCTCGCCTCGGTGTCAGCGGCGGCTCTTAAAGGCCAAAGTCCTTGTGCAAAATCCTCACGCTACTTTCCATAACACCCTGCGTGAGCCAAATGTCACTGGTGGGAGTGGGTGTTGCAAATAGTTAGTGGAAGGGTCAGACATTTGACTTGCAGATTTGTTGCCTGTCCGTCCGTCTGTCCACCAGACTGAAAAACGTCCTGTTGACTTTGGGGTCGTCCTCTAACTTTCCCTCTTGCAGGCATCACAAGGTTCACATATAATTCTGGAGGTGAAAATGCTGCAGGAATGAACCCAGTCTGCATAATTTACTAGCTTATTATTTTAAATCATCAGACGTGACCATGAGTTCTGTCATCGCCACCAGATGAACGACGTCGTTTAGTAAAATGTGAAGCGCATGATGCTGTAAAAGTGGAACGTCCCGCTCCTTTGTCAGCATGCGGCTCATCGTGCGAGTGAAACATGAGCGTTTTAATGGATATTTCGAAAAGTTTAATTGATTTGAAGCAGATAATTGTGAGGATCTTCCCTCGGTTTGCTGTTGGAGCAGCTGATAACGGCACAGGACAGAAAAGACGTCTTCCTCTCTGGACGTTTTGTAGACGTTTTGTACAGCGTCTGCTGACACGCCACTGCTGCGGCGGTTGCTTGTTCACTTCCGCCTTCATCATGCGTGTGAGGTCACTAACAATGAATTCATCAACGTGATCAAAAGTTTAGATCCTCCATCAGGTAGAAGAGAATAAAGGTGCGTCCAGCTGAGTGCTGGCAAACGGAGGCCTGTTGAGCAAAGAAAACTTTTTTAAAACTGCACTCTCTTTCTTTTTTTTTGTACAGTTGAGTGACATTTATTGAAACTAGCAGTGTCTCAGCCCGCAGCTCTCGCAGCCTTTCCCCTCACACTTTTAAGACGACTGTGTGCAGAAATGTCGGCGGTTTTATGAAATGTCAGGCAGCCGAGAGAGAGAGAGAGAAGAGCGGAGCAGAGCTGTCTTTCTTCTTCTTGTGCTGCTGCATTTTCCTTCTTTTAGGTTTGTTCTAATAATACATTAACTTTTACTGCTATTTTCAACCTTTTGGACAATTCTTAGAAGAAGCTTTATCAGGATGTTCCTTAAAGGTTAAACTCATTTACAGAAAGCTCAAACAGGTTTACCGTAGAATCCTGTTTCTAAGGGAAATACTGGATGTTCACGCTGCCCTTTGTTTCTGTCTCCTCAGGAGGAATCTGCATCGCTCAGTCACTGAAGATCCCTCACGAACACAAACCCTCCGACTTTGATAAAATCATCCGTCTGCTGCTGGACACTCGCTACGCCAGGGCGGTCGTCCTGTTCGCCTCTGATGAGGATATCAGGTAAATAACGCGCTTTATTTTTACACCATGAAGGTGGAAGCTCGGGTCAGTTATGACCTGCTTTCCCTCTGCAGTGTTGTTTCAGGACGGGACACATTTACCAAGAAACTTGTTTTGTTGTTTGTTTGTTTTTTTGCAGCGGTGAAAATTGACCCAGTTTTGGTCAATACAGCGAGGGCTGGGTATCATATTTGTACATATTCTGACTCCAACCCCTTCACCACAGATCTTCCTCCTCCTCCTCCTCCTCTTTTCTCCTCCTCCCCTTCATGTCTCTAAAGTGAAAGGCGTCTCTGTCCCAGAGGGGCGTCTCTCGTCTCATCTGCAGCCATCGTTAGTTTCCCTTCGGTGTAAAAGGTGAACGTCAGCTCAGCTGTGTTTTGTACCTGAGACGTTGCTGCCGTTAGCGTTAGCTCAGATTCACGCCGTATTGAAGGAAACGGTTCGTCACGTCGCACCAAACCTCCTCACTGCAGCCGTGACGTTCTCTTTTTTTAGTGAAGCTGATCCAAACTTTGGAGCGTTGGCTGCGGTCCGCCACGGAAGGACTCTCTTCTTCAGGCTTTGTTGATGTAACAGATGAGGTGACGTCAGGTCGGCGTAGCAGCTCAGAGACACTTCGATGGGCTGTAAAATGCTCACTGCAGTTCAGTCAGGAGCTGACATATGCAGGAAGTTAAGAATCCGAACACACAGGTCTAAATTTGGTTGTAGTTCCAACTTGGAACCGGTTCTCGATACCCAACCCTAAACATAGCACCAACACAATGACGGTTAACTTCAGATAGAAAACCACCCGAAGCAACGGCTCGTTTGCTGTCTTGTGTTTGTTTTTCTTATGACACCAGTTGGTTTTTTCCCCAAACTAGAATATGGTTTTGAGCTGTCATGATGACACGTCGCTATTTGTTATGAATTGTTAAGAACACACGAAGGCTTTGCAGTTTTAAAAGTCGCATTCACATCGTTTTGAGCGACTAACATTGGCCTAGGTGTACTGTATGTGTGACGCTGGGTCAAAGTGACCCCTCGGTACGCGGTGTAATGTTCCCATGACTGTGTTGGTGCTTTATTGACCCAGACTGGGTCATTTTTGTCTGTAACACTGGTGAAATCCGATGTAGGCCGCCATGCGCGCAGTGAATATGACGCTATGTGTGTTTGAACCCAGGGGGATCCTGACTGCCAGTAAGCGAGCGGACCAGGTCGGTCACTTCTTGTGGATCGGCTCGGACAGCTGGGGGGCCAAGAACAGCCCCATCCACCAGCTGGAGGACGCTGCTGTGGGAGCCGTCACCATCCTGCCAAAGAGAGCCACCATCAGCGGTAGGTTCCCGTCTCCGGAGCTCTTTTTCCTCTTTTCTGACTTCAGAGAGAACATTCACTCTTTCCCATTTCTCGGTTTCCTGTGACACAAAATTGCAAAGGACTCTTTTGAGGATGATTATACATCATCATCATCATCATCATCCTGCCAGAGGGGCACCATCAGCACCGCTGAGCTGCAGTAAGTCTGCGTCTTATTCAGCCCTCCAGGGATGTTATCAGACGTTCAGTCCAAAAAATAAAAGATAAAGATGAAGCCTATCCTTGTGTGACGGTCAGCGTGCTCCATGAACAGGTGTCGGACAGTATTTGAAATTTAAAATGGCTTCAAGAGAGAGAGGCAGAGAACTGAACCTTTTTTATTTGGTATGTATGTAATGTTAGACTCTAATGTCTGACTACTGATAAGCTCCGCCATGGTGCTGCTTTTGTTAGATACATACACGGATCATATTTAGAGTCGGGCCTTGTGCACATTTTAAACTTTCATAAGCATCCAGAAACATGAAAAACCATTTAGAAAGCAATATGTAGCTCCACGCTGGGGCAAATTATTCGTGTTCTCTCTGAAAGTCTGATGTTCGGATTGATGCCTCAGGTCTGTGCAGTAAATATGAAGCTACAGCCAGCTTAGCTTAGCATAAAGACTGGAAACAGGGGAAAACAGCTAGCCTGGCTCCGTCCACAGGTAACAGAATCCACCTGCTAGCACGTCTAAATCGCCCTGATTAACACGTTCTGTTGTGTTTGTTTCACCTGGACAAAAAACTTGAGTGTAAGAACTGTAAGCCGGAGAGTTTGACTGAGCCAAGATAGATGTTCGCCCAAGCGGGAAGCTTCCGGTCTAGAATCTGAAGCCGATGTGTCTGTTGTCTGTTGAAAATCCAGCAGGGGGCGACTCTTCTGGTTGCAAAAAGAAGTCCGGCTCCATTAGAAATAATGGGAAAATGTTTCTCCTTCTCAGCTGAATAATTACCCCAGTAAACACTTTCCTGATGAGTTTATGGTCTCAGTCGCTAGTTTCAAGTCTTCTTCAACACAGCATGATGTTCATTTAGTAAATTATGGTCCCATTTATTTTAAAATAGACCACAAAGCAGAGAATGTTTCAGGGCGGGGTTATCTGTGATTGACAAGTCGTTACCATGGCGACCTGTCAATCGGGCTAGAGCTGACCGTCCCCTCGGCGCCGTTGAAAAAGCTTATTAGGAGTCGGCTGTTCACTTTCTCTGGTGAGAACATTTAGTTTTCAGACTGTTGTTCTCTGGACAAACTTATCAGCCTGTTAAAATGACAGTTAACCTGAGTTACAGCTGCACCTAGCTAAGCTAGCTAGCTAGCTCCGCACACGGCCGTTAGCTCCGCCGTATCGTCGCTTCCTGGTTGCAAAAACTCGACATGGCGGCGCCCTATCGGCCAAACTCGAGGTTTCAAAACGGCGGTCCGCAAACCAACGGGTGACGTCACCATGACTACGTCCACTTCTTATATACAGTCTGTGTTCCCCCCTGTTTCCAGTCTTCATGCTAAGCTAAGCTAAACACATCTTAGCTCCAACTTCATGTCTACTGTCCAGACATCAGAGCGACATTTAACTTCTAGACTCTCGGGCAGGAAAGCGAAGGAGTGTTTTTCCCAAAAATGTGGAGCTGTTCCTTTCAGGTGTCAAAGAATAGCGAGGAGAGATTTTTTAAAACACTGTCTTGTGTGAGACTGAGATCATAAAGCAGAGGAAACATAACTGATGGTTGGGCTTTGGAAGACAACACAATGGGTACTGACTGCCAGGCTAATGACAGCATTTAGATGAAGATGCATTTGTATCACAGCGCTGTTTAGAAACTACAGGCAACTCGGAGCGTGGCTGTCGTATCAAAGAAAGATGCTGACAAGGATATAAACCTGCGTTTGTTGTGCCAGCTCTTTTGAAATGAAGATTTCAACTTCAAATAAAAATGTGAATCCTTTTGTTCTTTTCTACGCCGAGTTTAATGGAAGGCAGCCGAACATGATCTTCCTCTCTGGAAACACAATGCTCCTGCACACGCACGTGAACGCCCCGCTGATCCTGCTGCCGATGTTTAGCTGTAACGTCAGTTTCTTTCTCCTCAAAAACATTTTTGACAGACACGCGGCGCGCCTTCAAAAACACAATCCCTGCCGGGAGCTGGATCGAGATGCAAACTAGAAGAGGAGCTCGGCGTGTAACCTCGGATCTGCCTTCAGGGCGCCGGCGGTGCACTAAAACTTTGTCCCCCTTCGATGTGCTCTGCGATGCCTTTTGTCCCCTTGGTTTTGACGATGATTTATGGAAATGGACGTTTTTCTGGACGTAGGGGAGAAAACTGGGGCGTGACGGGCAGGTACGAGGGCAGCAGACTCATTCAATTTAGAGGGTGTAAGAATAAAAAGGAGGAAGGGAGAGGAGTTTGGCTTTATGATGAGTCATGGCCAGGTTAACCTGCAGGGCCCGTATTAAGTCCTCATCCCTCCCGCTCTCAGCAGTCGTTCTATTGCTGCCACAGAATTTAATTCAGAAATATGCACAAAAGTGTCAGAATGAAGGTCTCCTGATTATCAGACTGTCTGCGTGCTCTTAGTCCGTCTTTCCCAAATATCATATCTGCAGGCTTCCCGGTTCTCTGATTCTGTTTCAGTCGTGTCAGCTTTGGATTTTTAAAGTGCGTAATCACGATGTTAGATGTTTGTTGTCTTTAAACTCACATGAATTGATGCATTACCAAATTATTGAGAGGATTCAAAAGGTGTTTAAAAAAGAGAGGGAACGGTCGTGGTTCAGCAAAGAGCGTAGGTTTCACTGTCGGAGGGGATTTATTCAACATTTTGAGCATTAAACGCTTCATTTCCTGCATTCTGGTGTTTCTGCACCAATCAATGGTAGAGAAGGACACACTAAATTCAAAACCTGTGCTGCTCTCAGATCTGTTTCTCCAGTAATCTCATCCCTGCTGAGTCATGATTCAGTCTTCCTTGTGTCTTTGTTTGGGGAAGTAACTTCTCGTGCATGTGGCTCCTTTTCACCTCGACGAGAAATGAATTCATTTTAATTCAGTTAGAAACTCCTGGATTTTAACAGCTCCTGTGTTTCAGCAGCTTTCCTGCTTATGGTCAAACATTTCTGCTCATTCACACATCTGTGTTATCTGACACGTCCAGGAAGACGTCGTGATATATGGAAGAATAACGGTGTAAGGTTTTACCTCCGTGGCCCGTAGACCTGCGATGTTGCTCTGCTGCTGTGCTGGTGTCCCCCTTTAATCCGTCTGACAGGCACAGAAACCTGGTTGGAAACTGAAAACACTTTAACACAGATGTTCTTCAACTTCAGCACCTCTGATAAAGTGAAGCTCAGACAGAGCAAGAGCACACACAGAGCTGCCGGTCAGAGGCCAGACGCCACACTGCAGTTTTTAAAATTTATAAAACTGTGTAGAATCCGGACGCCAAAAAATATTCAGACTTCGTTTTGCCCTGCTTTCTTCGCTCTTCTATAAGTTTCTAAGTTTAGTTCAGTCCCTGTTTGGTCCTGTTTCCTGACGGTGTGTCCAACTGTGGAGTTTTTGAGTTTTTATGCCTGTAGTGAATTTCGCTTTTTTCACTATATGAACTCTGATTGGATGTTCCCTGCAGCACTCCATGGACGCCCTGAGTTATTCAGTTAGTGTGAAATAAATACCACAGGCTGAATTTTGCCCTCTGGTCCTGATACAAATGCTCCGTTGTTGTTAAACTATTATTCCGCCTTTCGGTTCGTGTTGTTTTCTCACTAATTTGCAGCTGACTGTTAACTGTTTGTGGACCAAATAGGTTAACTAGACACTGACGGACAACAAGAGTTTATATTTAAATGTTTTTTTTAAAAAAATCAAAACTATTGTTAGGGACAATTCGGGAGTCTGAATCAGAAACGGCTTCTGGGCCAAGAAGTTTTTACACTTAAAAAAATGAGCTTTGGCGACTTGGTGCGTAACAATAGTTGTAAACTTATGAACATGAAGATATAAAAATAAGAAATGTGCAATATGGCATTTAACTATTTATATGTGCTGGTTGTTGGTTGGCCCTTAAGTGCAGGAAACAACATTTTTATAGTTTCATATTAGTTTCATAAATTTTGGAAATGTTTTTCTGCTGCATATTTTAAAGCAAACTCCAGTTTGCCCGGTTGGTTATCCGTCCTTGAGCAGAGTTAGTTGGACAGAAACTCTTTAATGTTCTTTCCAAGTCTGATCTTATACGCTGATTTCAGAGTTTCCACTGGTTGTCAGTCTGTGATAATGATGCAGAGGTGCAGATGTCTGCAACAGGGTGGGATGGAAATTACTTTTCTGTGCTCACGTCTTCTTTCTCTGCTCCGCTTGTCACCGTGTGTGAAATCACATATGTGTCAAACACAGCGAGCAGGAAAGAACCCCAGTCTGTTTCAGCATGTGATTATAAATAACTCAAAACCTCGTGTCAGATTGTCTGTGAGGTTTGTTTGATCCAAACTGAAAAGGTCACGTTCCCTTTCGCCGTCTTTTCAGACCTCAGGAAAATATATCCGACTAGTGTTTGTCACGAAAATGCAAATTCGAGCCGCCTGTCTGAACGCAGCTCGGCCGCACTGGCTGTTAATTGCTGAGCGTGATCCCGAGTGATGGAACGAACGTTTGAGGAGAGAACAAAAGATCCAGGAAGAATGAAAGCAGGGGTCGGGCTGGGAATAAAAATTCAGTCCTGGCAATGTCGTGTGAGATGGGTCCACTTCCCGGAGTCAGATGAGCCCCCGAACCCACAAGCCTCAGGCTTTTAATGTCAGGCTGCTGAGGAACCGCTAAACCTGTGAACAACCCTGTGCGACTTTAGTTTGTGTGAAACTAAATAAATGAAATGTGCTTCTGCGCTTCAGTCCAGAGAAAAAGTAAGTGCAGGCCTGACTGCAGAGCTCGGTGACATTTCCATCCTCTCCATCCTCTTTGTTCAAAACACGGGGGCTGGTGGGCTTAGTGTTCCCATGTGTGCGCGGGAGATAGCGGGATGTGGATTTTAATCTGGCTCTATGTTTAAAACACGATGAGCAACCGCCAAGACGGATGTCCTCCTGCACACATTTGCCTGAGAAAACAGGAAGTGACTGGGAGCTGTCAGTTAGCGCGGAGAGAAGACGGATCTTTATATTATGTACAAAAGGCAGGCGACTTTTCACAGCTGCAGATCTGAGACGCACGTCTGAACAAAGACGAACGTGTTTGACTCCCAGCAGAAGGTTCATATTGCTGCATTCATGACATTTTATAATGCTCTTTAAAATGTCCTGGATTGATCGTGCTGTTGTCTCGCTGTCTGTTTGCTTAGATAGCACAGCATCTTATTTTTGCTCTGTTCAGGAAAACAGAGATATGAGACTGCAGAGGACAAATGACGGCGTTATATACAGCACAGGAGACGCAGCACGAACCGTTTTTCCAGAGAAACGGAGACACGGTGTTTGATACTGATGTTTCCCAATTAGACAAAGAGATTTTAAATGAATCTGTCCAGAACCGGCAGCTTATGATCCCCAAACAATGATCCCCCGAGTGTGACAGGGCTGCACATCATACACGATGCTTTATAATTAGAGATTATTCATCACGCCCCGCCACCTCTGCAGTCAGGATCTCTCTGGGTTATATCTGCCGGAGCCGACTGTAGCCTGACGCCGCTGTAACTGTCCTGTGATGTGGCGTTTCAGGAGAGTCCGGGACAGCCAGTGTAGGACTCACATGTGTTATTGCTTCAACTCTGATGGAGGCCAAACAACTGAAAACTGTTGTTTTTGCTCTGTTAGTTTTGTGTGAGAGAGAGACACATCCTTGACGATATTAGGAAGCGTTTTATATTTTCTTAGTGTTTGACCTACAGTAATCTGGCCCTCTTCATTTTCTCCTTCAGGAGGCACTTGGTTCTCAAAGCGCTGCAGCAGACAGTCAGCATCACCACACTCAGCCCGTCGTCAGCAGAGAAACAGCCGTACAGGTCGATGATGCAGCAGCTTTTTACCTCTTAGTTTATCTTCCCCTCAAAGTCAGGTGATGTAGGATAAAGAGCGATGAAGTCCGTGTGAGGAGGTGGTGGAGCGGAACGATGGAAGTAAACTCCTGAATTTCACTCTTATGTACTTATTTAAACCCAAACCAGCATCTTTTCCTAAAGCTATCAAAGCGGTTTTGTTGTAGTGTAGGGTTGTAGATGTCTACAGAATTTCCATCGGACGATGTGTACATTGAAACATCGGGATGGACGATGGCATCGGGTACGCGCTCGCGCGCGGGGGGGAGTAGCGGTCGTCTTGTATGTTCGTGTATTACACAGACATCACTCAAACTTGGTAGGCAATGACACAAGTTACAAGTAATGGTGGATATTTTACAAGCTCGGAGCAGCTGAAGCCTGAACACAGGGTGCAGATGTTAGTTTCGGTTGTTTGATAGGCTGCGTCATTAAGAAGCCCACAAGCGCCGTGATAACGGATCGCGGGTGGAAAGATGCAGGAAAAAAGACGTGTATTTTAGTGTCAGAGGGTTAGACTTTATAAAACGTGCTGCAGATGGAGAAAGTGGAGTAGACGGGGGGGAGGGAGACAGAGAGGCGGTGTGTTTACCTGAGGTTTAGGCTGCTTGTGTATCTGAGTGTGCGGAGAAGATAATTCTGAGGAATTTGGCTACGGGGGGGTTTACAGTCACGATGCCTGCTCAACCATCGCCCCTCTGTAAATGCTCTGTATTTGTATAGCCTTTCTAGTCTTTTTGACCACTCAAAGCGCTTTTACACTACATCACATTCACCATTCACTAGTGCTAAGTGCTCAAACAGAAACTAACATTCATACACATGTCGACATTCGGGGTTTAGTATCTTGCCCATGGACACTTCGCCTGGAGGAGCCGGGGATTGAACCGCCGACCTTCCGATTAACGGCCAACCTGCTCTGCCTCTTGAGCCACAGATCTGTCAGATGGATCTGATGTATGATGGGATCGTCTATCGGCCCAACCCTATTTGTTGCTTAAAGCTAACCAAACTACAACCGTTTCATTAAACGTCATGTGACTTACCTAACGTCCAGAAGGTCCAGGACGCCGTCCAATCGCTGGACGGCTACTTGCCAACGCTCTTGCATGTTGTTTAGGGACAACGGGCAGTCGACCTAATTTGTCATTGAAGTATGAGGACGTGTTGAAAATTCACTGTGGCTTGTTACTCTCATTTTGACACACTGGCCGGCCCAATGGGGGGGTAAAGGGTCTTATACAGGTGCCCTCATGTGAGGATACTAGAATTACTAGCCGGGGATGCTGGGAGGAGCCCTAGGTATTGATGTATGGAGAAGGCTTTGCTACGTCATTCCACATGACGGCTGCTCCGCCTCGACTGCTACGTCTGTCTGTGCGGTGCGTTCAGTGTCTGCTCAAAGCATGGTCAAATGATGTAACCCTGGTGTGTGGAGTTTCCTCTTCAGCTGCAGCAGAGAGACGAGGCGGTCAGGAGGAGCCACAGGGCAGCAAGCACCGGACGTCTTCTCACAGGCCGACAGAGAGACTGATGCAACCAGCTTTCAGATTAGTCCTTCAGTCTGTGGAAGCTCGGAAAACAGTGAAAAATGGCCTCCGCAGCTGTCAAGACGATGTCTCAGCGACAACGCCAATACCAGCAGGTCATGGGTGTGCGGCCTGTGGAAGCTGTAGGAAGGGAGAGGAAGCAGCTTCTGAAGCCTATGGGCCCAGGTGACAACCCTCGCATGGCAGCCAATCGAACGCTAACGTTGGCCAGGACAGCCTCCAAGACAGCGGGAGGGGCGTCACATCGACCAGCAGACCCATACCCAAACCCCAGGGTTCCCGCGGCTCCTTAAAAAGTCTTAAATTTAGCGTAAATTTGCTGCAGGTATTGAATTGTCCGATGGTGCGTTTAAGGCTAGTGGGAAAACTGTCACCACTAAAACGCCTGATTAGCGTGTTTTTTTATGATTTTCTTCTAGTAATAGACAATGCGAGACGCCGCCATTAAAATAAAATAAAACATGTTACGTTTGCGTTAGCTGTCATATTATCGCAGGATTGGGGGACGAAAGTTAAAGTGTTTGGAGGAAGATCTGATCGTTCTGTTTAGTTCAAAGCATCAGGTTCTCTCATTTATGCAGGTCCAAAAAATGATCTGTGACTACAGGTTAAAATAACTTTCTAAAGTGTCTCTGACCTTGATTTGTTTCCCTCCGTGGATTATTTACCTCTCTTCAGCGGTGCGCCTGTGCATCAGCTCGGCCGGAAAGTGAAAGTGAAACTTAAGTTCGGTCCGACATCGTTTTCTTGCCACCTTTCGTTATAATGTGTAAGTTTCTCTTTTATTTTATTTTAGTGGTTTATATTGAGTTTAACACAGCAGTGTGAGTGAGGGCTGGGCATTATGGGAAAATTTGTAAGATCATTATTTAATCAGTATTTTTTATTATTATAAGTTTAAAGTCTGATTTTTGCTCCTGAACAAACCGGATGGTTCGTTCTGCTTTTAAACTTTTCTTTATGGTCAGAACAGGACAAACACTTGATGCCAAACAGCAGCCTGGTATCAAACAGTGGATCACAGAGCTGAGGCAGAACATCCAAAACAACAAATACGCATCAGAAAGATTTATTTCCTCAACAAAATAAACATCTTAACAGAAAAAGTGCTCATTTGTTTGTGATTCAAATAATTTAAATCAAATATTTATTGAACATTTGTATGTTTTCATTGAGGAAGATTGTGTCACTATAATTAACTTTATTGTTTTATTGCCCCCTTAGTTCACGTTCACAAACGGACGCGATCGGTTCACCAAAAACATGAGAAAGATCAATAATCTACACTGTTTGAGCAGGTTTATGCTCAACACTGAACGGACACACTGTCTCCTGTCTGCGCTGTCACACGTTTGGATTTTATTTGCAGAAGCCTGCGACCAGAATTTATTTCCACCCAAGAAGTTGCTGTATGTGGACAGACAACACATTTGCATCCATGTGGTCACGGTGTCCCTGACCGGATCACAATCTGTCACTTGTACTTTCATGTGGTCAGGTGCTACCTGATCACTGTCCGATCACCCAAAACACATTTTAATGGCAGGTGTAACCAGCCTCTATGTTCCCCGATTCAGAATAGCAGAAAAACTGAAAATATGGCGTTGGGTCGTTCGTTAAGAGATCAAGCGTGTGTCTGTTTTCTATCAAAAAAATGTATTAAATTTGAGGTCTTAAATTTATATTTGTTGATGTCTTAAAAGGTCTTAAAAAAGCATTAAATTTGACTTTTAAAATGGTGCAAGAACCTTTCACTGAGATTCAAAACAGAGAGAAGCAGCCTCGCGCTGGAGAAGCCAGAAAATAATGGACATGTCTGCTGAATAAATAACCTCAAATAATTTCTCTTCCAAAGAGTTGGCGATGTTTCACTCGCAGCCCCGCGTGCCGCCCTGTGTGGCTGTTTCCTGGAGTACTTATCTAATTCGGTGGGAACGCTCTGTGGCAGCCTGTCACAATGGTTTCTTAGGGCGGCGGTGCGAGACCCAACACTAATCTGACAAACGGCAAAGAGACGGGAGGAGGAGGAGGAGGAGGAGGAGGAGACGCTTAGCCTCCGACACTGATCACGCTTAGCATCCCACAAAGTTTCTATCTTCTTTTCTTCCTGGGTGTCCTTTGCTTTTCTTACATTTAACTGGCCCCTGTTCGCTTGTTCCTCCTCCACCCGCCACAGTCTGCTCTGCAGGTAGTGAGAGAGTTGACCTTTTCTCTTTGTAGAGAACACTGGGAGTTTTCCATTTGCTGAAATAAATAAAAGTGACTCTAATGGCTCCAGTTACAGTGTGATTATATCTCAAATGTGTAAAATGATGTTGTGTATTCATCTTCTCCCCAGTGACTCTCAGATCAGCAAAAAATATACTTAGAGTCAAAAGTAGCTCCTCATTAGCATGCAGAATGTCTTATATTATTAAACTACCTGATGATTGTTAGGGCCCGAGCACGAACCGTGCGAGGACCCTAATGAAACTGTCAGGATTTCTTTCTTTCTTTCTTTCTTTCTTCTGCAAAGTAAGCTCCATTTTGGCGGCCTCAACGTGCTCAAAAACTCACCAAATTTGTCGGCAATGTCGGCTCATTTCATCATGTAAACAGTTGTGTTGCTGTGAGAAAAATCTGAAGCTAAAGCTGTGAGACGTGGTGAAATATAAAGTAAAGTAGCAGAGGATGTAAATACTCCAGCAAAGAACAGTTACCTCAGAATTAAATTAATCAGAGTACCTGAGCAGTGTGTTCTGTCTGGGAGGCAGAAAACCAAAGTCGATGATTGGCTGCGTCCATAAAAATCAGTAATCTGTAATCCATAGCTGTCTCCCATTATTTTACCTTCTTCCCTGCTTTCCTCCTGGTTTAATATTTTCCCACTCAGGGCGCAGCCGAGTAAGGGCCAGTAATTGACTTTTTTCCACTTGTTTACTGGCTCTGGCCCCGGCGGCGGTTTTGGCTGTTGCTTGAGCCCTTGGCAGTTCGTTTTAATTTTGGCCATTAGAGTCGGAGCTCGGCTCCAGCTTCAGCTGTGACCCCTCACAGCTTTGTTTGGCTACTAGTTGTTTTGCTCTTTTTTGGACTGTTCTGTCCAGCAGAGAAGAACCAGGGGACGTTTTATCCCACCCGAAATTGCCCCAAAAGGCTCGTCAGACTGAGCACCAGGTCTCCTTCCGTGTGTCGGTCCCACAGCGGGTAATTTTTAATTTAAGTTAACATATCTACCAGAGTGAATATGCATGAACGCACACTGAGTGTTCATGCAACATGTTAACCAGGCGTGTAAACAGATATGAACTCGATATGAAATAGATCCAAATTGATGCTGTTGCCCTCCTCCTCCTCCTCCTCCCTCCTCCTCCTCCTCCTCCTCCTCCTCCTCCTCACCCAGTGAGACGTCAGCATCTCTTTCTCCACCCAGGACAGACTGGACATCTGTCATAAATTAGGGTTGGACAATCGACGCTGTGTTTTTCTGATGAGGACGGTCTCATTTTAATATGTGGTTAAGCACTGTGACAGTTTGGTTAGGTTTAGGAAAAGATCATGGTTTGGGTTGAAATAAGTGAATCAGGTGACACAGGACTTACTTGAAAATCCAGGGCGTCTCATACGGACGCCGAAGGGTACCCTGTACGTCAGGTAACGCGTCGGTATTTGATGTCCTGGGATGTAGGGCTGCAAATAACGACTATTTATTATTATTGAAACGAATAATCGACTATTCGGATTATGAATCTCAAAATGACACAACTCATTTATCTGTCAGCCTTTAAATTAAAGCTGAGGTTGTTAACAGTCAAGACAATAAAATAAATGCAGCTTTTAATGAACGTTTCTGCTGCAGCAACAGAAAGTTCCTCTGAAATCTCGTCCTGATAAGCAGCTGATCTGCTGTTTAGTGACGGAGCAGTTTTCACGCCAGTACGGCGACACCCCGGGACAAACTGAGCCTGTGTACAAAGAAAGGAAGAACGTCCTGCATTTCATTTGCCGAATTTACAAGAGGGGATCAATAATAACGATTTTGTAGTCGACAGTGTTTCACAACAAATATAGTTTCCTCAAACTCAACAACTCACAAAACCCTGTGATTTTTTTAAAGGAGTTTGGTGCAGATTAGCCGCCTCACGCACACACAGACAGAACTGTTTTCTCTTCTTTATAAAGTGTTAAACTGTCCCGTGTTGTCTGATCTTGGCGCTCTGCAGCAACACGTTCTCCAGCTGGGAACGTCGCCGTGAGCGATGCAGCGTTTCTGATTGTAAAGTCAGGACACGTCTGGAGCGTGAACGCGGCGCTGTGCATCATAATTACGTGCTGCTCTCAGCACCGTTACTGTAACAACCAATCAAACTGACCAACTGTACAGGAAACGTTTCAGCTCATGACGTGAAGTAACGCGGCTTTAACGTGAAGCTAGCTCGCTAACTAGCTCACCGAGACGAGTCCCGCCGTTCGGCACCTCCTCTTCAGACGCTCCGGTGTTTCCAGGAGAGCTCAGACCTTTCTGGCTGAGTGAAGAGTGAAACGCTGCCACACTCTGGAGGCTTTAGGTGGTGAAGGTGTTTCTGCAGCTCTGATGGTGTTAAGCTGATGGCGTCGCTACGGCCCGATGACGTCATGAACCAGTCGATTAGTTGTTGCAGCCCTGCTGGGATGACAGCGGGTTGGTTAAATACAGAAGAGCAGATGAACGGATGCAGAGCTTTGTGTTTGCTGTGACACCAAGGAGACTATAGTCAGGTCTTGAAGAAGCCGTTTGGAGTGAAATAAAACCGGAGTTGCTGAAGCTACTTGATTTCTCTTCCTTTTCAGTTTACTGTCAGTAAGAGTTCAGGGCCATACAGAGCCTTTAGCCTTTAACGGCCCTCCAGCAAACACCAGCGTACACATCCAGCAGAGCAAGCATGACACGTGTGATGCGTGTTTGCAAAGCCTGTAATAACTGTGCGGTTAAAAATGAACTCTGACCTGAAGCTCGCCGCCGTCATGCAGCTGCTGTTAGCTGAGCCTGAAGGAAAAGGCCTCCCTCAGGGGCAGAGAGAAGCGCCTCTGCCTTCCAGTCTTTCAGCTCAGTCGGCCGTGGGTGGAAACGTTTCCACCGGATCTTTCATTATCACACCTCCGAGGTGTCGCAGATCACCGCTCACTCGAGGCTTCCACACAGTGTCTATGTTAAAAATAAAATGAGGGAAGATGGTAAAATGCCCCTGAGTGACTTATATTTTCATTTTAAAGTCGCTGCTGCAGCCTCTTAAAGCATTTGTCTAACGCTTTGTGAAGTGGAACGAGCTACACAGCTCGCGGTGGCAGGTGCTGTGATGCCTTCACTTTGTGCACCTTTTGTGTGTATTCCCCCAACACACGCGCCGCGTACCCTGAGAGATAAACCACGTTACCTGCAGCACCGAATGCCGTCGGATCAGAAAATAGGCACCCACCTGTAGATCCACCCAAACACTTCACAAACCCTCTGTGCAACGTTTGGATCTTCGCACCTCTCTCGCTTTGTCTTTGATACGACGTACGGAACAGTGGATCGGGTATAAATACGACGGCGTTCATGGATCTGTGTTTATCTGAGAGACTGCAGCAGGAGCAGCCTTAAAATAAATGTTTTGCAAGGCTGTGCACCCTTCGCCCTTCTTTACATAAGAACTTTTGTCAGTGTCATGCTAAAAGAAAGTGTTGCTGAGCATCTGAAATGTCATGAAATTCAGATATGAAGAAACTGTTCATCCTGCTGCTTTGGTAATAACAACTCGGACTAGAAGCTTTTATCTTTGCAGTGCAGACAACCGCCAACAGGAAGGAAAGCAGATGTTAAATTTGGGAAATTAAACATATTGAAACAGCTTTGGTGCTGTTCTCATCCCGAAGGGCCCTTACATGTGAACGGACTGACCCGGTGCGGGGGGCCTAATCGATTTTCGCTGTTCTGTTTTCCGTCCAAAAACCGCAGCGCTTTGTGTCAACAGAGAGCATTTGGCGGGCCGCCATCTTGGTGAGGTCGGCTGCGGTGTTAAGTTTTGTTTCTGTCGTCAGATTGAAGTGGAGAAGAAGAGTTGGATTTAGCGGAGGCGTCCTCATCGGCCTCTGCTGGCGACACGTAGGAGCTACACAGACATCCAGGATAGGTCTGGATTTGTCTCGTCAAGACGAACAAAATAAGACCACTTGCAGCCCTGTAGGATGTTCTGTTCTCAAGCTGTTGGCCAATATTTCAATGTTTTCGAAGCTTTATGTTATTTGGAACGCGGCTGTATGGAGAGAAATAATGTTTTAAAGATAACTCCCGATAAAAGTGAACATATAAACAGTAAATATGGCCAAAACATGGACATTCGCCTGATATATTTTTGAAAGATTGTGTAATAACTGTTGTATATCAGTTTCTTTTCATCACATTTACAGTCACAGTTGTGTTCCAGGTGTATTAAAAGATATCCAGGTGCATTATAATCTACCTTATGATGGTTTTGATGGTTTATTGCATTAAAATATAGCTTTTTTTTTACCAGGCGAGGATGAAAATATCATATTTTTTCTGTATTTCATCTCCATGTAGTCTGTAATGGTAAAATAAATATGTTAATGTACAATGGATTTATATTCCTTTGCTTCTGACCTTTCAAAGGAGACCAGAATAAACCATCTAGGCCTGATGGTTGAGGAGATGTTACTGATTTATTTTGGCTTTGTTAGGAACCAGAGTTTAATTTAATATTATATGGGTTAATACAAGATCTGTTCTTAAACGAATAAACAAACACGTTTCGTTAGTTTTCCCTGAAGTGCACATTAAAACATGATTTAAGATCGTTTATTTAGAGTGAGATATTTTATCCTGATGGATGCATCAGGATCCTGCAGCGAGCACAAAACAACAATAATAAACAAAGCAGAGATCTGTTTTTGCCAAAAAAACATCTCAGAGATGCTGACCAGTTTGATCGGGAATCATAATTTACACTCATAAATCAGGTGAACAGCAGGACGAACTCAACAGTCACAATGTCATCCGACAAAATGGATTCAGGGAAGTTTCACAGTCGGGTCTGAGACTGGAGGCCTCGCTCAAGGGCGGCGAGGCGCCAGGTGTGCGATCGACCAGAAACCCCGAGAGAAAGAGATGACAGGAAGTTTCTGTCCTCCTTAGTTTTCATCTCATGGAAACAGGTTTCTGACACCACATATCAAAGTTTCCTCCTCACTGGAGGAAGACGTGTCCGGACTGGACCCTGATCCTCCTCACAAGAGGTGTTGCAATAACTATCACAGTAGAAAGGAAACTCTTTAATCCGCTGCAGCAAAGTCGCAGACATCAGCCCGAGGATCGCTACATGATGTCACTTCCTCCGGCTGCACATACAGGTCCGTGTGCGTCGCTTACTGATCCTTCAGAAATGCTTGGGAAAATGTAGACAGCGCTACTCGGTCAATAAACGGCGCTACGCTGCTTAGGTTTTAGTCTTTTCTAACTCTTGAGTATAATTCTGATCAGCGTTTTGGTCGGTCTGCTCCATATTTATCATTTTAGTCTTTATTTCGCTCACATGGAGAGAAAACGTTTTAAAATTTGAATTTTGCCGCTTCAAGTTCGTACTGTTTTTTGCAGAAATCTTATAACCACATTGCTTAACGTCTGATATAATCAGGTTCTCTGTTGTTTTGTCTCCTCGCTGTATTTGAAATGGGACCAAATATCTAAGCGCCTCTTTCTCCCAGCATGCTGTGTTCGTCCTCCACAGTAACGTTTCCATCACGCACCAGGCGCCGTTTCGGTCGCCCAGCATGCAAAGCGCAGGGAGGAAAAAACACAGCGGAATGAACAAACTGTTCAAGTGAAACTTTAGAGGGAGAAAATACGGCCTGGAATATTTTGTCTCCTCATTAAACTGACAAAAACAAAAAGAAAGAGATTTTATTAATGTTTTTATTTTATGGATTCAATATTTGGCTCATTTTTCGTCATGTGGGGGAAAAAGGTTGTTGACGAACATATATTTTATAACTCCGACCGTCACTGAGCTGCTCAGCTTCATCACTTTGCTTAGGTTCAGTTTTCAGAACCGAGCCCTGGGGGGACACCACGAGACAGGAATCAGACACACAGTCTCCTAGAGAGACGGTGAAAACCGGTCTAATGCTGAGCCTGACACGCCCACCCAGTCACGTGGGCGTTCTGCAGAGCGTTTCGGTAAAGCTCAGACAGAGAGAGAGAGATTTAGGAATGAATAGTGGGCAGCATGAGCTCAGTCTGAGGGTTTTGGCTCAGGAACTGGAGGGACGCCGGTTGAAATCTGCACCCCGGTCGCTGCACGATGCCCCCCCCCTCGCGCTCCTCATTAGAATGGGTTAAAAGCAGAGAAGTAACAAATTTCCCCTCGGGGGAAGTAGAAGAAGGGAAAACCCAGCGTCAACATGAACAGCGTGGAGCATCCTGTGCCGCCGCCTCCACCTGACACTAACTCTGCTCTTTGCTTTCATGAGTTTGATCATTTAAACAGACACGCCCACACCTCAGCCTCTCATCTGCACTCACACCAGGAGCGCCGGGGCACGCCGGTGCTTACCCGTGATTACAGCTTCTGCCTCTGGGAGCGTTTGAAGAAATGCTAACCGCACACTTCAAGCGAGCAAAAGGGGGCCCTCAGCAAAGATTTTCTCAGATTCATTACCGAGTTCACATTCGTCACATCCCCAAACAGCAAGCTGCACACATCAACACACAGAGCTGCTCTAAGTGATGGTGGGCAGGTGTATAATCCGATCGATGGATCATTTGGAAACTTCAGGAGCATTTCAGATGCACTTTCTTTACATACTATTAAAATATCTTCTGGTCTTGATCCTGTGGCCCTAAAATGTCCCCAAGACGTTTGAACACAAAGTGCCGCCCTTTCCCACCTCTGTCATTGGCTGTTAAAGTCTTTGCGTCGTAGCCTAAGCAGCCCTTCGTAATGCTCTCTGTTACATGTACATGCGTACTGTACACTGTATTAGTGAGTGTAGTGGTGCTCAGAAGACGTCACGCTGGGACGGGTGAGTACGAGGCTGGGAGAGAACAAACTGGACTGCAGCGCTGGATTCCAACGCCTTTAATTAAGGCGTAAATATAAATATATATATTTATGTGACCTGAACACAGTTTCTGCTGCTCATGTTGTTTGTAAGAAAACTCTGTAAAAGCACTTTGTAAATGCTGTGAGGTCAGATCAGCCGGAGAACAACAGCCCTGCTTGTCGCGTCTTGACCCCTCGCTAAAGGGCAGCGCCCCCCCCGATCTCACCAACATCACCTCCTGCGTTGGATCAGACCACTGCTTGTCAGTTTTGGGCTGCGGAGCGTGAAGTCGGACGGGCAGAACGGAAACAGGGTGGCTTCAAACACCGCCTCTGAGCACCAGATGGTTACTCATGAAGTCACAGCGAGCGGCGAGCGCGGTGTTGCAGGGATGTGACGGCGCGCGCAGAGGGTACGATGACACGGAGATGGTTTAACACCGCCCTGCCCCCCCCCGAGGTGAGAGCTAACGGGGCGGGTCATCACGCAGCAGCGGGAACCGCACGCACGTCACAACCTGTTCTCAGACCGCCGAACATCCTCGCCGCGGCCCTCGAGTGACCTCGACGGTGTGAGACTACACCCTGCCCTCCCGCGTCTGAAGCTTCATTAGGTTCGGCAGTAAAAATAAATTACAGGAAAAAGGAAGACGGGGAGATAAAAAATGCGTTTGAAGGTCGCCGGTGAGGGTCAGAAGTGTTCGTGGACTCCACGGGCGGCGTGTTGGTGTCGGGTCAGTCTGACGTCCCTCCTGGAACAGAAAGACAGCTGGCAGCAAGCTGAGTTTTCTCCTTCTACCTGTTACAGATGTTTAGCCTCACTTGCAGCTCAGGTCTGCAGCCGCTGAGTCCTCAGGAGCAAAGACCTGACTGTTTGTTGTTGGAGAAGCTTTACAGGAGCAGACTCACCTGTGTTTTCCAAAGTGTTTCCGATTGTTTGACGACTTTCAATTCAGTGGTTACTTTTAAAAAAAAACATTTCTAATTATGGACAAACTACAGGCCTTTATCATTTTGGCCAAGTCTCTCTTGAAAAAGAGGTTTTAAATCTCAATGAGATCATCTGGTTAAATAAAGGTTAAATAACATTTTAAAAAATGACTTCTTATTCCAAAGCCAGCAGGCAGTTCAATTAAAAAAAAGTGTTGTTTCCCAGTTTGGCTCCTTATTTAATCCGTATTTGTTGTCCAACACGTCCTCATACCTAAAAGACAAACCAGCTCGATTGTCAGTTGTCCCAAAACGACACGTACGTTGGCAAATACGAGTCCAGCAACAGGTGTAACAGACCTTAAGTCGTACTCATAGTAAACGTTGTAAAACGAAAAAGTTTTTATTTGAACCCAAGCCACCATGGGTTCAAATAAAAACATTACGAGTCGCGTGACCCAACTCGTCGACAAACGCTATTTAACTTTATTTCACTTTTGATGTCCTGAGTGAAAGTCCTGTGTTTACTTGTCTCGTCCATCAACGGCACCTCCTCCTTACACGGACTTTATTGCTCTTCTTCAAAGCCAAAGCGGAAAAACTGAAAAACCAGCCTCCGCTGCTGCAGCTGTATAATATCGTCTGTATTTCTAACTAAACACCCACCTTTGTTGATGTTCAAGCTCATCTTAATTACATTTAATTAGGCACCGCCATCCCAAGTGTATCTGCTGCAGGTTCATAACGTAACGCGCGAAGCTCCACAAATCGGATTCATTAAATATCAAAATAAATATTTTTCAGTTTGGGTTTTAAAACAGAAAAACAAAAAAACGATGTCTGGTTTTTTTGTTTTCTGATCATCTGTTTTTCCATTTTGGTTTTAAAATGGGGAAAAAAAAACTTGTTTTTTGAATTTTGTCCGATTTGGTTTTTGCAACAAAGTAATAGAGAACAAACCAGACACGGATTCGGATTAAGCTGCTGCATGATGGATGGGCTGGATGCGTCGCACTGAACCAGAGAAAAGCTGCTTTTAAAAAGTGGGTTTGTTTGGCTTGCATCCACCTTTCTCTCAGATAAATTGTCAACCGAAGGGTCTTTTATAAACTGAAGATGTATCGCTCTCGGCGTTATCGAAGAGCAGAGCTCTAACGTCATCATTTGTGGATGTTTGTGTTCCAATTAAAAGCGTGAAAAGGCCTCTTGACAGAAGAGACGGGGGGAGCTGGCACTTAAAGTGAAAGAGACGGAGAGCCGAGGAAGACGAGCCGGGGAGGGACGCCGATTAATGGCGTCATTAAAAGGAGTGTGTGTGTGACAGAGGGGGGGGGGGTCTCTTTAAAGGCTTCTTCATTATGCATGCGCTGCAATTACCTGACGTCTGAGGAAGTGCACCGCGCTAAATTACATTCTGATTAGTTGTTGCAATCACAGGGTCGGAGCGGCGGCTTCACTTCTCCGTCTGTCTGCAAACACAAAGCTGATGGAGACGCTGAGTTGTCGGCTGGTGTTTAATGTACAGTATGCAGCTGCTCTTCTTCTTCTTCCCCTTTTCCGTTTTCTATCTGGCAGAAATAAAACAAACTGTGAGCAGGGGACTTTTGTAAATCCAGTCCCTTCGCTCTCCTCGTCCTTTTTGTCTTTGTGGATTCTGTTTTGTTTGTTTGTCTCAATATGAATGAATCCCTTGTGATCTTTAGGAGACATAAAGCAAAGCTGCATCGTGGGCGCGTCCCTGTTGATGCCGCTGCGTCACCGCAGATAACCGTCAGCGAGGGAAGCGAATAAACTCTTATTGGGTTGTTTTCTCTCCCAGCACAAACACCACTTAGTGGAATGTGTCACGTATCCAGTTCGTGGTGACAGCTGTAATGAAGGAGCTTCTGGTGAGCTGGAAGGCAGCAGGTTCAGAGGAGCGTTCAGCTTTTATTGCTTTCTTATATTTGTTCTTGATTGTTTCCTCAAAACTCTCTCGTAGCAATTTACTTAATAACACCGTGTCATCGGCCGACACGTCAAAAGCCGCAATCAATCTGACGTTTGCCGAGTGAGCCGAGAAGACGGAGCAGCGCAGTGAGTCAGAACGTGTGACCCAGGTACGGACGGTGGCGTAACTCGCTGCGATAAAAGCATCCAGTGGCATCCACAACAACCAATCACGTGTCTGATGGATGATCCAAGTGTGTGTTCAGTGTGGGTGTTTCCTGTCATTATCTACGGCCTCCGTCCAGTTCAGCTCTCCTTCAGGAAAAACGTCAAGTGCTTCATCTGTGGCGTGAAAACACACAGAGTCTAGTTATGAAATCCTCTCTCCTGATTGGCTGCAGAGTGGCAGGAGGAGGTTGTATCAGTTTCAGGTTCATCTGATAAACAATCTCAAAACAGTACCTTTTATTTAGGACTCAGAAAATCTTTCCTGTTTCTCTCCGCCCTCACCGGGGCTTCCCGCTGAAATCGAGGACTTGTTGTTTTGTTTCTGTGTCAGCTGCTTTCTTGCTCCAGCTTTAAAAAAAACAAAACAAACCCAAAGACTTCTCCGGCGACCGCGGCGGACTCGGTGTCTGACCCTGGTGGTGATTCACTGGGAGAACGTGTCACAACAGTCTGACGCTGAAATCTCTGACAGAACTGCAGAAAAAAACAAGAAGGTTAGAGAAAGATCAGAGTTTGGGGTGAAAACGAGGACCTTGTTAAGTTTAGGGGGCTGCGATAATAATCACGTCCTGTTTCCTTCTTTGTTCCTTGATGGACCGTCTCATAAAAGGCCTTACAGAGAGGAGGGTGAAGTCCAGCTGGTGGAGTTTTAAGGATGCTGAAATCTGTATCACTAAACCAGAGCAGGGAAACCTGAGTCTTCTCTTTGTTTACCAAACAGTGCACTGCAGTCTCCTCAGGACCCGGAGATCTGACATTATGTGCTCCATAAAGTAGACCCATCAGGGATTCATATAAATTAGGATCAAACACCATGTTCGCCCTTCAGCTTACATCCACATGCAATTATTGTTGAATCCCTACTTTTTCCAACGCATGCTCTGCACACAGTTGCACTAATGCTCCTTTGCAAAGAGTAATTACGAGGACATTTCTAATTTAGTTTCTTTTCAAGCTGCGAGGAGATGCTGCAGGAATAATCTGCCCTTCAGTCAGACACAATTTAATGTCCATTCATCTGTTCTTTGTGGCTTTGAGGGGAGGATAAGCCGGAGACTCAGCTGCTCAGGGACAATAATGACATCACATCATTAAAATAGTCTTGTTAGGTTTCCTCCTGATGTTTAAGGTTATTTGTTTCAGACTTTTCTTTCTCTTTACATTCATAATTCATCATCTCGAAAAAGCAAATCTTTAAATAGACGGCAGCGGCACAGCTGTCCCTCTCCGGCCGGCTGAGACTGAAAATCCTGTCGAAGCATCTCGAGAGATAGCCATCCTGGCTGCCCCAGATTTCGCTTCCGCGCTGGCTTTCTGTCGCACCGAAGCTCCACTCACAGAAGGAATCTACAGGAAGCGGGACGCCCAGCGTGTGACGCGGCAGACGCTGCAGATGATGGTTTGTTTGTCCTGGAGACAGTCTGTAATTTCAGCGACTGATGCGTCACAGATGCAGAGCTGATGGGCATCTGGCGTTACACCAGTGATTCCCAACCAGGCCCACGTTGGGAGAACAGAAGTCATGTTTCACTGACTGAACATTAACAGTGTGAAAACTAGTTAGTGTCATTTACACTGTGGACACTGGGGTCATGTCCTCAGCACTTTTGTTAAAAAATGTTCTAAAACCAACTTTCCCCAAAAAAGAGAATTATTTTGAGAGAGGTTTATTTCCACAGTAACATACCAAATAAATTTAAATACTGACCCCTGAGGAGTCGAATCAGTTTCCTCCCATCAAATATTCGAAACCTGATTTGACCCCTAATGTCAAAGTTGAATCTTCGCAGAGCCCAAAGCTTCCGGTCTACAACATGAAGCTGATGCTGAAGTCCTTGAAAGCTGCATTCTGTTGAAAATCCAGCAGGGGGCGACTCTTCTGGTTGCAAAAAGAAGTCCGGCTCCATTAGAAATAATGGGAAAAAGTTTCTCCTTCTCAGCTGAATAATTACCCCAGTAAACACTTTCCTGATGAGTTTATGGTCTCAGTCGCTAGTTTCAAGTCTTCTTCAACACAGCATGATGTTCATTTAGTAAATTATGGTCCCGTTTATTTTAAAATAGACCACAAAGCAGAGAATGTTTCAGGGCGGGATTATCTATGATTGACAAGTTGTTACCATGGCGACCTGTCAATCAGGCTAGAGCCGACTCGTACCCTCGGCGCTGTGTAAATTTAACCAGCGCCGTTGAAAAAGCTTATCAGGAGTCGGCTGTTCACTTTCTCTGGTGAGAACATTTAGTTTTCAGACTGTTGTTCTCTGGACAAACTTATCAGCCTGTTAAAATGACAGTTAACCTGAGTTACAGCTGCACCTAGCTAAGCTAGCTAGCTAGCTCCGCACACGGCCGTAAGCTCCGCCGTATCGTCACTTCCTGGTCGCAAAAACTCGACATGGCGGCGCCCTATCGGCCAAACTCGAGGCTTCAAAACAGCGGTCCACAAACCAACGGGTGACGTCACCATGACTACGCCCACTTCTTCTATACAGTCTGTGGCAGAGCCGTTATGAAATGAGGATCAGGCTATTTTGGCTACATGGGGCTCAACTCCTTCTCTTAGTGACTATTTTTCTTCTTCTTGTGTGTTTTTTTATCATCATCTTCAACAACGTGGTTATGGAGAGATTCATTCAGGGGGATGCAATCACACATTTCCCGACAGCTATCTCAAAGGTTTCGAAATAGCCGTCAGGAAACGTGTAACGTTTAAATGGATTCCCCTGAGAGAGAAGCACAGGAAGTTCCTCTGCCTGTGAATGATGGCGACATGAAGAGTCCATAGGTTGATGGATGTGGAATAATCACCAGTCTCTTCATAAGATCTTTGCTGAAGAGGTGAAAAGAGGGAAAAAAGTTGGTTTTCCATGAGGATCAAACCCACAACTCCGAGCATGAGTCTCCACCAGCTGAGCTAACCAGTGTCACTGATGAACACGGTGAAATTACAAATTTAACTACCGTTCTGTTATCTTGAGATTACGAGACAGTTATCCCATTATCACGGGAAAACGGAGTAAAACAATGTTTGAATTGACGGCCGCTCAGGGCTTCCATAATTACCCCAACAGAGAATATTAAATCGTTTTTAAACAGCACTTGGAACAGACACGCAAGGAACGGTGGACGTGCATGTGCGCTGTCCAAAACAGTGACTTAAACTCAAAAAAAAACAATCTAGTGATTCTAAAAACTCTGATTTCTCAGATCTGTAACTTTGACAAAATCCAGTTTCTTCTCGTCCAACTTTTCCGTCCTCTCTCTGAACAAGGCGGTTTTACTGGTTTATTATCTTTAGCTAACGGTAGCTAACGGTTTAGCTAACGTTAATGGTGTTAACGCTACTCCTTTTGTTCTTTTCAGTTTGTCATATTTTAGCTCAGTGATGTTGGACAGGCCTGCTGTTATCACTGGGCTGACTCGTTATATTTATTAAAATCGCCGTTTAAGACGTTTTATCGTCCGAGCCCTTAAGTCAGCAGCCACTTTTAACGCAGTGACACCTTTGATTGCAACAATACCAATTCAAAGGATGCTGTTCTGAATGTGACTGGGTGATGAAGGCGTTCTTGGGTTCCCCGGACGGGGTTGTGGGGCTGCATCTGACACGCTGAGCTGAGGCTACCGCTCGGTAACGTCGATGCGAGACCACGAGAGCTGTCAGCTCCGAGATGCCCTCGGATGAAACGTCCGCCCCCGGCTCGCCATCTTCCCTCCCGGTCTCTGTGCAAATCAGCCAGATCACATCACGGAGTGAATTATGGAGTCTCTTCAAGTTTTATTCCCTTGTCGTCTATTTTTCTCTTTTATGTCTGCCTTTAACCGACGTCTTCCTCTCTGATGACTGGAGCTCCGCGCACAGAAACTTATAGAGGTCAAGATCCTAATTTCATCCAGGCAGAAATTATTATAATGTATGCGCAGTGACATCGACGCAGGGTGTCAAGGACTTCTCACCAGCATCGGTGACAGAGGGACGTTTTGAAAGGAGAATAGGGAGATGATTAAGTGCAGTTCTTAAGATAAAGGCCTCTTCTCCTTATAATTCAATTTCCTGCTCTGACTGTTGTGAGGATCTGAAAGACAGACAGGGCTGTCAACAAAGACAAGAAAATGATTGTGAAGTATTTTTCAGGCTGGACTGATTTGATTTTAAAGGATTAGGTTTTAAAATGATTCTTTTTTTCTGACAGTCAGTGAAAAAGGTTTTTCATTATTGCTTCGGCTCTTCTTTAACCAGACGCATTGGCCGTAACCCGTAGATCACAAAGCCCTGACCCTTCTGCACAATAAAACATGAAGTGTCACCTCAGCTGGCGTAATGACAATCATTTACCTTTCCTTTTTAGTCCAGTGTGTTCTGCAGCGGCTTGGAGTTTCACTGGGACCAGTCGCAGCTCACACATCCCCCATATTTCAGCCTGGCTGCACTGGCTGCTGGTTAAGTTCAGGATTGATTTTTAAAATTATTTTAATGACTCAGCTCCTGCCTACATTTTTAAGCTACTAAGCTCTGACACCGCCAAGCGGCCTGCCAACCAAAACCTGGTGTATCGCGTCAAACGTAAAAACTAGCATCCAGACTCCTCCCTTTAGATCTGTTTCTGAAAGAGCATCTAAAAACTTCCCTCCTTAAGGTTTTTTATTAAACTCCAACAGCGTGATGCGGGCGGTGTCTGGTTGCTGACTGCTTTCTGTGGTCGCATGTGTGGTGCGTTTGTTTGAGGTGTATGTTTAGGCCCTTTTTAAAGGTTTTTCTCTTGTATCACTGCTTCCGTTTCTATGTTAATGCTTGATATTATGTGTTTAAAAAAGGGTCTATATAAATAAAAACTTATTTACATTCACTCAACTGGGAGATGCTTTTTATGCAAGGCAACTCACGTTTGAGGAACAACAGTACAGTAAGATCTACGAGGAACAATGGATACTAGGAAGAGCAGCAATAAATAGTAGAAAGAACTGTTAGCCTTAATGAGATCAATGCCTCGGGGAAGAAGTACGAGTTAACGATTAGTGCACAAGAGAGAGACAGAAGAAGAAGAAGAGCACAGGAAGTGCACGTTAGAGGCGTTCTAAGACAAAGTGTTCTCTTAAGAGTTTTCAGGAGCTTCTGGAAGTTAGAGCCCCCCTGCTCTGATGCACATCACTTACTCAGGACATAAGTTAATGTACTTTTTTTAACCCAAACCAGGATCTCATCCTGAACCGAACCAGGTAGTTTTGGTGGTTACGGAATGTGCGTAACCATGACACTGATATCACATTACTGTTCTCTAGGAAAAGATTACGTGTAATAAGATATAATTTAAGGAAAACCTCCTAATGAATTTTATAAAGTTTGGGTTAATTTGCTAGATATAGTCACTGAGGGTGTTTTCAAAAACAGTATTGGACTATTATTGTTATTATTATTATTATTATTATTATTATTATTAGTAGTAGTAGTAATATAGTAGTAATATTATTTTATTATTAGTAGTGTATATATTAAATTTTTTATTATTATTAGCAGTATATATTATATTTATTATTATATTTTTAGTAGTAGTAGTAGTAACATAGTAGTAATATTATTTTTATTTTATTATTATTAGCAGTATATATTATATTTTTTATTATTAGTAGTGGTATATATTATATTTACTATTATATTTTCGTCGTTGCTTTGCGAGTGTTTACTCAAATATTTCTTGATCTGTTTTGGGTTTTCCTCTTTTGCCTTCGACCCGTTTCGTGTTTTGAAGTCTGTTTCTCGTCATAGTTAACGATAATCTCTTAATTTACTTATGCGATTAGAAACCTACACACCACCTCTCGTGTTTCTCAGCCCGTTGTGATTTGTGCAGAGGTTACATGTTTGGAGCTATTTCTGGTGATCCAGAGCTCAGGTTCTTTTCATTCCTCTGAAAACGTCCTGCCAAACATTTTATGACCAGATGCAAACGGTTCTCTGTTGTCTTGGCATATGTTTAGGCAGCGATACACAAGGAAGCGTTACAGGCAAGAGTGCCAGAGGTACTGCCTCTAAGATGGTTTGTTTTAGCATCTGCAGACGGTGCCAAGAAGACATCTTTGAACTCGAAGGCCCGCCCTCGTGCTGTACATCGCCTCTACTCTGTCAGTGATGTGATGGTGTTTGTTTTGTTATCTGTTTGCGTGCCAGCAGCGGCAGAGTGAAGAAGTACATTTGTCTCTGAGATGTTTTGCATAAAAGCAGTGATTGAACTGCAGACAAACACTTAGATTAGGAAACACGTCTTTGTTTGTACTCGTCACGCTCGAGTGCTGCCGTCACGCTCGGCGCCGGCTTAATGGTGATTATCGAGGCTTAATGAATAAACCTCCTTCTGTTTTGCTGACCCGTTGTTTCGTTGTCTCTCAGGGTTCGACGCCTACTTCACATCGCGGACTCTGGAGAACAACAGGAGGAATGTGTGGTTTGCAGAGTACTGGGAGGAGAACTTCAACTGCAAGCTGATGAGCTCCTCCAAGAAAGACGAGAGCAGCAGGAAGTGTACAGGTAAGTTTATTAATGTTTAAAACCTGAATGCTCACGAACTGATGGACCGATGGGGACTCATATCCCCACGGGTAGAGAATGCTATTTGAGGGTTAGGATGAGGGGGTAAGGGGCTAGAGAAGGCATCATGTCAATGAGATGTTCCCAGGAGGGTAGAGGAACAAACGTGTTTGTGTGCAGGTCTCCATGCGTGAAGGTGTTAAAGCATCTTTGCACGTCCTCCAACATGTGTTGCACAGATCTGAGAACTAACCTGAGCAGAGAGTTTGCTTTGTTTTGAACTGGGTGGTGGGAAGATGGTCGCTCCATGTTTTTCGAAGCTCTTCATACAGTCTGCATCAGCAGCGTCCATCTCGGACAGTTAATCTGACCTCCTAAACTCACTCAAGCCACCAAAACACTTCATACGTGTCTCAAAATAAACTCGTTCGACCAAAACACTGACAGAATACACCAACAGGGAGCATTATTCATACATTATGAACTTTCATCTTTGGAGTTTAAATGATTTTTCACATAAGTAAGTATTTCATTATAGTATAGTAGAAATAATTTCACTTTAATAAATTCAGACTTTTTTTGTCACTGCATATAGTGATTCACTAAATCCTGAGATGCCAGTACTGCAACACAGTTTTCTCAGTTGTTTCACTGCTACTGAGACACAGTGAGTACGACCTGAAGTTGGTCTGCTGAAAGACAAACACATTTCCTGCGTTAGGCCGAGGGACGTCCAGATCCCATCACGAGATCGGAAATCGGGCCCGATCACGTTGTTTCAGACTCGATCAGAATCGGACTTTACCTCCCGATCAGGACTCGGATATAAATGTATATATATTGGCTTTGCAAACACTGTGGCACTTTTATTTTTGTATTTGTTTACATGCCTGCAGGGTATTTTAAGTTGATTTACTGTTGCATTAAAGTCCAAAAGTGAAGAATTGAGGTTATTTATTACTTGATTGTTGAAGCTGCCTCACAGAAGAGCTCTGTTTGTTAACAGAGTTGTTGAATGTTAAAATAAGGTGAATTAAATAAAGAATAAGGAACATCCTGGATCTGTTTTTTCGCTCTTCTTTGTTCTTTTTTTAAGTATTATAGTAAGTATCGGATCAGGACTCTGAACAACGCTTTGATCAAAACGCTGCACACAGATGTAAACTATGTAAACCTAAATTTTATGTAAATATTCTGCAAAGATTTTCTCTATATTTCATTCTGGCTGCTGCGGACATGCAGGACGTTTGCCTTCATTCTGTTTTGGGTGTGCTGCAGATACGCTGTGGAGTTCTGCAGGTGGCGCCGTAGCAATGAGAAAAGAGGTGAAAGTGGTCGTTGAAGGCATTTTGTGTGGGAAAACAATGAAAAGGGGTTTTGACCAAAGCATTTTAGCAATTGGAGAAAAAAAGCTGTAAAAGAATACAAAGGTGCTGACAGGAGGATTTGATGTTCCAGCAGAGAACAAAACCAGCTATCCTTGAATTTACAGCACTAACAGGTGGAAGTTGTGCGTAACTGGTATTTCACAAATTGAAATCCACTACAGCCCTGAGCTAGACAGAAGAAAGTCTGAGAGAAAGCAGACATTCCTTAAATATCTCTTCAGGCAGAGTATCACGGAGTGAACACTATCATTGCATATTGACTTTTTGCATACACTTGGTCTTTTCTCGTGGAAGTTGTTGGGAAAGTGTTGCTGCACTTGGAATGGTAAACAGAAACTCATAAGTCTCTCTGCTCTACAATCAATAATGCATCGCAATTACTGACCCAATATGATAGTGTGAACAGAGCCTGAACACTAATGAACCTGTTCTATTAGAGTATTGATTGAAGCAACAAAAGAACAGCTTATCTGCTCTCTCCTTCTTCTTTAGATTTGTCTCGTTGCATTTCTGTTACCTCCTCTCTCATTTCCTGCTCCCGCTCTAATTAATGACACTTATCTGATTGATATTTAAAAATATGAATTTGCAGTGAATTCCCGTTTCCCTGTAACTCTTTATTCCCCTTTCTTTGCTGTGACTTCCCTCCCTCCACACATTTTAATGTGAACCACAGAGACGGCCGGGATCATCTGTGCCCCCAGAACTAAAACTTCATTTACATAATGAACACGCCTTCTGTCCCTCTGCACTCTCAACGCCAGCAGGCAGGAGACGTGACACACCAGCAGACATCTTTATTCTACCAAACTACACTAATGATGAGAAATTCCACCAAACTCACGGCATTACTGAGTATTAAAGGTACTCAGAGGAGGATAATACTTTATTATATTACTTACGGTAATACTTAGTATTAAAGGTACTCGGAGGAGGATACTTTATTATATTACTTACGGTAATACTTAGTGTTAAAGGTACTCGGAGGAGGATAATACTTTATTATATTACTTACGGTAATACTTAGTATTAAAGGTACTCGGAGGAGGATGATACTTTATTATATTACTTACGGTAATACTTAGTGTTAAAGGTACTTTCGGAGGAGGATGATACTTTATTATATTACTACGGTAATACTGAGTATTAAAGGTACTCAGAGAGGATAATACTTTATTATATTACTACGGTAATACCTAGTATTAAAGGTACTCGAGGAGGATGATACTTTTTTATATTACATATGATAATATGTTTTGCGTCCCTTTGTGGATGTTTTGCGTCTCTTTGTGGATGTTTTGCGTCTCTTTGTGGATGTTTTGCGATTCTTTCTGGTTGTTTTGCGTCTCTTTCTGGTTGTTTTGCGTCTCTTTGTGGATGTTTTGTGTCTCTTTGTGGATGTTTTGCGTCTCTTTGTGGATGTTTTGCGTCTCTTTGTGGATGTTTTGCGATTCTTTCTGGTTGTTTTGCGTCTCTTTCTGGTTGTTTTGCGTCTCTTTGTGGATGTTTTGTGTCTCTTTGTGGATGTTTTGTATCTCTTTGTGGATGTTTTGCGTCTCTTTGTGGATGTTTTGCGTCTCTTTGTGGATGTTTTGCATGTCTTTCTGGTTGTTTTGCGTCTCTTTCTGGTTGTTTTATGTCTCTTTGTGGATGTTTCGTCTCTTTATGGTTGTTTTACGTCTCTTTGTGGATGTTTTATGATTCTTTCTGGTTGTTTCGTCTCTTTCTGGTTGTTTTCGTCTCTTTGTGGATGTTTTGCGTCTCTTTGTGGTTGTTTTGCGTCTCTTTGTGGATGTTTTGCATGTCTCTTTGTGGTTGTTTTCGTCTCTTTGTGGTTGTTTTTATGTCTCTTTCGTGGTTGTTTTGCGTCTCTTTGTGGATGTTTTCATTGCGTTCTCATTTGTGGTTGCTTTGTGTCTCTTTGTGGATGTTTTGCGTCTCTTTGTGGATGTTTTGCATGTCTTTGTGGATGTTTGCGTCTCTTTGTGGTTGTTTTATGTCTCTTTTGGATGTTTCGTCTCTTTATGGTTGTTTTCGTCTCTTTGTGGATGTTTTATGTCTCTTTGTTGTCTCTTTCTGGTTGTTTTGCGTCTCTTTGTGGTTGTTTTGCGTCTCTTTGTGGTTGTTTTGTATCTATTTGTGGATGTTTTGCATGCTCTTTGTGGTTGTTGTCGTCTCTTTGTGGTTGTTTTATGTCTCTTTCTGGTTGTTTTGCGTCTCTTTGTGGATGTTTTGCGTCTATTTGTGGTTGCTTTGTGTCTCTTTGTGGTTGTTTTGCGTCTCTTTGTGGTTGTTTTGCGTCTCTTTGTGGATGTTTTGCGTCTATTTGTGGTTGCTTTGTGTCTCTTTGTGGATGTTTTGCGTCTCTTTGTGGATGTTTTGCATGTCTCTTTGTGGATGTTTGCGTCTCTTTGTGGTTGTTTTATGTCTCTTTGGTGTTTCGTCTCTTTATGGTTGTTTTGCGTCTCTTTGTGGATGTTTTATGTCTCTTTGTGATGTCTCTCTTTGTGGATGTTTTGCGTCTCTTTGTGGATGTTTTGCGTCTCTTTCTGGTTGTTTTGTATCTATTTGTGGATGTTTTGCATGTCTTTGTGGTTTTGCGTCTATTTCTGGTTGTTTTGTGTCTCTTTGTGGTTGTTTTGCGTCTCTTTGTGGTTGTTTTGCGTCTCTTTGTGGATGTTTTGCGTCTCTTTGTGGATGTTTTGTGTCTCTTTGTGGTTGTTTTATGTCTCTTTGCGTCTCTTTCTGGTTGTTTTGTGTCTCTTTGTTATTGTTTTGCGGTTGTTTTGCATGTCTTTATGGTTTTGGGTCTCTGTTATTGTTTTGCGTGTCTTTGTGGCGGTTTTGCGTCTCTTGGTCATTGTTTAGCATCTTTTTCTGGTTGCTTTGTGCGTCGTCGTAGTTGTTTGCACATGAAATCATTTTTGCGTTGCCTCGTAGTAGTTTGTGTAGTCGTTTTCCTCATCTTTTCTTTGTGTCTCTCAGTGCTGCTGTTGTTGAAACACTGCTGTTGAACTTCAGTATTCATACTGCAGAAGAAGAGAGGCTGCAATATAAAGTAAACTATTATTGGATTCGATTTGGTTGGCAGATACTCAATATTAAAAGCCTTGTTCTGGAGCACTAAAACAAACACCATGAGGGGATCCCTACAGTTCTCAGTCACTTCAAACAGAGTCCCAGGGGCCACCTGACTCCTTAGATATACCCAGCCATATGCCCAGTAGGCCCATTCATCCAGAGCGTTTGAGCCCGTATTGTTTGCCCAAAGCCTTGGAATTTATAAGGAAGATTTCAAAGAGGTGACATCAAGTGTCATAACACAAATCAGTATTCAGTTATTATGATGTTATGTTATGTTGTTAACTGTCATTATGACATCATCTCTTCACAAAATATGTGTTAGAGAGAGACAGGCAGAGTGGCTACTAACTTAACTACTGAGCTGAAAGCCAAAAAGTACCTTCCGTGTGACTCTGGCAGCTCGTTATGGACAAAGACTAATCAGGGTTTTGAAATTTCTCAGTGTTCACTGAAAGACATGAATAAAACATGGAGCTGCTGAGGTTTGTGGCAGCACAGCGTCTCAGTGGTGAGCACTGTCACCCCACAGCAAGAAGGTTCAGATCTCTGCCCGCATCACATCTGTGTGGAAATGGTAATGAATCAACACGCTCGGCTGCAATATGGGTGGTGATCCTCAGAAACAGAAGTCATCAGTGGGAGAGTTTGCTGCCTGCCGTCACAAACAACATGCTGAAAATTCTGCCTCATTGTGCTGATTTTTGAATGTGTGGTCCGGTTTTGTTACCTAAACACACAACCCAGTACACAGACCCAGTGAGGCTTCAAAGGTCTGAACTTTGCAGGCGGGGATAAAGTTTCACACCACAGTATAATTTGAAAAACTTTGTAGTAGTATATAAACAACTGGCGCCTTACAGCAGTAAGGTCCTGGATCTGAACCGGCTGACTGGGACCTTTGGTTCCCCCCTTCCCCTCCATCACCTGCAGGCTGAACTGTAGGTGGGAGTCTGAGTGTGTGCTCGCCCTGTCCACGCTGCGCTCTGCCTCTCTCGCAGTGCATGCTGGGATAATCCCCGACCCTCTGAGACCCTGAACAGGATGAACGGGTGCATGCTTCCTACCTGGACAACAGCCCACATGCTTTTACAGGCGTTGTGGAAAATAAACACGACACCCTTAACAATGCTGCTTCGTGCATCCTGGTGATGTTCAGTGTGCGGTCAGTAAAGAGCAGGCTGTCGGTCGTTATTGCTGCAATAAAGCCGCCGCGTGCTGCAGCTTTGGGCTGCTGGATTTTTGGTTTGTTTAGAGGAGGTGCTGACTTTACAATCAGCCGTTAGTCACACTGAGTGGCTTTATGTGGCTTGATTGCGACGGTGTTCTCCGTTTGAAAAGATGAAAGTAATTATATTAGTTGATATGATATTTTGTACTGCATGACTGCGTTTATTACATCAGCTGTCAGAGATTAAAGAGCTCAAATATAAAAGTATTTGAATATACAGTTTATTATCACAGGAATCCAGGAGGCTCTGATTTGTAAAATATGTGTTGCACCGCGTCGTAGCCTGAACCCATCCATCACATGCAGAGAGTGTTTGAGTGCTATGAACCACTTGCTTAGTGTTGAGCGGCCTTGAGATCACAAACTGAAGTACTGGAACCTTGACACGCTGATCCTGACAGACTATGCTTGGGGCTAATTGCAAAAAAACAAAAAGTCACCGGGACCCTCGACCAGCCAATCAGGCTGGGAGACAGATGTGTGGGAGATGACACCCTGAACCACAGCGGGCCAGGAGGGCCACCACAGCGTCTCTCTCTCTACTCAGTTCGATGCAATATGGCGATATTGGCAGGAAACAGATGTTTACATCTTCAAAGCCAGTGTCATCCGCCTGGTTGTGCTGGTAAAGTGTTGACTTTAAAGTCAACCCCGGCCATCGGGCCCAACAGCAGCCATTCGTGTCCAGAGTGCGTTGAGCAGGCCGCCATCTTGCTGAGGTCGACAGACGCCGATAAGTTTCAGTTTTACCTCAAATTCTCTCATAGAAGAAGAGCTTGTTTGGCGGAGGCGGCCTTTATCGGCCTCTGCTGGTGAACCGTAGGAGCTACAACCTCATGCAACCCCTCATTCTATTCGTCTCGACGGGACGGAAAAAAGAGCCCATTTGCAGCCCTGCAGGATGTTCTGTTCTCAAGCTGTGGCCTGTAAAGCATGGGAGCGCTTCTGGGCATTTATATTGACTGTTTTTATCAATATTTCAATGTTTTGGAAGCTTTATGTTCTTTGGAACGTGGTTGTTTGGAGAGAAATAATGTTTTGCAGATAACTCACCATAAAAGTGAACATATAAACAGTAAATATGGCCAAAACATGGACATTCGCCTGGGATATTTTTTTAGAAATTGTGTAATAACTGTTTTATATCAGTTTCTTTTCATCACATTTACAGTCACAGTTGTGTTCCAGGTGTATTAGAAGATATTCAGGTGCATTATAATCTACTTTATGATGGTTTTGATGGTTTATTGCATCAAAATATAGCTTTTTTTTTACCAGGCGAGGATGAAAATATCATTTTTTCTGTATTTCATCTCCATGTAGTCTGTAATGGTAAAATAAATATGTTAATATACAATGGATTTATATTACTTTGCTTCTGACTTTTCAAAGGAGACCAGAATGATGCATCTAGGCCTGATGGTTGAGGAGATGTTACTGATTTATTTTGGGTTTGTTATTTTAGGCGGGTTTCCTAGAAACAGGTGCCAGGGTCCACGAGGTTAAAGACAATCGCTGTTAATTTACCACGTCAATTTATAAAAAACACTCAGGGGGCCTTTCACACCTTCCTGGTTTGGTCCGAACCAAACTTACAGGTGTGAAACACAGTCTGGACCAAACAGATGAAATTTGGTCCGACGAAAAGAGGTGGTCTCGGTCCGGATCAAACTGACCCATGGTTCAGCTTGTTTCTGATGTGAAGGGATTTTTTTGGATGGTTCGGACTTTCAGACTATTTAAACCGGAAACAAACAAATGCAGTGAAATAAGGACACAATTCTCCCAAATCTCCCGCGACAGCTCATCTTTTCAAGCACACTGCCACATAGATCTTTGGTTTCTCCTCAAACGGAGGTGCAGAAGGGTCGCTTGCTGTCTTCTCCTCCTTTCCTGTCGGGACTCGTCTCAGCTAAGCTAGTTAGCGAGCTAGCTTCACGTTAAAGCCGCGTTACTTCACGTTATGAGCTGAAACGTTTCCTGTACAGTTGGTCAGTTTGATTGTTACAGTAACGGTGCTGAGAGCAGCACATAATCATGATGCACTAGCGGCGGCGTTCACGTTCCAGGCGTGTCCTGACTTTACAATCAGAAGCGCTGCATCAGCTCACGGCGGCGTTCCCAGCTGGAGAAGCGTGTTGCTGCAGAGCGCCAAGATCAGACAACACGGGACAGTTTAACACTTTGTAAAGAAGAGAAAACAGTTCTGTCTGTGCGTGAGGCGGCTAATCTGCACCAAACTCCTTTAAAAAAATCACAGAGTTTTGTGAGTTGTTGAGTTTGGGGAAACTATATTTGTTGTGAAACGCTGTCAACTACAAAATCGTTATTATTGATCCCCTCTTGTAAATTCTGCAGCCGTAACGCAGGACGTTCTTCCTGTCTTTGTACACAGGCTCAGTTTGTCCCGGGGTGTTGCAGTGCTGGCGTGAAAGCTGCTCCATCACTGAACAGCAGATCAGCTGCTTATCAGGACGAGATTTCAGAGGAACTTTCTGTTGCTGCAGCCACTGACTTCTTCTAAATTGGGATTGTACATTTAGAAATGACGTGTGGTTTGATTTTTGCTCAAGCAGGACATGAAACCTCAAATGAATCCATTCTTTTAGATGGCTTCCTGTGTTGTGTGCTTATATAGTCCCCTGAATATAAAGCTTCCAGGATTAATGGTACAAAAGTACAATGGATCTCTAATTTATAGATTTGCTCATTTGCACAGTAATTAGTAAAAGCAGCTGAGCAGCTTCTTCAGAGCCGGAGGAGTTTTTCAGGACGATGCAGCGTTTGGTCACTGCTCTGCTGCGGAGTGGATTAAAAAAAAAACCCTCACTACTGGAAATGTCAAACGTACTTTTGTTTGTTACGCCGAGTAACAAACACACGTCAGACACGAGGCTTCCTGCGGCGTTTATCTAAACACACGTCCTGTGTTAGAGGACACATTTACCTTCAGCTCCTGATCAGAGACCACATTTAGGTTCAGAAACTCGAATGTTAGCCGCTCAGTGAAGAGCGAGGGAGATATTAGCAGGTCAGAGAGGAGAGAGAGGGACTGAGGGAGTCCTGTTTATGAGATAACATTAAGCTGCGGGTCCCTTTGCCGCTGGCGGGGAAATAGAGAGGGGTTAGAGAGTATCGCCGGGGCCTCCGGAGGCTTCCTAAACAGAGATAGGAAGAGATCAGCGTGGGCTCAGAGCTGCAGCCACCTGGCAGCAGATACCCGGAGTAATAATTGGTGCTGTCAGCGCAGGGAGCCCGGTGATAGCTGAGCTGAGAACAGTCTGCTTCCCTCAGTTTAACCGAAACAGCGTCACGGCACGAGGCGCTCACGGGTCAGGGGGGAGTCACTCTACGAAGCAGATGGCACGGCTGGTATTAAGGATAACCGAGAGCGAAGGGAGCCGGTTGTTAAGTTAACATCTGCTTCTGGTGTTTCACCAGTTTGTGTTTCTGAGCAGGATATTTAGAGCAGGTCCGGGTTATTGTGTCTTTATACGTGTCTCCTACATGGTTATCATGTTCAGGAAAGACCACACCTGCAAAATTTTGTCCGGCGGCTATGGAACATCTGGAGGGGACGTCCAAACACAACGAAGGGTTTTGTGGGTTGAGGTGAAAAAGCGCTTTGTGAAGAAATTAAGTTTAGCAGGAAGTCCGTGTTGAAATAACTCCAGTATTCACATTGATCGTTACATGATGGACTGAGGCATCCAGAAACCTATTTCACAAATTATTGCCTCTCAGAAATTACAGGTGCATGCTCGTCTTCGCCACTGAAGCCTTTTCTCCTGTTTAAAGTGAAACATGAAAGAATATATGTGCCACAAACCCGAGCTCTCTCCTCGCTGAGAGAGTTTTCCACTGGCTCTTTGCATTTTTCAGACTGTTTCAGCTCCTCATCACGATACCCTGTGACGGTGATCTTTCTTGACGGATCCATTTCTGCAGTAAAGACGCGAGGAGATGCTTTCAAGCCGTCGGACTCTGCGCTGCAGAGAAACACTGTCTGATTTGATGGACTCTGACTCTGGAAATGGACTTAAAGAAACTCACTAGCCTAGTACAGTGAGGCTACAGACGACCCATAATGCAACACAGTCTGTAGGAGCTGCAGTCACGCCGGGACTCTCTCCATTCAAAACAAATACGTGATGTGGTGAATACATGATACAGACGAATCTGTTCATTTAGCTCTGAGGCAGCATCGCATTTGGAAGCTCGTCTGTGTTACTGAGTCTCTGAGTCTGAAACTGGTTATAAAGAATAACCCGTTAACGTTAACAGATCACAGAGCGAAGCACTAAACTCCCAAACTGCCGCAGGAAAGTTTTCACTGACTGTGTAGCACAAGAGAAACTGAAGAGAGAAGTTTGTCAGAGCTGAGCTGTCAAAGTTCACAGTAAATGATAAATCAGTTAAAGTGGAAAGGCTTGTAATGAACAAATAAACGCTTTGAAAATAAAATACTGTAAGTCAGTTCAGCTTTATTGGCATGAATGTAAAACAATAACATTGCCAAAGCTACAAATAAATTACGAAAAAACAATTCATTTCATATAATTCAATAAATAAATTAAAGTAAATAAAACTGTAAGTGTGTGTTTGTGTCTTAAAGAATAAAATAATAATAAAAAGTATATTAAAAATTAAGTGTTTGCGTGTGTAAAAAATAAAATACTGATTATATATATATATATGTAAATTAAAGTGTTTGTGTGTGTAAAAAAAAAAAAAGATATTAATAAAATATATATAAAAAAATAAATGTGCGTGTAAAGAAAAAAGAACAATTCATTTCATATAGTTCAATAAATAAAGTAAATACAACTGTGTGTGTTTGTGTCTTAAAAAATAAAATAATAATAAAATATATAAAAAATTAATTAATTAATAACAAATAAATATATATTTAAAAAAGTGTTTGTGTGTGTAAATAAAATATTGATAATATATATATAAATTCAAAATGTTTGTGTGTGTAAAAAAATAAGATAATATTTATAAAATATATATATAAAAAAAATAAAAGTGTGTAAAAAATAAAAAAAACAATTCATTTCATATACTTCAATAAATAAATTAAATAAAGTAAATTATATATATATATAAAATTAAAAGTTTGAGTGTAAAATAAACAAATAAATAAATATTTAAAATAAAATAAATAAATGAAACAAGTGTGTGTGAGTGTATGTTAATAAACAAAAAATCAAATAAAACTGTGCAGTATACATATAACATGTGAGATTCTACTGCTTATTTACAACCCAAATCATCTATAAAATGACTCCCACTTTTTAAAATGTAATTTCCAGAAACAGACTGGTTTAAATTCAATGCACCTCTGCACTAGTTTAAACTGGCAGTTTAGCGTTTGTTTGTGGTCTATAAACTCCTCTGGTGACGAATCTTGATCCTTGTCATGTAGGTGAAGATATTACAGGGTGCGGATGAGTATGAACGCTGGGTCTGATCTGTTTAAAATGCAGCACAGTAATCACATCCAGCACTGAAATGAGCGTTTGTCAGTTGGAGCTGTGATTTGTCGTGCTAACAGGCTCCTGATGCCGCGCTATTAGCCGTCTGGCTAGCTCGGCTGCTCCTCGGCCCGTAAAGAGATTATTTGGGAGCGGTATTGATGGCGCGTCTCCTTCTGTGCTTCACTCATCCTCAGCCAAACTGCCTCTTCCATTTCATTTGCTCTCATTATTTATTTACGGGGCCGCACGCCAAAGACAAATAAAGAACACAACAAACACTGTACGCCGCTTCAGCTCCGCCGCTTTCTTCCTTTCTTTCTTTTTTTTTTGTTTCTCATTTTGTTTGTTGCACCTCGCGAGGCCATTTTCATTCACCCTGTTTGATGGAGGGTGAAACTTTTGAGTGAAGCTGAATTGAATGCAAATGCAGGTTGTTTCACTGCCACTTTCATTCCAGCCTCCTTCAATAGAAAGTATTTTTCAGCAAACAATTTACTACCACAACAGTCATCCAGTGTTATTCACTGAAAATAAAATAAATAAGAGTCTTTACTTGGTTTCAGGCTGGTTTCCACTTTTTGGTTCCCTCTAAGCACTATTCTCTGTGTACTTGAAAATACCTTATACTATGACTGTAAGCAGGTTAAAATCATTTAAATCTAAGACACATTAGTCTTTCTGCTGTGGCTCCAGAAGCTTAGAATTAAAATTAAAGAGGGAAAAACTCTTTTTGGATTCTCAGAATGTTTTTTTTATCTTCATCTAATTTATCTGCGTTCATTTATGAAATGCAAAATCTTGCCTCTCAGTCATATTAAACTCTTATCTGTCCCAAACATCACATTGTACGACCTGTGTAGTGAACAAACAGCATTTAGATTTATACAGCTGATGTTTTAATAAAATACTGAAGTGAATGCAGTCATGTGAATGTTTTACCAGGAGAGAGAGCTGCTGCAGCCTGCAGTTATTTTACGATACAGTGAGGCCACGCCTGCCGGCCCAAAGTATTCATAATAGTAATAATATGTTTATTCAAGGAGCCCTTTCTAAGTGATAAAGTGCTTTCCAAGGTCAGGAAATTAAAAACATAAGCAACATTTGGGACAATCACAAGAGGTAGAAATTAAACATCCATGCATTAAAGATGAAAAACATTTAAAGAAAGAAAGAAAACCAACAGCTCATAACATCAGAAGTGTCTGCCAGCCGTTTGCGGCCTTTTTGGTGGAGATTCAGCTGAGTGACGCTCAGTGGGAGGCCGAGCCGAGGAGCCGGTCCTTCAGAGGCTCCATCACCCTTTGTTTTTAACCTGGACTTGAAGCAGACCTGAGTCCAGTCCATAGCTCAAAATTGGACTGCTTTCTTTACTTGTTACTCCAGGCTCAAGTTACTGTTCAGGGCAACACCCAGATTTTTAGTGGCTGACTTTATATTTGGGAGTGAGGGGGGCCGAGGAGCCGCTGTGTTCGTTGGCACTGAGGTCATGGACGTGCAGCAGAGTCTGCAGCCATCAGCAGATCGTTTGTGAATCGAAACCTCTCAGAAGTCTTGTTGCTGCTGCTGTTAAGTGCCTGTAGGAGTTGGCCCAGCTCTGCCTTTTCTATGGTTTGTGATACGAAGGTCAGTTTGGAAACTGGCTGGTGGTCCTTTAAGTCTGTGGGATCTAAACACGGTGCCTTCAGCAGCGGTTGAACACAAAAGTTCTGGGACAGCTCCAGTGATCAGAGAGCTCTTGATGATGGTCAGCGGTGCAGGGATAATATCAGGGGTGCTGAATGAGGGTCTCACGAGTACCAGTTTTCCTAAGATCCTGCAGTGGTATTGGTCTAAACCTGTCCAACACATCCAAGGACATGCAGAGCAGGGAGGAGTGATGAAGATTATAACTCCTTGCAGTCGGCCGGTGAAGAAACGCCTGCAGGGGCAGGAGAGTTTACAGCTGACTGACGGTTTGAAACGGGAGATCAGCTGTTGGGAGCTCTTTGAGCTGTGAGTAAAGAAACTGCAATTTACGTTACATCCTCCTGTGTTCGACTTTAAATACTGCCAATTTCCTCGTTCGTCCATGAGGCTATTGTGATGTGCACTCAAGTTCGCTTTGAAAGAAGCAGCCATGTCCAGGGTAGATTAGCTTTAGTGATCGCAGGCTAATTATGTATTGGAAAGGGTCTGTGTCCGTTTGCGGCCAACGGATTTTTGTTTTGAAACAAAAAAACCCAAAAACGTCTCGTTACCATTAGTAAGTAGGGAAACGAAAAATGGGGAACAAACCGTTTTTAGTTTTGATATTAAAAAAACGGAAAACGAAAAAAAAATCTCGTTATCCGATTTTCTTTGTGTTTATAGATGGAAATCGGAAATTCAAATCTTATTCCTCAGTTTTGCATTGGGTTTTTTTGGTGACCCGGAAGCTACGGTAAGCAGTAAGCCTATATGCGCACACTTTCCTTCAACACAGAGTGGCCGTATGAGGTCACTGAGGTCCGGACCTCAGTAAATATGCAGGTTATGTATGTATGTATAATAATAAAAGGAATAATAGAAAGATTAAATCAAATGGGGAGTAACGATTTTCTGCCGTTACATAGGCTAAATAAAATCATCCACTTAAATGAACGGTGTGAGATTTTTCCGTTGTTTAAAATCAAAACGAAAATAACAAACCGTTTTTGTTTCCCTGTTTACTAATGGTAACTGGGAAACGAGCAGTTTTTAGTTTTTTTCGTTCCAAAACGAAAATCCGTTGGCCGCAAAGTACATGGACCGGAAAGACTGGGCAGATTGTCACTAGTGAGGAAGGAAAGTCTTGTGAGCGGCTAAAGCTTTTGGTTTCCAGAAGATCATGATGTATTTATTGAAGCTCGGCCGAGGAGAAAGGCAACGGCAGTGCAAAGTGAGGACACAGCGTCGTGTTTTAGTCTTGTTGGTCCACAGTATTTATCTCTTTACTGGCCATTTGGAGTGGCTCCCAAACGAGGTTGTTCTTTACTGGCCTAAATATGTGTGAGCGTCTTATTGGACTTGAATTTGAATGCTTACCCTAATTAAATTCCCCCCAGAGGGATTAATAAAGTATGTCTCTTCTTCTTCTTAATTCAGGTTTTAATTAGCGGGTCACATGTTGTACAGTCTGAAGAGGTGCCAGTCTGTCTCTCTCTCTCTTTTAGGTCTAAGACGGAGAAAATTATGTCCTGGCCTTGGTTGTCTAGGCAACAGCTCTCCCTATCCGTGCAGCTGTCCACGTGCGAGACGCCAGAATGAACTAGCGCTCGAGAGAGAGAGAGAGAGAGAGACAGAGGTCGTTCTTCCGACATGCCGGACCCCGTAGCTCACTACCTTCCCCCCGTAGAGATTCCTTCTCCAGCAGCAGTGTGAGGAGGAAAGACTGAGCTGTTTCCTGAGAACACACCTTTTGCTCTGAGGGTTTATATAGGAGCTTGGAGAGCTTTAGTAAGCAGGAGACGGGAAGATCACTAATGGAGAGAGATTCAAACCGAGAGTAAACACTGGGTGCAGTGTGTGTTCACGGTCGTGGGTTGGTCTGTGTCCGTCTTGCACAAAAGTGTAAAATTTAAAAAGCTGGTTCGGGTGGGAAAAGAGGGTTAAAAGTCGGTGGTCCATAAATAACAAAACAGAGAAAGGTACTTAGCGATTTTCGTTCTCTGCGTTGAACCCGGCCCTCAAAGGAGCGATGGGCGGCCACTGTGCACCACCCGGGTGGTGTCCGGATCAACGGTACTGACCGCAGAACCCAACCTAACATGTTTTTGACATGACACGGGGAGAACACGCAAAGGGTTTTGAACACAGGACGTTCTTGTTGTGAGACCACAGTTCCATCCATGTTGCCCTTCCTGAACTGGAAGGACAGAGTTCATGTTAAACTTAATTACCTTAAAACTTCCACAAGAAACAAGGCTGCGCTTAAAATGATCTTTGAAGGTTGCATCAAGGCCCCCCCCCTCCTTGGCCACTTGCTCCCAGGGGAGCTGGAGAACCTGAAGGACAGAGTTTATTAAACTGGGCTTTATTTCTATTAAGGAATCAGAAATCAAGGTCTTTGGTAATAATAAGGTTTTGTTGAAACTGACCTCACATCAGGAAAAGCACTTTTAGCTTTAACGCGTCCTGGAGCTGAAGTTTACAGTCAATGATGATCCAAAGAAGGTTAAAGTCAAGGCCAGCTGCAGTTGTTTGGAGATACCAGACGACGTTTTGTCCAGCATCAAAGAGACTTCTTCAGTTCTGACTGTGTGGGTCGTTCGCGAGGATCGTCGATTCCGCTGGTGGGTCGGTGCTCCTGGCTGTGGTAACGACAGTCGTCATGGTCATTAGAGCCACCCGAGGCCGAGTCTGAACGACCATCTTCACGTGGTTACGTAACCTCTGTACCTATTAAAGGGGACCTATTATGCTTTTTCATATTTTCTGGCATATCTGCAATGTCGGATGTTCATGTTAAACATGACCAACGTTTCAAATAATGAGGTAAAAGTATTTAAAAGAAATCCCTGTGGGCCAAAACCTCAGATATCCCCCTGTTCAGAAAGCTCTGTTTTTTTTTACTAACGGCTCCGTATGATGTCATTCCAAGCGGGATTTCCATATAAGGCCATTTGCTCCAGGCAGAGAATGCTGGCCACGCCCACAAAAGAACATGCACACCTATCCATGCGGCAAACTGGTAAACACATAAGACAATGGCCAATTAGAAGACAGTGGGCTTTGGAGAGGGGGGGCCTTAAAGAGACAGGAGGATCTACAGCTTGTTGCAGACCGAGGCTGAAGTGCTGACGCTTTTGTCCAAAGCGACTTATAATTGCTATTCATGTCAGAGGTTGCACGCCTCTGGAGCAACGAGGGGTTAGGTGTCTTGCTCAGGGACAAATTGGAGGATGGGTCACCGTGGGGGATTGAACTCAGTTCTCTTGCACCAAAGGCATGTGTCTTAACCACTACGCCATCACCACCTATCCAGAAAATTATTTTTTTGAACTTTGAATCATGCAAAGCTGCCATACAGGAGTCACAGAGCTACATCATAGGACTGGAAATGCAGGATAACAGGTCTCCTTTAAATTGAGTCTGGGAGGAACCCCAACAGGGATAATCGAGGCTGCGAGTCAGGGTCCCTTTTACACCGAGAGGTGGAGCTAACGAGCAAGATGGAGTCAGTGACCTGCAGCAGTTTGCTGCCTATGCGAGTGAAAAATAATTTGCAAGCACCGGTGCGCGTCTTAATTCTGACGAGGCTGGCAAAATACAGGGATTTCCTAATCTCTGAGCCCCTCTTCCTTATTAGCGAAGCTCAGTGCAGAAAACACGTCCGCGGGTGGAATGACAAACATCTGTGGCGGCCGCTCACGTCAGCTGTCACTAATTAATGTTAATTCAGTGAGAAACTTGATGACAGAACAAAAGTAAACACGTCTGTTTGTTTGTCTGAACTCGACCAAAGATCCTCTCTGAGGGAGGACGCTCTGCTCTGTTTCTGTAGCTCAACAGCTCCAACAGAGTGAGACGTCTTTTAAACTGATCACCTTTAATAGTTGAGGATCAGGACCTCCGGTGTTTGGCAAACTAGTAGAGTAAATATAGTATCCGGGCTAATAAAAGGTGATCTGCACACATTCAGTTTGTGTAGCTGTACTTGTCACTCGTAAATCCTGTTAGCACGTTGTTTATGCTGCTTTTCAGAGGCGAACACCTTCCAGCGAAGTTGTTATTCACAAATTGTGGTACCTGAGTAACCTCAGCAGAATGCAGGTTACTTTCACAATCTTCCCGTCAGTGCATATGTAAAAATCAGAGAGGAGCAGCTTCCAGACACAAACTGCGACTCCAGCCTGCTGAGCGTGTTTGAAAATGCAGCTCATGAGTCACATCTGCACCTGAAAAACAGACGCTTTTAAAAAGCTGCAGTAAATCTGTCCCACTGTGTGTTTCTGCTCTCTCTGGTTTGACCTCATTCCATTTATACCAGCCTTCACATGTCTATCCACACGCCGCTGCCATGTGTATCTCCTCTGCTCAGGCGCACAGATCCCACTCTCTCGCACAATGCTGCCATTGTTGACAGAGAGAGAGAGAGAGATAAATGTGGTGCAGGTCAAGTGTCTGTCTTTAAATGATGTGTGTGCACAGAAGCACGAGTATTGTTAGCCATTGAAGTAGAAACAAGACACAAGTGTGTTTGCAGTTTGTTGCTTTTCAACTAAAAGTTTGAGGAACATGATGGCTGATGCAAAGCGGCTTGTTTCCAGCGTCTCTGACATGGCTGCCCTCTTGGGATTCTGTTCCCGTCCCTTTACAAGAAATGTTGATATAAAGCGAGAAACACCGGAATAAACGCATGCTGAGATTTTTTTTCTTCCTTTTGTTTTGCCTTTTGGTTGCCTGAGCTACATACAGTAAGAGTGCAGCATCTTTCTCAGACACAAATGTATGCGGATCGTGTTGTGGTGCAAACAAGCCCTCTGAAAATACTCAACACAAGAGAACAGCTCCCGTCATCAGCGGCTGAAGGAAGGAGCAGTGCTGTAAGATTAATCCCGTATAATTGGAGCTCTCTCTGACCTTACATTCTGGGATGGAAAGTTTTCCTTGACTGACGGAGCTTCTGAGTAACTGTGTGGGGAAATATTTTGCAGCTCAATGTTTCAATGTTGAAAAGCGCGAGTAAATTATGACTAATACATATAACTACATGTGGAAAACATACTTCTTCACTTGCATGCAGAAAGAATATTCATACTACAGGTGCTAAGGTTATTAATGCAGCCCGCCTACCCCTACAGCAGTCAGCGAAGGAGACCTGCCTTATTTAATCTCATTAGCTGAGGTCATATTCTGCTTTTTGCCGTTTTCCCTTTCCTTTATTGTGATATTTATCCTAATCATGCATGTAATAAGTTTGCAAAGTAGAAAAGTCCACTGTTCCCACAGAAAACTCTGCTCCTGAACTGAACACAGCTGGATTGCAGTCCGGCCTTTACTTCCGTAACGCCTCTGCGTCGCTATGTAACTAGCTGCATAATGCTAGGCTAGTTTCTATAAGTAAACCATAACATTAGAGACCCTCCAGGCAGTCAGTGGACATAAAGCTTACTGCGATGTGGAGACAGAGCTCGGTTAAAACGTCATGAAAGATGAATGTGTTACAGATTAATAACTTACTCCTGATCCAGTCTGGGTTGTGAAGCTGGTTGGAGAACATGTACGGCTGAACTGAAGCTGCCTTTACCGGCTTGTCAGGACCCGACCTACTCTGCTTCTGATTGGCTAGTAGTCCTTACCCTAGGTACTGCACATGTGCAACTCCATACAGAGATTGAACAGAAGCGAGATGCTTCACTCTGTAGCTAAAACGGAGCGTTCAACAGTGAAAAGAAGAGCTGCAGCAATGTGCAGTCTGACAAAAAATTTTTTTTAAACATTTATTTATTGATTTTAACAGGAGAACATGAAACATACATATATTCACTTACAAAAACTTAAAGTGTAAGAGAACAAGGAACATGCATATATACACTTACAAATACTTAGAATGTAGACCTAGACCAGACAAAAACCCAAAGGGCATATACACAGGGTAGGGGAAAAAAAAAAAAAAAAAAAAAAAGGGGAAGGGGTTGCAGCAGACCCTCAATTGACCAACCAGCACAAACATCAGTTTGACTCACCATATGGCCTTATAACCAATCCTCTTTCCATCCATCAAGCTGGATATCATTTTGGCACAGCCAAGTGTAAAAGACAGACCAGACCACCCAAAATTTATCAAGCTTATTCTTAGTAAAATAACTGATTTTCTCAAGTGCAAAGTAGAACGTCATTTGTGTGGTCCATTGTGAAATTCCACATAATGTCCCTTTCTTCCAAGAGAGTGCAATGCAGCGTTTAGCTTCCAAAAAGGAGACATTAAGTAAGGATCTCAAGTTGTTTGGGATAACAAAGTCTTCAGGATAAATATTCAAGATGCACATTTTTGGATTCAAAGGAACCTTTTTACCAATCATCTGACCTATCACAATCAATACATCCTTCCAAAACGCCAACACTCGGGGACACGCCCACATGCAATGAAATAAAGAACCTTTTTGGGAAGTACATTTAAGGCAAGTGTCAGGAATATTAGGGTTAAAATGATGCAATTTAACTGGAGTGATGTATTGCCTAGTCAGCCATTTGTATTGTAATAATTTGGAATTTGTGTTAGTAGATTGTGTATGAATCGAAGTGCAGGCTTCTGACCACTCCTCACTCGACAAGTTCTCTCCCAAGTCCGCTTCCCATGCTTTTAGGATGTTGGCCGAAGATTCTTTACATTTGTCAACAAACAAGGAATAAATTAGAGACACCTGTCCTCTGTCATATAGGTGACCTACAATAATGTCTTCTAGTGAAGACAAAGAGGGCAGATCAAGATTATTTTGTTGCCTAGATAAAATGAAATTCCCGAACTTGAAGATATTTATAGAAATGTTTAGTAGGAATGTCATGTTTGTTTTTAAGTTCTTCGAATGACATAAATACTCTCCCTATAAAAAGATCAGATACTTTAGCTAACCCCTTAGCAGACCAGAGTTTAAAACCTGGGTCTGCTCTACCTGGACCAAAGTCCCTGTTTCCAAAAATGGGTGAGAACTGGGATAGCTGTTGCTTTTCTTCCAAATAATCAAGTACTTTTTGCCAGACAAGCATTGTATTTTTCAGAAAAGGGTTTTTTTGTTTGTTTAATAAGTTTTTTCCTGTCTGATGAATACAAGTATAAGTTTATAGGAATAGAGATATGCTGGGACTCCATTGTAACCCAGGCTGGGGGCTCTCTGGAAATAAAATAAAACATAGCTGCCCTGATCTGGGCTGCCCAGAAATACCATAATAAATTTGGCAATTGTAAACCACCTCTGTCATAAGGCAGATATAAAAGGGACAGTCTCACTCTAGGACGCTTCACCGTTCCAAATGAAGTTGGAAATAGTTTTATTTATCTCCTTAAAGAAGGAGAGGGGAGGGGAAAGTGGAACTGATTGGAAAACGTATAAAAATTTTGGCAATATTGTCATTTTTATAATATTGACGCGACCTATTAAGGAAATGGGTAGTCTGGACCATCTTTCTATTAATTGCATAACTGATTCTGTAAGGCGGTTATAATTAGTTGGAATGATATTGTTTATTGTAGGGGTAACTTTAACACCTAGATAGGTAAATCCTTGTTTAGATGTTACATATGGAGTTGAAACTGTAGGATTGAGACGTTCATTTTCTGATAGGTACAGTATTTCAGATTTAGCATCATTTACCTTATATCCTGAAAAAACTCCAAAAGACTTAATTAAATCAGTTATTGTGGACATGGTGTTACCCAGCTTGGAGCAAAACAGGATTATGTCGTCTGCATACAAGGCCATACGATGTTCTAAGCTCCCTAATCTTATACCGGTTATATTATCGTGTTTGCGAATTGCCATAGCTAAAGGTTCGATGGCCAATGTGAACAACAGAGGAGAAAGGGGCAGCCCTGCCTTGTTCCACGCTTCAATTTAAAGGGAGATGAAGTTAGACCATTGGTTAAAATTTCAGCTTGTGGGTTTGAGTAAATTAGCTTTACCCAGCTAAGGAATTTTCCTCCTATACCAAAGCTGCTCCATAACAGCAAACATATATTGCCATTCTATCCTGTCAAAGGCCTTCTCTGCATCCAGCTGACAAGATGGCATTGTCTGGAACTTCAGACTTCTCAAAATTACATTAAACACCCTTCTGATGTTGTGAAAACCCTGTCTTCCTTGTACAAAACCATTTTGATCAGGGTGGACCATCATGGGTAAGAGTAGCTCCAACTTCCTAGCTAACACTTTACACAAAATTTTAACATCATTATTAATAAGAGAAATTGGCCTATAGGAGCTACATTGAGTTGCAGGTTTACCTGGCTTCAGGAGTAGGGAGATGATTGCTGTATTAAGTGAGGGAGGGAGAGATCCTTTACTCAAGGATTCTTGATACATGTCAAGCATAGGAGGTATCAGTTTGGATTGAAAAATTTATATATTTCAATTGGGATTCCATCAGGCCCCGGGCTCTTACCACCTTTCAAACCGGATATAGCCTCAGATAATAATTGTGCACTGAGCTCAAAATCAAGTGATTTTAAGGATTCACTATCTAGGGGAGTAAATTCTAATGAATCCAAGAAAACAGTTTGTGCCTGGGGAGCTAGGTCTGAGTAGTCTGAGCTATACAATTTGTAGTAAAATTTTGAAAACGTGCTGTTTATTTCTTTTAGGTCAGATGTAAACACCCCTTCAGCTGTTTGAATTGAGTTTATTGCTTTATCTGTTTGTTCCTGTTTGATACGCAAGCCAACAACTTACTAGCCTTTTCACCTTGTTCAAAATACGATTGTTTCAGTCTCATTAAACTTTTAATTGCTTTATTTGTAGACAGCATGTTGTATTTAGCTCTTAACCTAAGAAGTTCTGTGTTTAGTTGGGTTGAAGGATTATGAAATAGTTGTATTTCTATGCTTTTAATAGATTTTTTCTAGTTGTTCCAATTCTTGTTTGTTAGTTTTATGCTTGAAGCTGGTAAAACTGATCATTTGGCCTCTTAAGAATGCCTTAAAGGCCTCCCATCTCACCGTAGCCGAGGTTTGGTGAGTGTTCAATTCAAAATACATATCTATTTTTGTTCCAATAAATTGTATGAAATCTGGGTCCCTAAGCCAAATTGATTGTAGATGCCACTTAGATGAAAAGGAAAGATTAGGAACCTTAAGGCAGAATGACACCGGAGCATGATCAGATATTACTATACTGTCATGCCAACTATTAGTAATATGTGGAACTAGATCAGCTGAGACTAAATAGTAATCAATTCTTGAAAATGTTTGGCAAGTACCAGAATAGCATGAGAAAGAAAACTGATTAGGATGCATATTTCTCCATATGTCAACCAAATTGAGTTCTTTCATAAAGTTAAGTAATTCTTTCCTTGTTTGAGCATGAGAGATGTCTTTGCCTGTAGATCTATCTAGCGTTGGAATGAGGGTACAGTTAAAATCGCCTCCTATGATGTACCCTCCAGGAAGCAACGCTACAGACAGAAACAAGTGTCTAA